>RPFO01000380.1:1087842-1190342 GCA_009746045.1 Mesostigma viride | reverse complement strand
GCTTGGTCGAGGCTGCTTCTTTTTGCTGTTTAGATCTGCTCCCCTTGCGCTGCCTCGGGCGCTTCTGTTTGCTGTGTAGGGTGCTCCTGTTTGCTGTTAAGGTGGCTCCTCTTTGCTGTAGCCTTGCACTCATTTTGGCTGCCTAGGCCCATGCCTGTTTGCTATGTAGGGTGCTCCTGTTTGCTGTTAATGCTGCTCCATCTCCCGTCTGGACAGGAGAGATGGGAGTCCACTTTTTTTACTTTGCTTACAAATTTGTAAAGTGACCCGTGAAAAAGAGGCAAACGATGACGGCAGGCGGACGCCTGGGTTGCATCCCGTCTTGGATGCCTGTCTGGTCGGCCTGGTGTTTGGCCTGTCACCCTCTAACCGGCCTGACATGCCCGGCACGTCTCGGCTGCCTTTTCCTTACAGGGATGACCTGGCTGACGCGCCAGCTGTCTCGGCGGATGTCCCAGGTTCCACTGTGAAGGTATGTGGTTGTCAATGTGGGGCCATCGTTGCGTGGTTGTCAAGGTGGGGCCATCGTTGCGTGGTTGTCAAGGTGGGGCCATCGTTGCGTGGTCGTCAATGTGGGGCCATCGTTGCGTGGTTGTCAAGGTGGGGCCATCGTTGCGTGGTTGTCAAGGTGGGGCCATCGTTGCGTGGTTGTCAAGGTGGGGCCATCGTTGCGTGGTTGTCAATGTGGGGCCATCGTTGCGTGGTTGTCAAGGTGGGGCCATCGTTGCGTGGTTGTCAAGGTGGGGCCATCGTTGCGTGGTTGTCAAGGTGGGGCCATCGTTGCGTGGTTGTCAAAGTGAGGCCATCGTTGCGTGGTTGTCAAGGTGGGGCCATCGTTGCGTGGTTGTCAAGGCGGGGTCATGGATTGATGCCATGGTGGATGGAATGGTCTGCACCTCCGCAGGGATTGGTGACAGTTTTGCTAGGACGTTTGCGTGTGTCTGTAGTGGTTTGTGTGTGTGGGTATATGGTGGGGGGGCGTGGGGGTTGAATGGGTTTTGGGGGGGGAGAGGGGTAGGTTGTGACCCGCATGCAGCCCATCGGCACCACTTGCCATACCCCTGTATGCGATCAGTGGAGTCTCATAGGACCCACGCCGTCGCTCACACGCCGGCGCATTCCAGACGGTGCACTCGCGTGAGGTGCGCTTGCGAGTGCGCAGGTGTGATTCCATCGCCCTTTGTTGAAGTAGTCACGCAGTCCCGTGGAGCCATACTCAGAGGTGCCATCATCGCACACAGCCGCACTCTAATTTAATGCTGTCGTCCCCTGTTCAACCCTTGCCAGACTTTTTTCCCACACCTTCAATCTCTCTTTCTCCTCTCTCCTCTTCCTCGCTGTTCTCCTACCTCGGCCCTGCTGCCATGACCCACTTCTTTTCCAGATTCCTCCTGTCCTCCTTGCCTTTCCCACCCCCGCCTTCCCACCTCCCTTGTTGCCTATTCCCACCCTCCCCCTTCCGTGCCTCTTCCCTCGTTCTACGTGCCTTCCCTTCTCTCACTGCCATTTGACGCCTCCCTCTGCCCCGCTCTCTGCCCTCTGCCCTCTGCCCTCTGCCCTCTGCCCTCTGCCCTCTGCCCTCTGCCCTCTGCCCTCTGCCCTCTGCCCTCTGCCCTCTGCCCTCTGCCCTCTGCCCTCTGCCCTCTGCCCTCTGCCCTCTGCCCTCTGCCCTCTGCCCTCTGCCCTCTGCCCTCTGCCCTCTGCCCTCTGCCCTCTGCCCTCTGCCCTCTGCCCTCTGCCCTCTGCCCTCTGCCCTCTGCCCTCTGCCCTCTGCCCTCTGCCCTCTGCCCTCTGCCCTCTGCCCTCTGCCCTCTGCCCTCTGCCCTCTGCCCTCTGCCCTCTGCCCTCTGCCCTCCCTCCTCCCTCCCCCCTATGCCATGACCCCCCCAGTCGGAAGAGGAACCCGCAGCCGTTGCGGATGCCGGCAGACAAGACGGCACAGAGGCCGTTGCCGCTGAGCTGGACTTTGCTGATGACAGCGACGCGGACGCTGACCTGGACGATGACTGGGACGACAGCACGCCCGCCGCGGTCATCCGGCGCGCCCACAACCGCCTCAAACTGTGTCCCGACCTGCTGGGGGTCCTGCTGCCGGGTTTAACGGCGTGCCCCGCGCTGCAGGCCCGGCTGGTGCTCGCGGACGAGGAGCAGTTTCAGAGGATGGTTGCTGCCGCCCCAACCGCGGTGGCGGCTTCTGCTACCGATGCTGCCAGCGGTGGCAAGGGTGCCACCCCTACGGGTGCTGCCTCTACTGCTGCCGCCACCCCTGTAGCAAGCAAGGGGGGTCAGCCAACAGCCACAAGCTCAGCCTGCGACTTGGGCCATTCCTCCATGGCCGACGCCGCAGAGGTCAAGACGGAGCAGGCCGATCCCGCCGTGGCATCGCCCTGTGGCATCATGGCATCATCCGGTGGGGGGCAGCCAGCTGAGGGTGCACCTGCGGGGGGCCCAGGGACCCCGCCGGTCAAAACCAGCATATTGGACGGGCAGATCGGATCTCCGATGAGCGCGGGCAGATCGGGCAGCGGGGGGGTTGAGGTGAGCAATAATAGCGACCGCTGCAGTGGGGACAGTAACGACAGCAAGGACGGTAGCCATAACCTGCACAAGGGCGGCAGGAGCCATCGGAGCGAGCGAGAGCGCACAGCTTCTGGGGGGGCAGAGGGTGCTAGTGGTCCTGGCACTGGAGTTGCCCCTGGTTTGGGTCCTGGCCTTTCTGCTGTCGTTGGTCACGCCGTCAACACCGAGGAAGGTGGCCAGGACGAGCTATCGCGTGATGCGTGGCGCAAGGGTGTTGCCGCGGCACTGGGGGAGAGTATACCTCCCCAAGGCAACGCGGTGGACAAGCCATTGGAGTCCACACCTTCCTCTGAACCTCCAACCGAACCTCGGGCCGAACCCGAAACAGGACCGAGCTCGGGGCCGTTCCGCCCCGACCCTGTCTCGTCGCCCGGTGCCTTTGCCGGCGTGTCCACATCGCCGCGTGCGCGAGCAGAAGGGCGTCAACCAATGCCAGAACCTAGCCAACCGCCAAGACAAGAGGCGGCAGCAGACGAGGTTGCGGGTGGTGTGCCGGAGGGGGGCGACAAGGGCCACAAGGAAGAGAAGGGAGGCAAGGAAGCGAGGGAGCTGCCTCTGGCTAGTTCTGCGGCGCCCCATCCTGTCCTCGACGGTGTCAGATCGTTACCCCTGTCTGCCCAAGGCAAGGCACAATCGCCCCTGTCCCTCTCCCGAGAAGTCTCGCGCTCGCCGCTCTCTGCTGCGCGAGAGGACTCCCGTTCGCCGCCGCCTCCTACCCAGGACAGTGCGCTGGTGGGCGAGGATGAGGACGAGGGTGCAGTGGCCGCCGGCACGAGTGATGGCCGTGTTGCGGGTGGCCGTAGAGTGGCCCCCGGCGAGCAAGGGGGGGTGGAGGCGATGGAGGCGATGGAGGCGACGGAGGCAGAAGACGACGGTGAGCCCCTCCTGGTGATCGACGGGTGGACCATCAGCGTGGCCCCGGGTGCCCGGGGGCTGGACCTGAAGGCGGCCAAGAGGAGGCTCATGGGCCAGCGACCCGGCAATGCCAAGGGTGGGGCCGGGAGGAAGTACGTTGCTGGGCCCGGGGAGAAAGGAGGGGCTGGGCCGACGCGCCGGCGGCAGGGAAGGGGCCGGCCGCGGCAGGTCCCTGCAGGGAGCAGCGCGGGCGCTGGGGGTGCCCTGAAGAGGCGCCCAGGGACCGGGGGCGGATTTGCAGGTGGCATTGGTGGTAATAATAATAGCGGAGGCGGTGGCGGCTCGCGTGGCGATGCGGCGAATCAGGGGGATGAGGAGGACGACGAGGACGAGGATGAGAATGGCGGTGCGGTGCGGGCGAGGCAAGCGGGAGGCGGCGGGTCAAATAGGGCTGACCGGGCCGCCAAGAGGCGGAAGCGGGTCATGATGTGCGTCACGCCTGAGCAGGAGTGTGAGCTGTTCGAGCTGTGCCGGTGCCAGCAGCAGGAGGCGGCCACGATGGTAACAGATGCCAGGGCCAGCGGGGCGTTGGTGGCGAATGGCAGCCACGGGGTGGTGGTCGGCAGGCGGGTGACAGGCGCTGGAGCGGACGAGGCTCGCGTTGGGGCATCGTTTGGCGCAGGGTACGTGTGGAGCGCCCATGAGATAGAGCGTCGTGAGATAGGATGAGTAGGATGAGATAGGGAGGATGAGATAGGATGAGTAGGATGAGATAGGGAGGATGTCACGTGTACGATGAGATAGGGCGAATGTTGTGAGTACGATGTGATAGGGAGAATGTCATGTGTACGATGTGATAGGGAGAACGTCATGAGCATGGTGCGATAGATATTATATTACATAGTAGTGGCATCATCATTGGATTAAGCTGGCAAAAGATGGTAGTTTGGATTTTCATTTATTCCATCTGGGCATCCATCACTCAGCCGTCCGGCTGCTATGCGTTTTCTGCATCCACAGTCCATGCAGCATCTTCGTTTGTCCAACCCCCCAACCCTGCCCCCCCGCCCCCCCCCTAACCCCCCCCCCCCCCCCCCCCCCCCCCCCCCCTCGGCCACAAGCAAGAATTACATAGTAATCCAACTTTTCGTCCCTGCCATCACCCAAGCACACTGGCACGCACCTGCCCACTGATCTGCCCACCTTGCCCCCTGTGCTTTTTATTGTTTGTCAGGTGCAGGTCCATGGATCCCCAGCGCGCCAAGGTGGTCCAGGGACTTGGGACGGCGGTGGAAGGGATGGCCCGGCGGACAGAGCGGTATGTGTCTTCCCAATCCTCTCTGCCCTACGCTTATACCTATTCCGCGGCCCTTAGGCCATGTGTTACCATCAAAAGGTGCCCTGTTTAGGGTTTAGGGTAAACCCTAAAACCCTAAACCCTTAGGCCGTGTGTCACCATCAAAAGGTGCCCTGTGGCTCCTCTCCCTGTCAAATCTTGGCAAAACATGGCAAAACATTTGTCCCTGTCGTCATCTTTCTTGGCGGTCGCAAGCGTGATCTGGCATGCCAGCAAATGTCCAGCATGCCAGCAAATATGCATCATGACAGCAAATGTGCTTGTCTGAATCATTTCGACACGGCATGCTTGCATCCATGGCCACGCCAGTCCCATGCCCTATGGGCTGCACACACCTGCGGATGACGCCGCCCATGCAGGTGCGAGTCTAGCGGTCCAATGCCTTTCCTTCAATTTTGCGGATCCTGCATCTCAATAGACCTATATCATGGCCAATTGCTTATTGGCCATGGCTCATGGTCCCCCCACATGCAGCCCGGGCATGTACATCTGATATCCATGCATTGGTGGTTTGTCTTCATGAGAATAGAGGGACACCCATGTCGTGTATGCTTGTGGCTGTCTTACGCTTTCTGGTTGTTGTCTGGACTGTGGCGTTTACCTTTTCCGCAGGTTTGAGAAGGTGCAGGGGTTCATTGAGCTTACTCAGAAGATATCTGAATTTGAGCTCGAGAGGATGAGCCGCGGCAACGAGGAGAGCGGAAGGATGAGATATTTTGGGTTTGACATCATGAAGCAATACGCGCCAGCTGGCACGAGGTCTGTGGTCGGTGTGCGGACTGCACCAAGCCCCCGACCAGGATTGAGCCAGCCACAGGCTGACAAGCCGCCAAATGGAGTGCCTTGGCACCTCAGCCAACAGCTCAGTCTGACGAGAAATGTCTGCTTGTAATGGTGCACAATAAGCATGAGCTCCTGGCGTGATGCTCGGGCATTAGTGACCTAACGGCTGTATATAGCACATCAGGATAGTGCATAGAAACCTTATTCTATTAACCGTGGAACTCCAGGGTAACCAGACTCTTTATTAAAACAATGAGTGGAGCACATACAAAAGGCAGGCCACATCCCGGCCGCCGATGCTCATGGGAACACTTATTGCTTGGCAAAGGCTAGCCTTACCCCCAAACACGCAGGGAGGGTGGGCGGGAAAAGAAAAGAGGCCGACCTTAGCTAGGTGGGTTTGTTTTTGTCCTTTTTTGCGTGTCATGCGGCCTTGGCCCGGACGGCATTTTTTCGCCACGCAAATGTTGCGTCTGAACAAATGACGCAATGTGGCGTTCTAATTGCCGGCAGCTTACGTAAGGCTGCCGGGGCTATTAGGTCACATATTGCGTGAGAGAAAGAATCTAGATCTAGTTAATCACTACGCCATGAGCCAAGAAACCTAGACAGTGGCAGGTTTATATCTCAACGTAGCTCCTGCCACCTGGCCAAGAAAAACTGGCCAAAGCTTTGGCCACGACTGATCCGGATCAGGCCGCACCGGCCTCAAAAGGTATGTCACGTGAACCCAATAACCTAGCTATAGCGGCTACCCTTCCATCTCACTATAAAGAAACTATGTTCAGAGAACCACGATTCTATTAACCGTGGAACTCCAGGGTAACCAGACTCTTTATTAAAACAATGAGTGGAGCACATACAAAAGGCAGGCCACATCCCGGCCGCCGATGCTCATGGGAACACTTATTGCTTGGCAAAGGCTAGCCTTACCCTTATATCCCTCCCTGGCGATCCATGCCAGGGGCAAAGAACCTAGCATAATGACAGAGAAATGAACAACCAAATTAGGTGGAGGGCAATTTCAAAATAGCCCGCCAGGCCCGAGGGGGGCAGGCGGCCATGGCCCGAAGAATAACCTCAGGCAGCTGCACCTCCAAACTGCGGTGCAAGCCCACATAATGGGCAACCGTGGAGCTGCTAAGCCAGCGCCCCCGGCCCTGGATGTCCCCCATGCTGCGACCCGCGAGGAAATCGTGAGTGGCACCTCCATGCCGCAGCCCGTGAATGGTGAAAATCTGGGCGACCCCCAAGGCCTGACTCGCAGCCTGCCAAATGCGCCGGAATTGCGGGTAGGTGAAAGGGAACACGGCCTCCCAAGCGTGCTTACCCGCGATGCAGTGACGGAGGATGGTTTCAGACATCACATCTTCTACCACCACTGACTGAGTCTTGCCCTTAGAGGTCTTGGTAGACCTCAGCAGTAGGGCGCCCCGTTGAGCCGGCCCAAGCCGAACGTCAGGCTGGAGGCGCACATGGCCAACACGGAGGTTCAGCGCCTCCGAGATTCGCAGGTAATGGCGGAACACGATGACAACCAGCAGGCCCGCAAGGCGCTGACCTTGCATGACCATCGTGCTGGCAAGTGCAAACGCCGCCTCCCATGGAATGGGAGGAGGGGCACGGGGGGGCACAAGTGTTTTCCACCCAGCGAGGACGCCACGGGCCAAGTCCCACCGCTTCACCATACCGGGATAATAAAGTTGCAACCCCATCAAGGCATTGACACACACTTGGCGGCTGTACCCCCGAAAATGAGCCCAGGCGACATACGCACAAAATGTCTCCTCAAGGGTGTCAGCTCGTGACGATGACCCGTCCGCCCGCCCACCAGCCTCCCACCAAGTCAAGAGGGAATCAAGACCACGACGGTAGGCCAGCAAAGTAGCCGGCTTTACTTTCCCCTCTAGCAATGGAAGGTAGCTAACAGGTGCAGGGGGCCCCGGGTTAGGATGGATGCCTTCCGCGGTCAGGTCGCGCACCCAGCCTGCCAAGAAAGTCGCCATGGATTGGCCGCGAGAAACGCCATCGGCTGGTTGAAGTGCACTCGGCGTCCACACCCACTGGGAACGACTCCCCGTGGCGAGGGTCAGCGCGCACAAGCGGCGGCACTGCTTGTTGAGCTTGTGGGATGAGGACCGCCCCTTAGCCAAGCAGCCCAACGCCGCGGTGGAGTCCACCAACCTCACCACCCGCTTGCCTCGGTTTGCCAAGCTGCGCGCACTCCTCTCCACGCCCTTCACTGCAGCCCGCACCTCCTTCTCGTTGATGTGCATCCCCGGATCCCGCCAACGACTCCGGACCCCAACCCGCCATTGCTGGCTAGTGATTGCTTGTTGCGCCCGCGCGCTCAGTGGCCTAGGGCCAGCGTAGGCCACCTCACTTGGTATGAGCAAAGTCGGGTACCCCCGCACCTCTCGTGCCCTCGCCAGCTCCGTCACATCGCCCGGCTCCATGGTTGCGTACACGACACCTTGCCCGTAGGTGGACGCGTCAGATGCAACCACCTCACGGGCCAAAGGTGCGCTTCGGTCAACCCTTAGCATGGGAGCCAAGGCCAGGGCACACTCTAACTCCTCCCGCACCCCGGCCCACAGCACCCAGGATCGCTGCCCCCACCCTTGCAGGCTGATGAATTTGAAACATTGCTGCCAAATGGACAAGCAGCTGCGGCTTAACATCTGCAGCCACAACCACCGCCCCAAGACGGCAGCCAGCCCCTCGGCCGTAGCTCGGCCTCGAGTGAGTATAGCCTGCGTGTGGGCGATCACAAGGTTGAGCTGCTTGACCGTTGGTTCCAGCACGCCGTTCCGTCGGTGCACCACCCCTAGGGCTTCTAGCTCGTCCCCTTCCAGGCTCGCCATCTTAGTCTTCTCCTTAGACGGCACAAGGTTGTTAGGGAGGTAGCCTTCCTCAATAGCGCGCGTGATGAGCTGGTTCACCGCCTCGCAGGTCCGCCCGTTGCTGGCCACCAAGTCATCAATAGTGATGGACAGCATGGGGGCAGGGGGGTTTTCCAGGTCAATCTGAAGCTCCCCGGCGCGCTCCTCCTTGTACTCGATGGCCAAGCGCAGTGGCTGGCCACACTCGTCGCGCACCAAGGTGAGCTCACCTGCGCTTGAGAGGTAGTTGACCTGGCGCCTCGGATCCAGGGCACCGGTCATGTAGAGCACCATCTCATGGATGGCCTCCCCCAGCGCCACCGCATGGGAATGTCCCATGGCCAGCACCTTGAGCACGGGCCACACCTTCCGCCTGGGCCCTGCCAGACCTACGCTAGTCGACCACACACTAGGAAGCCCTTGGTAGTCCCACCACCACTCGGGCACCTCGATGGAATAGTAGTATGACACGAGGTCGCTCTTGGCGCAGTAGCACCAGCCTTTGATGTAGACCTCCACGAGGATGCCCAGGTGGGGTAGCAGGATCTTGGGGGGGTCCACCCACAGCAGGTTGCCCAGCTTCCTGTTGACGATGAACCGAAGCTCACCCACCCCCTTGGCCACTCCAAAGCAGCCATCCACCCACTTGGGCCGCCTCTCCCGGAACGCCACCATGCCCACGCCCGCTGCCCGGCTCATGAGCTTGCCCCATTCAGCCATGGAGCATCCCCGGCTGGGCTTGGGCACATTCCAATACTTTGCGCTCGCCACGACCGCTGGCTTGATGCAGTTCTCTTCGCTGGCATATATCTCCCGCCAGCTCGGCCGCATAGCCAACAGGTCGAGCAGCCGTGCCTTCCCCGCCACCTCCGCCTTTGGTAGACTCACCGCGTCCGCGCGCAGTTGTTCATACTTATTCTGCTTCCCATATATTGCATCAGCACCTTCTTGCTCCTGGCCTGTCGCAACGCCCCCTACGCGGCGACTGTGCCAGGTGCAGTGCCTCTTGACCCTCGCAAGGGCCTCCTCCCTCCCCTTAGAGCACGCCCCTCTAGGGTTAGGAGGAGGGTCTTGCCCCCCTCCCCACAGCCAATTAAGCCAACGCACTACCTTGCATTGCAGTGTGTACTCGCGGTGGCGGCGCGTGGCACGCTGTCGCCGGCGTGCCGATCTCACCCTGCCCCACGCGGTGTACGCTGGCCTAAGTGGGTATGGCAGCGGGAAAAGGGAGCGGTCCCGCTGGGATTCTATTTCCCTACTTGTTGAGCCTTGCTGAGCTTGTCCAAGAGGATGGCAGTTTGGAGAGCTGCCTTGACAGCCGGGGTGGCTGACAGTGCAGCCTCCTCCCCCAATGGCAGGAGGTGGCTGGCCACCTTCCACCCCCCCCTCCTTGCCCTTCCACCTGCAGCAAGGCCGCCACCACCCTCATTAGGTACTCCATGCCCACAAGCTCCCCGGCTGCTGAGCCCAGCTCCTTGAGAAGGGTGTCCATGGCCAATGCAATGTTCATGACAATTTTCCTGTTCTCCATGTTCCGCCAATTTCCAGGCTTTACCGTCATGACCCACGACCGGATTCCCATCCCATTGTCGCTGGCGTCCTCCAACACCCCCGGCAGCACCCGCTCCGAAACCCGATATTTCACGCTCTTGGCTCGGCTTGGCAGCGCCACCCCTTTCGAGGCCTTGAAGTGGCTTCCCGCCCCCTCCATTCCTCCCAGCGCTGCCTTCAAACCTTGCATGAATTTCTCGGCTGCGACCTCCCCCTCCTCGTCCTCCTCGTCGTCCTGATTTTCGGTTTCCGGAGGTGCCCCAACGAATGTCGCCAACCTCGCCCTCATTTCCTTTCCGACAGCCCCCCCACCTGCCGAAACCTTGGCCGCGCCTTTCGGCTTGGCCATTTTTCGCTGCGCAGGTGTCGTTGGTGGCAGCGCCTGATCCTCCTCCTCGTCCGCCGCGAGATCTGCCACGGCCAGCAGTTTTGCCACCAACGTTCCGTTTGGGTCACGTGCGTCCAACACGTCGCCAACATCAACGTGATCGGCCAGCAACTGCACGACAGACTTCAGCTGGCTCGAGCTCCACGAGCTGGCGTCCGTCACCCAGTCCTCGGCACCGAAGACCTGCTCGACTGCCCCCACCGCCTCTGCGGGGCTGATGCACTTGGCGAGCAGAGTGGCGAGCTGCTTCTTTTTGGCGCTGAAGGCGACTGGCGCGTGACTGGCGGCAGCAGCCCGCGGTGTGGGCGTCCCGTCCTCCCCGCGCGCTGCCTGCCCTCCTGTAGCTTTGCGCCCCTTCGGCATTGCTGCTCAGGGCCAAAAATGGCTCCGACAGTACAGGTTCGTCAAACCAGAGGTTCGTTTCCCCTGGCTTGCTGTCGCCGCCCTCGTGAAAAGAAAAGAGGCCGACCTTAGCTAGGTGGGTTTGTTTTTGTCCTTTTTTGCGTGTCATGCGGCCTTGGCCCGGACGGCATTTTTTCGCCACGCAAATGTTGCGTCTGAACAAATGACGCAATGTGGCGTTCTAATTGCCGGCAGCTTACGTAAGGCTGCCGGGGCTATTAGGTCACATATTGCGTGAGAGAAAGAATCTAGATCTAGTTAATCACTACGCCATGAGCCAAGAAACCTAGACAGTGGCAGGTTTATATCTCAACGTAGCTCCTGCCACCTGGCCAAGAAAAACTGGCCAAAGCTTTGGCCACGACTGATCCGGATCAGGCCGCACCGGCCTCAAAAGGTATGTCACGTGAACCCAATAACCTAGCTATAGCGGCTACCCTTCCATCTCACTATAAAGAAACTATGTTCAGAGAACCACGATTTGTTATATACTTTCCCTCACTCAATTGTCTAGCCAGATAGGGCTTGTGCCAGAAAATTTTTCTCCTGGCATGCTTGTCATGAAGTACGTGACACTTCGATGTTTCTAGCCATGATGGCTGCGATTTACCGCGAGACATTTAGCCACGAGATAGCCATGGCTGACGGTGGCGCCCATCACTTTCGCGTTTGGGCTCCGAATTTTGCGGCAACTATCACAATGGATTCCTCTTTCTAAGACGCACACGCTGATATATATAATCAATAAACACCAGAAAACCTACGCGGGTATTCTGCACACGGCTGATTGGATTGCTCTTTTCGCGGACCTCAACGCCCAGGGACGTGCGTGGCTGTTCTCGCTTTCCTTGCGGAGTGTGGGCTCGGCGTACCTTCGTGCTCTTCCCATGGCCCCCCCATTCGCCTTGGCTCCCAGCCACTACTCGGTGGCGCTCCGGCACCAGCTATTTGCCCCGCAGCCTCTTGTTCCGGCCGGGCGGCCTTGTGGTAGCTGTGGGCAGCCGCTGGATCCCACGGGGACTCACTACCTTGCCTGCATGGGGGGCCAACAGAATCAGAATTGGTATTTGTATTTGCACACTGTCCTCCTGACGGTGGTGCTCGCCATGATTCGGTCGGTTTTCCCCCACGCGAACATCCGGTCCGAGGATGCGGATGGCGCTGCCTTCTATTCCCCCAACCACCGGCCTGACATCGTGGTGCTGGACTTTGAGGGGGGTGGCCGGCATCTGCTTATTGACGTTTCGGTGGCGCGGCCCTTGGCTCTTAGCCACGTGGCTGGGGCCTCCCTCACGGCAGGTTACACGGCGGACCGGGCGGAGCGGGCCAAGCTCCTGGCCTACGGCGACGTCGGGCACCATCGTGTGGTGCCCTTTGTCCTGGAGGAGTTTGGGGCCATGGGGCCCCTGACCTCCGCCTTCTTCAAGCAGTGTTGCCGGCTCCGGGAGGACCGGCTGGACCTGGAGGGCCAGCGGGCCCCATGGTCGGCGCGGACCTGGACGTCATATTGGCGTCAGCGCTTGTCGGTGGCGCTGACTCGGGCCATGGCTGACGCATCATGCTCCGCCGTACGCGGGCTGATATTTGCGGTGCAGCAGGGCTATTAGGTTCCTCCCGTTAGGCGTTTCTATTGGTCTTATCGTAGTATAGAGCTTTGACATGGCTCTGTATATAGGTTTATAGCTGGGCGTTTGCTTTGGTTTGAGTGATTTCACTCTGCTGTAAGTAATTATATTTTTAATATATATTCATTGAGAATGATAGATTACGGAGGTGAGATAGGCATGCAACATAAGGAAAAACCCGATAACTGGGAGAATAACCCTGAAGAAATTAATAGTAATCTATCATTCTATAAATTAAAGATTAAATTATAGGCATGACTCCGTTGGGAGATCATGTAGGGAAGGCCCACACTAAATCACTAATCGAAAATTACTTGGGAAATGTTGTCTCGGGCTGATGGACATGTGTGCCCCTCAATTGCGGAGTTAAATTGGATGTATAATTGAATGAAATACATTATTACATTCCATGCATCGATGCTCGAGTCATCGCGATATCTGAATATCTTACATAATTACAGACCCATCAATTGGAAGATCAGAAAGCTCCAGTGCATCTGCTCTACGACCGGACGTCTCAATCGTACGTAGTGCTTTCGAGTTATAATTACCCTCAATGTATGTCTGGAAAATCCACGTGCAGGCAGTGTCAAATGCATGGTATATGAACTAGTTATGTACATGTCAAGATGATGACAGTCAAGCGAGGCCATACATGTTGACGGACAAGTGAGCCTGTAGACCTACGTCGATCCCCAGTTCCTCGATGTCGTGCGCAGCCCCGATATCATCAGATTTCCAATCCCCAACGGCCGTCGGCTCCGCAAAATCCACGTTCGCGATTAAACAGTGCAACCGCGAGGGCCGTTCTAACTTGTAATCCACCTATATAATGGGCTCCGTCTCGTCACCGTGCGTTCGCATCAACAGGACAGCCACGGGTGTCGCGACGTCTCGGACGCTGTGCACTACACGCATCATCTCGGTCATCGCAGCCGTCGAGCACGTCACAAGCATCAATTATTCTCTGGACGAATTCTCGTGACCGTGTTGATATTAATGTCTGCCAACTTCACGACTGTGAACAGCAGCCTCACGCACGTCCGGTCCATCCGACTCCGTCAGGCGGTGTTGCGAATGGCGTCCTGCGTGCAAAAACCAGTACATGAAGGACAATAATGTTAGCCCGTTAGACAGATTTGTCTGTGGTTCCGCTTACAGCAGTACTAATCACCCGTTACGCGGATTTCGGGCAAGTGGGTATCCTCCTACATTACATGTATCCAATTATGGACGGGAGATTTAAAATGGGAAACAAGTATCAGCGAACCCAGAATCAAGGTATCCACGCAACGGTTTTGAATAAACGGCTATGTACATAGAGACACAATGAACTGAACAAAACTTTAGTAGCTCACTCGTCGTTCACTTGTTAGTCGTAACGGAGGCAGTCATTCAGTCAGTTTGCAAGTTCAGTTGGCAAGTACGGAAACACACGCAAGTGCGTAACGGAGGCAGTCAGTCAGTCAGTTTGCAAGTGCAGTTGGCAAGTACGGACCACCAACCGCGTGTGTACGTCCATGATATCGCAATAATATAATCAAGAATAACAGGGGACGGTTAACGTATCCTTTACGCAGCTTTTTCGTTCAGGGCATGTTGAAATAACGAAAGTGGGGTCAGGTGTTCGAACCCTCCAAGTGCCGAATTTTTTACGAACCAGCGCATTCACGAACCTTGCACTGGGGACGCGGTGGACCATTACCCCGGCCTAATTCTAGCATTGTACACAAGGGGCGGTGGCTAGCAGTAAAGAAGGGCATCCTAGTCATAACGCTGGGCAAGTTTGAAAGCACCAACGGCCGTTGAGTAGGAAAAAAAAAGAGCAGGAGAAGAGCACGTCGACGTTTCAACAGCAAGACAAAAATATTAAACCCCGAGTACCAATGAAAATGCTTTCATGCATGTCCACCCCGACGAGGCACAAATTCATGCATGCCCACCCCGACGAGGCACAAATTAATGAACGACAGATTTCTCACCCCCCCCCGGCACATGGCACAAGTGCCATCGCACGCACACACATTGTAGACAGGGTTATGAGAGTTTCGAGAGTCCAACGGCCGTTGGCTCGGAGAAATTGACAGTACACCCGTAAAGACATTAAAATTATCACTTTGTTGTCTTATGTGTGCCTTGTCATTTCCCAAGGTCAAAAGCCGTCAACTTCTGCACCTCTTGTCCCTCCCACCCGTACGCACTAAGCATGCCCACCTTACACTACCACATGTGGCTCTTGAGAAAACTCCCCCCGACGATGCACATGTGCCATCTCACGCACACACCTTCAGACAAGGCTATCAGTTTTTCGGAGTCCAACGGCCGTTGGCTCCGAGAAATGCTGTTACAACTCAAAATTACAATGGTGACATCCACGAGCTAGTGGTACGCCGAACAAGTGCTTGTATGACATATGGCGACTGCCCGTGAGGAAAAGTCCACCACCACACACGGTCAGTTTTTTGAGTCCAACGGCCGTTGGCTCCGAGAAATGCTGTTACAACGCAAAATTACAATGGTGACATACATGAGCTAGTGGTACGCCGAACAAGTGCTTGTATGACATATGGCGACTGCCCGTGAGGAAAAGTCCACCACCACACACGGACAGTTTTTTGACTCCAACGCAAGAACAGACGTAATGCACACCAAGTGACCAAGTGGCAAGATAAAAACACCCTTGCCAATCTCTACCCACAAAAACTTAGCCCCGAAATCCGTAGCCCCGAAATCCGTAATTGATTTGTACATTGTAGATGACAATGCAGCGATCACATGTATTCTGAAACCAACACGTTTTTACCTAGTTATCATGGTAACCAATTTATGGTTACCTAGTTATCCATGGCTAGAAAGTTGTTGTAAATACACGATGTGGCCACACACGCCATAGATGAAAATCATAACCAGCTCACGCACATGATCATGGAAGGGGACTCCATTGATCTCAAAAAAGAAAGCTCAAGACACCCTACACCCTACACCATACATCCTACAACCTACACCCTTAACTCTCCACCCTTAAAGCTTACGTGACCTTTTTTTCGGAGAAATGTCCGAGTGGAATGCTATGTATGGGGTAACTTTCCCAAGGGTTCGAATCCCTCTTTCTCCATTAGAGTTTTGTTTAGCTTCTATTCTCGTCTACACATAATTCACACGAAGTACGCTTGCAAATACTTTATTACTATTTTGTTTGATATACTACACTAATATTATAATTGTTGTGTGTGTGTGTTGTTCACGTGTGCGTGTGTGTGTTGTGTGTGTTGTGTGTGTTGTGCGTGTGCGTGTGCGTGTGCGTGTGCGTGTGCGTGTGCGTGTGCGTGTGCGTGTGCGTGTGTGTGTGTATATAATTTTTTGTTGTGTGTGTGTGTTGTGTGTTGTACGTGCAAGGTGTATGTACATGTGTGTGCAGCCGGCCCTTGCGTGCGCGGTGTGTGTACGTTTCTGTGCAGCCGCCCCTTGCGTGCGCGGTGTATGTACGTGTGTGTGCATGCCGACCCTTGCGTGCATGGTGTGTGTACGTGTGTGTGCAGCCGCCCCTTGCGTGCGCGGTGTATGTACATGTGTTTGCACTCGCCCCTTGCGTGCGCGGTGTATGTACGTGTGTGTGCAGCCGCCCCTTGCGTCCGCGGTGGATGTACGTGTGTGCAGCCGCCCCTTGCGTGCATGGTGTATGTACGTGTGTGTGCAGCCGCCCCTTGCGTGCGCGGTGTATGTACATGTGTGTGCATCCTTGTCCTTGCGTGCATGGTGTATGTACATGTGAGTGCCGTCGCCCCAACCGTGCATTGTGTATGTACGTGTGTGTGCAGCCGCCCCTTGCGTGCATGGTGTATGTACATGTGTTTGCACTCTCCCCTTGCGTGCGCGGTGTATGTACTTTGTGAGCTCACGCTCGTTCTATCTATGACCTGCGGAAGTCTCAAAGGGGGAGGGGAGGCCGCAGTAGACAGGTCTGACTAGGTAGCCAGTACTAGGGGGGGGGGTACGGTGTTGTGGGGGGGGGGGCACCGGGGACGGTACTGTGGACCGGGTCCAATTTGTGTTGTGGACCGGGGGCAGTCCTGTGGACCGGGGACGGCGCGGCGCCACTGGCCGGTTGGTCAGTGGGCTGGCGTCCGTCACCCCACCTACGACTAGGTAGACGGTGGATACTTAGGGTTGTGGCGGGGCAACAACCACTCCTCTTTGCAGCTGTGTCGACGGCCCACTGACGGCGTGTGTGCACTGCTATGGCGGTGCCGAATGTAAATCACAGCTACCGGCCTCCGAATTATTATTCGGGGGCCTGTCTTATTTAAGGTTATGACGGCTGCGCGACGGGGGTCGGCAGCACCCCAATAACTTGCCGTTCGAAGTGCAGGCGGTAGCTGCCAGTGCCAGATTGTTTTATTTCTGCTGCGTTGTACTCGCCACCCCGGGCTCGCGGGAGGGGTCTGGATAGACGCGGGAGTGACTCTTGATCGGACAACTAAAGCGGGGCAGTCGTGGTGCTAGGGTGGCAACAGCTACAGGCGGAGGGGGAATACGCCGCAGGCAAGTTCGTGGTGTATCGTATGTGCTGGGCCTGGCTAATGAATATCGTCAAGAATAGTGCATGAGCGCGCTATACGAGCATGGGAAGAAGGGGGAATCGAGCCCCCAGGCCAGCATAGGAGCGGGGTGGCTGCAGCCCCAGCGCCAGGGGGGGCAGCACCCTAAACAGCCTAACATTTCCTCGTGCCAAGTGAGGCGACAGCGGCCGGCGGCCAGCGCGGAATGGTGGGGTCGTTGCCGCGTAATTTAAGCGGGGACGAGTTGTTGGGACTGACGGTGCACAGCGGGGAAGGGGAAGGATGTTAGGGCGGGGCGATAGCGGATCCCAGACGCAGCTGCGTCATTGGGGTGCCGGGGGTGCTATGCCTGTGAAGAAAGGTGTACAAAGAATTGCCGAGCCTGCAGGGGTGGCTGCCGAGGGCAGTGCCCATATGGGTGAGAACCCCCCGCAGTGGGGGTCCCTACGGGGATACTTTTGGCTTCCCCCTTGTATTGCCGCCTGGTTAATGAAGCACTGGTAGCGGCAGGGGACAAGGGGGGCGACGAGAAGTCTGGGCCATACGACAGCTTGCGGCCAAGTGGCCAGGTAGTGGGTGCGGGATGTTACAAAGCCCAGGTCCTCTTGACTGGCCCAGGTCCTTATGACTGGTATGATGTTTCGGCCCTTGTTGTGTGGCCTAGTTAGCTTAGAAACTGCAGATTCTTAGGTTAGCTAATGGCTTGGACGTGTGCCTAACACGTATTTGTAATAAACATGTTTCTCTGGCAGCCCCTCACTCCAATGGAACTAAAGCAGCAATTGGATTTTGTGAGCTCACGCTCGTTCTATCTATGACCTGCGGAAGTCTCAAAGGGGGAGGGGAGGCCGCAGTAGACAGGTCTGACTAGGTAGCCAGTACTAGGGGGGGGGGTACGGTGTTGTGGGGGGGGGGGCACCGGGGACGGTACTGTGGACCGGGTCCAATTTGTGTTGTGGACCGGGGGCAGTCCTGTGGACCGGGGACGGCGCGGCGCCACTGGCCGGTTGGTCAGTGGGCTGGCGTCCGTCACCCCACCTACGACTAGGTAGACGGTGGATACTTAGGGTTGTGGCGGGGCAACAACCACTCCTCTTTGCAGCTCCCACCCACCCACCCTTGCTGCCAGACGGATGTTACAAAGCCCAGGTCCTCTTGACTGGCCCAGGTCCTTATGACTGGTATGATGTTTCGGCCCTTGTTGTGTGGCCTAGTTAGCTTAGAAACTGCAGATTCTTAGGTTAGCTAATGGCTTGGACGTGTGCCTAACACGTATTTGTAATAAACATGTTTCTCTGGCAGCCCCTCACTCCAATGGAACTAAAGCAGCAATTGGATGTGTGTGTGCAGCCGCCCCTTGCGTGCGCGGTGGATGTACGTGTGTGCGCACTCGCCCCTTGCGTGCGCGGTGTATGTACGTGTGTGCGCACTCGCCCCTTGCGTGCGCGGTGTATGTACGTGTGTGTGCAGCCGCCCCTTGCGTGCGCGGTGTATGTACATGTGTGTGCATCCTTGTCCTTGCGTGCATGGTGTATGTACATGTGAGTGCCGTCGCCCCAACCGTGCATTGTGTATGTACGTGTGTGTGCAGCCGCCCCTTGCGTGCATGGTGTGTGTACATGTGTGTGCATCCTTGTCCTTCCGTGCATGGTGTATGTACATGTGTGTGCAGCCGCCCCTTGCGTGCGCGGTGTATGTACGTGTGTGTGCAGCCGCCCCTTGCGTGCATGGTGTGTGTACATGTGTGTGCATCCTTGTCCTTGCGTGCATGGTGTGTGTACATGTGTGTGCAGCCGCCCCTTGCGTGCGCGGTGGATGTACATGTGCAGGCAGTTGCCCCTTGCGTGCGCGGTGTATGTACATGTGTTTGCACTCGCCCCTTGCGTGCGCGGTGTATGTACATGTGTGTGCAGCCGCCCCTTGCGTGCATGGTGTATGTACATGTGTGTGCAGTCGCCCCGTGCGTGCGCAGTGTATGTACGTGTGTGTGCATGCCGGCCCTTGCGTGCATGGTGTGTGTACGTGTGTGTGCAGGCGCCCCTTGCATGCGCAGTGTATGTACGTGTGAGTGCAGCCGGCCCTTCCGTGCGCGGTGGATGTACATGTGTGGGCAGTCGCCCCGTGCGTGCGCAGTGTATGTACGTGTGTGTGCATGCCGGCCCTTGCGTGCATGGTGTGTGTACGTGTGTGTGCAGGCGCCCCTTGCATGCGCAGTGTATGTACGTGTGAGTGCAGCCGGCCCTTCCGTGCGCGGTGGATGTACATGTGTGGGCAGTTGCCCCTTGTGTGCGCGGTGTATGTACATGTGTTTGCACTCGCCCCTTGCGTGCGCGGTGGATGTACATGTGTGTGCAGCTGCCCCTTGCGTGCATGGTTTATGTACATGTGTGTGCAGTCGCCCCGTGCGTGCGCAGTGGATGTACGTGTGTGTGCAGCCGCCCCTTGCGTGCGCGGTGGATGTACATGTGCGGGCAGTTGCCCCTTGCGTGCGCGGTGTATGTACATTTTGTGAGCTCACGCTCGTATTATCTATGACTTGCGGCATACTCAAAGGGGGAGGGGCGGCCGCAGTAGTCAGTCCGACTAGAAGTGAGGGGGGGGTAGTGTGGACCGGGGGTGGCGCGGCGCCACTGGCCTTTTGGTCAGTGGGCTGGCGCGCGCCACGGCACCACTGGCCTTTTTGGTCAGTGGGCTGGCGCGCGTCACGGTGCCACTGGCCTTTTGGTCAGTGGGCTGGCACGCGCCACCCCAGGGCGGTCCGACTACTTAGGGTTGTGGTACTGCCACAATTAGGCCTCTTTGCAGCTGTCGCGACCATCGAAATTCGGTGGCGGCTGGCCATGGCGGCACAAGCCCAAATTAGTCGATGGCTACCAGCCTTCCCGTTTATTCGGGAGGGCCCAGAGTGATTTAAATTTTTGGCCGCCGAGGGGGGAAGGTGGCGGGGCCCCTGTTTTTCGAAGTACAGGACTCGATTTCCACTGCATTATTTGGGCGCCGACCGACACTATGGAACATCATCTCCTGCCACGAGATGATTTGGGCAGGCCAGGCCACAGTCGACGGGAGCTGTGGAATAGTGCAGGCGGGTGGTAAAAATCGTGAGATGGTGCAGGAATCACTGTAAAACAGTATTGCGTGGTCCAAGCTGCCGAAACCTGAAATTCAGTTCGCCTGGCGTATTCCCTCCGGCCGGCGTGGGCCAGAAGGGGAGGTGCGGGGGATGGCGAGGTGACGAATTGTTGGGGGAAGTGTCCATGCAGTATATAAGGGCAGAATTTTACCCAACGCATGGAGGAGGAGGAGCCTCGTGCTGCAGACGAGAGGGTAGGGTCCGGTGCCTTAACGGGCACCCGGCTACTGCTATGTTACATCGTTGGTCTGCTTCCATGGTGCAAAAACATAAAAACGGGATGACGGGGCATGGCGTACAGGCGGAGGGGGAATCCAAGGACGCAGCTTGGGTGCGGGGGAGGGTGCGTGGAAAACCCCTCACGGGTTGGCAGGTTTCCAAAAAAAAAATTTTTCCCCTCGCGGGGTGCGTGGAAAACGCGAAGGCTCCGCTTCGCCCGCGGTAAGGCTGCGGGCTCCGCTCTGCCTTTGCGTTTTCCCCGCCCCCCACGAGGGGGGGGACGTGTAAGGACCCACCTGTGTGGCGGGCCCGTGGGGTTGTGTTTTATCCGGCGTGTCTTTACCCTCGACGAGCTGCACCTTTTGGGGTGAGGGGATGTGTGCTGGGCCTGGGGATGAATCATCCTGCTCAGGAAGACTATTAGCTCCCCCCGTTGTATTGCCGCCTGGCTAGGCTGATGGAGCCGCTGGTAGCGGCAGGGGACACGGGGGGCGACGGGAGGCGGGGTCACGCGACAGCCTGCGGCCGAGGGCCAGGTTGGGGGTTTGGGGTATTACAAGTCCAGGTCCTCATGACTGGCCCAGGTGAGTTGGCCCTGGTAATGTGATGTCCTAGCCACCTGTCGGGTGGCCTAGTTAGTCTAGAGTCTCAGATTGGCTACGGCCTTGACGTGGGCTTATCACTTATATGTAATAAATCTGGTTCTTCTGGCAGCCCCTCACTCCAATGGGATAAAGCAATGATTGGATTTTGTGAGCTCACGCTCGTATTATCTATGACTTGCGGCATACTCAAAGGGGGAGGGGCGGCCGCAGTAGTCAGTCCGACTAGAAGTGAGGGGGGGGTAGTGTGGACCGGGGGTGGCGCGGCGCCACTGGCCTTTTGGTCAGTGGGCTGGCGCGCGCCACGGCACCACTGGCCTTTTTGGTCAGTGGGCTGGCGCGCGTCACGGTGCCACTGGCCTTTTGGTCAGTGGGCTGGCACGCGCCACCCCAGGGCGGTCCGACTACTTAGGGTTGTGGTACTGCCACAATTAGGCCTCTTTGCAGCTCCCACCCGCCCTCCCTCGCTGCTTGAGGGTATTACAAGTCCAGGTCCTCATGACTGGCCCAGGTGAGTTGGCCCTGGTAATGTGATGTCCTAGCCACCTGTCGGGTGGCCTAGTTAGTCTAGAGTCTCAGATTGGCTACGGCCTTGACGTGGGCTTATCACTTATATGTAATAAATCTGGTTCTTCTGGCAGCCCCTCACTCCAATGGGATAAAGCAATGATTGGATGTGAGTGCAGCCGCCCCTTGCGTGCGCGGTGTATGTACGTGTGTGTGCAGCCGGCCCGTGGTTGCGCGGTGGATGTACATGTGAGTCCAGCCGTCCCTTCCGTGCATGGTGTGTGTACGTGTGTGTGCAGTTGCCCCTTGCGTGCGCAGTGTATGTACGTGTGTGTGCATGCCGGCCCTTGCGTGCATGGTGTATGTACGTGTGTGTGCAGCCGGCCCTTGCGTGCATGGTGTGTGTAGATGTGTGTTCATCCTTGTCCTTGCGTGCATGGTGTATGTACATGTGGGTGCAGCCGCCCCTTGCGTGCGCGGTGGATGTACATGTGCGGGCAGTTGCCCCTTGCGTGCGCGGTGTATGTACGTGTGTGTGCAGCCGGCCCTTGCGTGCGCGGTGTGTGTACATGTGTGTGCAGTTGCCCCTTGCGTGCGCGGTGTAGGTACGTGTCTGTGCAGCCGCCCCAAGCGTGCATGGTGTGTGTACGTGTGTGCAGCCGCCCCTTGCGTGCGCGGTGTATGCCAGTGACAGTGTGTGCATGCCGGCCCTTGCGTGCATGGTGTGTGTAAGTGTGTGTGCAGCAGCCCCTTGCGTGCGCGGTGTAGGTACGTATGTGTGCAGCCGCCCCTTGCGTGCGCGGTGTATGTACGTGTTAATGCAGCCGGCCCTTGCGTGCGCAGTGTATGTCCAGGTGTGGGCAGTTGCCCCTTGCGTGCGCGGTGTATGTACGTGTGTGTGCAGCCGCCCCTTGCGTGCATGGTGGGTGTACATGTGAGTGCAGCCGCCCCTTGCGTGCGCGGTGTGTGTACGTGTGTGTGCAGCCCCCCTTGCGTGCGCGGTGTAGGTACGTGTGTGTGCAGCCGCCCCAAGCGTGCATGGTGTGTGTACGTGTGTGCAGCCGCCCCTTGCGTGCGCGGTGTATGCCAGTGTGTGTGCATGCCGGCCCTTGCGTGCATGGTGTGTGTAAGTGTGTGTGCAGCCGCCCCTTGCGGGCGCGGTGTAGGTACGTATGTGTGCAGCCGCCCCTGGCGTGCATGGTGTATGTATGTGTGTGTGCAGCCGCCCCTTGCGTGCGCGGTGGATGTACGTGTGTGTGCAGCCACCCCTTGCATGCGCGGTGTATGTACGTGTGTGTGCAGCCGCCCCTTGCGTGCGCGGTGTAGGTACGTGTGTGTGCAGCCGCCCCAAGCGTGCATGGTGTGTGTAAGTGTGTGTGCAGCAGCCCCTTGCGTGCGCGGTGTAGGTACGTATGTGTGCAGCCGCCCCTGGCGTGCATGGTGTATGTATGTGTGTGTGCAGCCGCCCCTTGCGTGCGCGGTGGATGTACGTGTGTGTGCAGCCACCCCTTGCATGCGCGGTGTATGTACATGTGAGTGCCGTCGCCCCAAGCGTGCATTGTGTGTGTAAGTGTGTGTGCAGCAGCCCCTTGCGTGCGCGGTGTATGTACGTGAGTGTGCAGCCGCCCCGTGGTTGCGCGGTGGATGTACATGTGAGTGCAGCCGCCCCTTGTGTGCGCGGTGTAATATGTACGTGTGTGTGCAGCCGTCCCTTGCGTGCGCGGTGTGTGTACGTGTGTGTGCAGCCGCCCCATGCGTGCACGGTGACTGAGTGTAAGTGTGTGTGCAGCAGCCCCTTGCGTGCGCAGTGTATGTACATGTGAGTGCAGCCGCCCCAAGCGTGCGCGGTGTGTGTACATGTGTGTGCAGTTGCCCCTTGCGTGCGCGGTGGATGTACGTGTGTGCATGCCGGCAATTGCGTGCATGGTGTGTGTACGTGTGTGTGCAGCCGCCCCTTGCGTGCGCGGTGTGTGTACGTGTGTGTGCACTTGCCCCTTGCGTGCGCGGTGGATGTACATGTGTGTGCAGCCGCCCCTTGCGTGCATGGTGTATGTACGTGTGTGTGCAGCCGCCCCTTGCGTGCGCGGTGTATGTACGTGTGTGTGCAGCCGTCCCTTGCGTGCGCGGTGTGTGTACGTGTGTGTGCAGCCGCCCCATGCGTGCATGGTGAGTGTAAGTGTGTCTGCAGCCGGCCCTTGCGTGCGCGGTGTGTGTACATGTGAGTGCAGCCGCCCCAAGCGTGCGCGGTGTGTGTACATGTGTGTGCAGTTGCCCCTTGCGTGCGCGGTGGATGTACGTGTGTGTGCATGCCGGCCCTTGCGTGCATGGTGTGTGTACGTGTGTGTGCAGCCGCCCCTTGCGTGCGCGGTGTATGTACATGTGTGTTCATCCTTGTCCTTGTGTGCATGGTGTAGGTACATGTGGGTGCAGGCGCCCCTTGCGTGCGCGGTGGATGTACATGTGCGGGCAGTTGCCCCTTGCGTGCGCGGTGTACGTACATGTGAGTGCAGCCGCCCCTTGCGTGCGCGGTGTATGTACGTGTGTGTGCAGCCGCCCCTTGCGTGCGCGGTGTATGTACGTGTGTGTGCAGCCGCCCCGTGGTTGCGCGGTGGATGTACATGTGAGTGGAGCCGGTCCTTGCGTGGGCGGTGTATGTACGTGTGTGTGCAGCCGCCCCTTGCGTGCGTGGTGTGTGTACATGTAAGTGCAGCCGCCCCTTGCGTGCGCGGTGTATGTACGTGTGTGTGCAGCCGTCCCTTGCGTGCGCGGTGTGTGTACGTGTGTGTGCAGCCGCCCCTTGCGTGCATGGTGAGTGTAAGTGTGTGTGCAGCCGCCCCTTGCGTGCATGGTGTATGTACGTGTGTGTGCAGCCGCCCCTTGCGTGCGCGGTGTATGTACGTGTGTGTGCAGCCGTCCCTTGCGTGCGCGGTGTGTGTACGTGTGTGTGCAGCCGCCCCTTGCATGGGCGGTGTATGTACAATTGAGTGCAGCCGGCCCTTGCGTGCGCGGTGTATGTACATGTGTTTGCACTCGCCCCTTGCGTGCGCGGTGGATGTACATGTGTGTGCAGCCGAACCTTGCGTGCATGGTGTGTGTACCTGTGCGTGAAGTCGCTCCTTGCGTGCATGGTGTGTGTACATGTGTGTGCAGCCGCCCCTTGCGTGCATGGTGTATGTACATGTGAGTGCCGTTGCCCCAAGCGTGCATTGTGTGTGTAAGTGTGTGTGCAGCCGGCCCTTGCGTGCATGGTGTGTGTACATGTGAGTGCAGCCGGCCCTTGCGTGCATGGTGTGTGTACGTGTGTGTGCAGTTGCCCCTTGCGTGCGCGGTGTATGTACGTGTGTGTGCAGCCGGCCCTTGCGTGCGCGGTGTGTGTACATGTGTGGGCAGTTGCCCCTTGCGTGCGCGGTGGATGTACGTGTGTGTGCATGCCGGCAATTGCGTGCAAGGTGTGTGTACGTGTGTGTGCAGCCGCCCCTTGCGTGCGCGGTGTATGTACGTGTGTGTGCAGCCGCCCCTTGCGTGCGCGGTGTATGTACGTGTGTGTGCAGCCGCCCCGTGGTTGCGCGGTGGATGTACATGTAAGTGCAGCCGTCCCTTCCGTGCATGGTGTGTACGTGTGTGTGCAGTTGCCCCTTGTTTGCGCAGTGTATGTACGTGTGTGTGCATGCCGGCCCTTGCGTGCATGGTGTATGTACGTGTGTGTTCATCCAGTTGCAAATAAATGGAATGCGATGTAAATCAGAAAGCATGAAATGAACGTTGTGTTTATTGTTCTCATACGTTATTGTCGTTGCTGCATAATTCGTCTTCGTTGCGCATATATTCTATTGCGCTTGGCACCTTCATCAGTCTTGCTGAATATCCTACGTGGACATGCATTCCGTGTAGTTCAGTGCATGCCGCGTGTTAGATACTTCTAGAATCCTCTAGGAGGTACCAAGGCAGATGCGCATACATAATAGGCCGATAGTCGGCTCAGTCCTATTGACAGTACTACACCGGCCCTTGACCAGCCGGTGACGTGGAGGCCTGGGAGACGCCCACATATTCTACGTGGCGTTATCCCATTGGCGAGTACTAGTGAAGTACAGCCATTGGCCCAATACTACAATAAAGTATATTGTAGTAATCTGTACAAGATCCTCTATCTCTGAGGACCCATGTGGACCCTAGATGGGTCTCCAACCAACTCCAGCCATTCTTTCCCTTGTGAAAGTGATAAGGCTTAGATGTATTCATTGATGTTCGGCCGCACCTGGCCAGTTCACTTTCACATATGTGGGCAATGGGGACTCACTTGGGTCTTATGGAGTTTGCATCTCATCATTGCATGGTTGGTGTAACCTGCTGTAGGGAAAACCCAAATCTGAAGGAAAACCTCTTCTCCAGAGAGGACAAAACCTCCAGGGGGATAAAAACCTACAGGAGGAGCATTAGGCTCAGGCTCCCAGATTACTCCTCATGACAAGGGTTTCCCAGCCATCATGGACCGCAGCAACTGGTACCCATTAAGGGCCAGTCGTGGAAGCTTGGTCATAGCATCAGCAGGATTTGAGTGTCCTGGCAGATGTATGGTTATACAGTGGCTGGACAACTCCTTTGCCACAAGGTAGTCCAAGTCAGTAGTAGTGGCCCTCTCATTCTTGATAAAAGAGACCACGGGCTTATTATCACAATAAACCCTGACATCAATCACGGGTTGAGGTCTTATCTGACTCAGACACCATAAGAGTAGCTCTCTTATGTATATGGCATCGCGAATGCACATGGCGTATGCCCTGCACTCAGCGGTGTCAATGCCAGCAAACCGCCTCCTCTGAAGGTTACTGGACCAGTATACCAACGAGGGCTGTTTGCCTTCATTCCTGATGGTGATCAGGCATCCGGCTCTGGCACCAATCTTGTTGGCAGATCTAGACTCTTGGCTAGCATCTGTGTAGGCGTCTATGATGATGCGCCCATGCCAGTCTACACCGGACAACACCAAGTCAGGAGATTCATTGAGGCAGCTCTCCAGGCGCCTCCTTCCTTCTCCTACAACAACAGAGTCTGGCATCCTACTCTGTACTGCCAGGTCAGGGTTAGTTGTGGCAGCCAGCCAACCCAGTTGACCTTTAACCGTAGGGGCATTCTCCTCAGTTACTCTCTTGGGCAACTGAGTTATTACTTTTTCTTTATACCCCTTCGCCGATTGCAGCTTAAGATGCCATCCTTTGTCATCCTGGAAAAGGGTACAGCCAATGCCACAGTAAGGTACCTGGCTGTTTTTACTAAACCATGCTCTGGTACCAATAGGGGACTTGTCATTGAGCCTTTTATAGGTCTCATTCAACCATCCCTTGGGACCAATGCGTTGCATATCATCTCCATGTAAGGTAGCCCAGGTGGGTTGTCCTTTGGATTGCCCCACAAAGAGACAATAAGCAAGATGAGATTGTTGCATCTGACATCTCTCCTGGATGGCAGGAGCAATGGTTTCATACCAGATGACTGGACTGCTGACCAGTCCTTCCCAGCCCACTTTAGGCTGCATGTAGGGATGACCTACTTCAGCTATCCAGCATGCTGGGGTCTTAACACAACAGGGTCTTTGAGCTTGCCAAGTGGCTCTGGCCACCTGAGGATCACCATGCAAAAAGGCCCTGGTGAAGTCATCAATTTCTGCTCCATAATCCAAGCCATAGTCCAAAGCACCAAGGTACAGACTAAGAATAAGCCTGAGAACAGGATGTGACAGGCCAGGAGTGTACAGCTCCTCCTTATCAAAGTCTGTAGTACCATGGAACTGGGTCACGACTGGACGTGCGTTTGGTATGGGAGGCTCACCAAGCTTGCTCTTCATCTTGCATACAAAACGCAACTGAAGCATTTGAGCATTGGGTGGAGGTTCTGAAATGCCTTCAAAAACATCCAGCGTTTGCCACTCCTGGAGCGCACGCGCCAATGCTACTCGCCAGGCCTCAAGGCCAGCGAAAGTGTGACAATCCAGGTCTACATCATCAAAGGACATGGGGCTATGAGCAGCAAATGACCTTTTTGTGAGACCAAGAGAAGTCACACTGAGCTGGGCGGGTTCTACCAGCTCAGAAGCTGGGGGTATATCCCTTCCCCATTCTGCTCCTTTTATTGAACCGACACAGGCGGTCTTCCAATTTGCCTTCTGGAACATTTCAAGAGGCAAGAGACATCTGAATGATTCCAGAGGAATTGGGTCACAATGGGTTTTTAGGAGACTCTTTGTGTTATTGGGGCCATCAACAATGGTAACACCGGGAGTCACCAAGAATGGCTGGCCAATGAGAGTGGGTCCCTTATAGCCATCAACAACACAAAGTGTCAAAGACTCACCCAAGAATGGGATAGTGATATTCCCAAGAACTTGATGATCAGTGTTACCCGCAAAGTCTTGGACAATAGTCCATGGACTGGGTTCAAGGGAATACTTATCCAGCAAAGCATTAAAGGGCGAGGTGACAGAGACCTCTGCTTTGGTATCCACATCAAAGCCATCAAGGTCCATGCCCTTCTCTAGAAGAGAAGTTATTTTGGCAATCTTTAGTGAGGGCTTGAGCTTCTTTACAATATCCCGAAGCTCTTGAGGATTGCCTCTCTTGCCGAGCTGAGTGTTCAACCTGGACAACCCCTCCTCAGCTTGTCTTCCTTGGGCTGGAATCCCATCAGTCTCCAAGGGCAATGGCTTATTACCAGGGTAATTGGATCCAAGCTTTGGCTGTTCAGACTGAAATATGTTATCCACCTGCCCAGGGGTCTCAAGCCCATGTTCCAACGGCCGGAGCTTCCGGTGCTGATCAGACACCCTATTATCCAACAAGTCAGCTTCATCCATATCATCCTGTGATATCCCAGTCAATGTCTTAGGCTGAGCTTGCTGAGTAGTAGGCTCCAGTTGATGGGAGGCCGCCCTTTCTGGTAGTTGGAGTCCAGCCTGTTCACTGGCCAAAGGTGGACAGGAAAGATTGGGAGATCCAAGTGCCTCTTCAGGGGCCATAATTTCCAGGGGATTTTCTTGAACGTTCATTGGATCTCTCTTCAATCTATTCCAAGCCAGATGATAAGTGGTCCCATTCCAGACCACATCAGCAGTTTTCATCTCCAGGTCAACTGAGGTTATGGTCCCTGGACCCTGCCAATAACCACGTTTACCAGGAGCATTTTCTTTGTGGAAGATCACCTGGTCTCCCACCTCAAATTTTAATGATTCTCCTCTCTGTTTATCCTTTTCACAGAGATGAGCATACTGTGCCCACCTCTGCTTACTCCATGCCTGCATGATGTCATCAGGGTAGAGGCCACCTGCTAGTCCACGAGGTGAGACCAGCCGTGGAACACCACGCACCTTGATAGTATGAAAACGGTTGTTCATGGTGTTTTCCACTTTTGCAGCACCCAAACACCTGACAGCAAAAGTTGGTTTAAACATCTCAGGATAGTCCCCGGATATTACCAACTTCTTAAGCTCCTGTATATATCTGTCAACCTTGCCTTGGGCTTGGTGATCTTCACGACCCACAATCCTTAGGAAAGGCAGATCAGAGTATTTGGTCAGGCAGTTAAACTGCAAGTCCATCTGCAGCTTATGAATAACTGCAAACTTCTGCAGAATAACAAGAACTGCGGCATGGAGAGTATTCTCATCCCCTGCTGCCATAGGTTCAATTCCAATGTAGCCTGACCATTCATCCACAGCCACCAAGTAAGGCAATTGCCTGTAATTGGTGAAGTAGAGGATATCAGCTTGTAGATTACCCCTACCATCTGCAGGATGCTTTGCATGACGTTTGGAAGGCTTGTTAGCACACAATTGGCACACACAATGTTCTCTGACATCTTGATAAGCCTGCCAGAGAGCCTTGTTATTAATGGCTTGAACAAGCCTAATGGCATTGTTTCCATGGCCACAGGCATCATGCAAACTCTTAGCCAGAGTCCTAAGATTAATACAATCATTAGGCTCAGGCTCTTCAGGACATGGACGGGCATCCACGTTCCTGGCAGAGCAAGAGTCCAAGTTTTTATTATCAATATAACAAGGATTATTGCTCTGAGGAGCTTGACTGTTAACAATATCAATGGGTGCTTGGCTACAAACAGGAGCTGCACCACATGTATTGTTCACAGATACGTTGCTCACCTGGGCAACACCATGTGGCATCTGTCTACAACCAGGAGCAGATCCACATGTATTATTTACAGGAAGAGTTCCCTCTGGGGTACTCTTTTTATTCCAGGCATGGATAGGAATGCCACAAACAGGGGCACTTTTACTGCTGCTCACTGGGGCAGCTTTACGGTCAGTAGGGGTTACTGCTGGAGCCCCTACCACCTGGCAGGCCTCATCTGCCATGAGTCCACTCTCATCAGCATCCATAAGGACGCTGTAGGGGTTATATAAACAGAGAGGATCATCTAGTTTTTCTGCTGCTGCTTCCTCTTGCGGCCACGAGAGGTATTGCCACCCCGCGGCTGAGAAGCATCACCACCACGCGGCTGGGAAGCGTCACCACCACGCGGCTGAGAAGCGTCGCCACCACGAAGGGCACCGCTCTTGACGGCTTGGGAGATCTGCTGCAGCAGCTTGAGGACCTCCATCTGGGTATCCTTGGGTCCAGCGCCCGCCTTGCTCCTGCAGGCAGACGCATCATGTCCAGAATTGCCACAAGACTTGCACTTGCGAAAGTAGCAATCCTTAGCCAGATGGTTAGTCCTATTACAGAAAGTGCAGGGAGGGAAGGACTCAGAATTAGCGACAACCTTACCCTTACATGCGCGGCGTGTGTGCCCGGGCTGCCCGCAGTTGTAGCAGAAGATTTCCCGTTGCTGCTCCATCACCATGGCGACACGAGGCACCTCCGCGGCACCTCCTTCTCTGGAAACACGGGTTTGATTCGTCAGGAGCTCCTTGAGGTGAGCTCTGCATCGGTGAGTGTCGCACAGGTAACCGCGGCAGTTGGCGACCAAATTCCGCTTCTCGGATTCGGACAGAGCACAGTTTTGGATCCATCGGAGATTCACCGCCTCGTCAGGCCACCGGAGCCCCTGCTTCTCCAGCATGTCGTAGTAAGAGTTGAGGTGCTCGATGATGGTCTGCCCGGGCTTCGGCTTTGCATCTACAAATTCCTCGATCTCGTCGCAGGTTTTGGCAGTGATAGAACGAAGAAAAGTCTCCCTCGCTCGGCGCAGAAACTCGAACGGCGACCACCGCAGACGCTGTGCTCTATCCAGCAGCGAAATCCACTCTGGGTGGTTTTTCTCGCGGTCTCCCAGCGGGGTTCCACGAAGAAACTCCAGCCAGTCCGGAATGATGTCTCGGTTGCCCGCGAGCCTGCGGAAAAACGGCCCAAGAGAGCTTACAAAGCGATCCCGGTCTGCTTGAATAGCACCAGGCACCAGCGGGGCTGGAACCCATTTCTTGATTGCCGACAGCAGCTTCGCCTCTTGAAGCAAGGTCTCCCGCCGAAGCACCTTATCACGCGCACGCTGGTTGTCACTACTAGTACTTCCCTGCCCGCAGCCCTCCTCCCGGGGCTGGTCGGACATATTCTTATTGTCATCCCTGTGCTCGCCTGGGCCAGGGTCGACAGAAAATTGAGCCGGTCCGTGCTCACCAGGGCCAGACCTCTGCTCTGAAAGATTGTCGTCCGAAGACATTGCAATGAATACAAGTTGCAAATAAATGGAATGCGATGTAAATCAGAAAGCATGAAATGAACGTTGTGTTTATTGTTCTCATACGTTATTGTCGTTGCTGCATAATTCGTCTTCGTTGCGCATATATTCTATTGCGCTTGGCACCTTCATCAGTCTTGCTGAATATCCTACGTGGACATGCATTCCGTGTAGTTCAGTGCATGCCGCGTGTTAGATACTTCTAGAATCCTCTAGGAGGTACCAAGGCAGATGCGCATACATAATAGGCCGATAGTCGGCTCAGTCCTATTGACAGTACTACACCGGCCCTTGACCAGCCGGTGACGTGGAGGCCTGGGAGACGCCCACATATTCTACGTGGCGTTATCCCATTGGCGAGTACTAGTGAAGTACAGCCATTGGCCCAATACTACAATAAAGTATATTGTAGTAATCTGTACAAGATCCTCTATCTCTGAGGACCCATGTGGACCCTAGATGGGTCTCCAACCAACTCATCCTTGTCCTTGCGTGCATGGTGTATGTACATGTGGGTGCAGGCGCCCCTTGCGTGCGCGGTGGATGTACATGTGCGGGCAGTGGGTGTGTGTGCATGCCAGCAATTGCGTGCATGGTGTGTGTACGTGTGTGTGCAGCCGCCCCTTGCGTGCGCAGTGTATGTACATGTGAGTGCAGCCGCCCCAAGCGTGCGCGGTGTGTGTACATGTGTGTGCAGTTGCCCCTTGCGTGCGCGGTGGATGTACGTGTGTGTGCATGCCGGCAATTGCGTGCATGGTGTGTGTACGTGTGTGTGCAGCCGCCCCTTGCGTGCGCGGTGTGTGTACGTGTGTGTGCACTCGCCCCTTGCGTGCGCGGTGGATGTACATGTGTGTGCAGCCGCCCCTTGCGTGCATGGTGTATGTACATGTGTGTGCAGCCGCCCCTTGCGTGCGCGGTGTATGTACATGCGTGTGCATCCTTGTCCTTGCGTGCATGGTGTATGTACATGTGAGTGCCGTCGCCCCAACCGTGCATTGTGTATGTACGTGTGTGTGCAGCCGCCCCTTGCGTGCATGGTGTGTGTACATGTGTGTGCATCCTTGTCCTTGCGTGCATGGTGTATGTACATGTGTTTGCACTCGCCCCTTGCGTGCGCGGTGTGTGTACGTGTGTGTGCAGCCGCCCCTTGCGTGCAGGGTGTGTGTACATGTGTGTGCATCCTTGTCCTTGCGTGCATGGTGTGTGTACATGTGTGTGCAGCCGCCCCTTGCGTGCGCGGTGGATGTACATGTGCGGGCAGTTGCCCCTTGCGTGCGCGGTGTATGTACATGTGTTTGCACTCGCCCCTTGCGTGCGCGGTGTATGTACATGTGTGTGCAGCCGCCCCTTGCGTGCATGGTGTATGTACATGTGCTTGCACTGGCCCCGTGCGTGCGCGGTGGATGTACATGTGTGTGCAGCCGAACCTTGCGTGCATGGTGTGTGTACCTGTGCGTGAAGTCGCTCCTTGCGTGCATGGTGTGTGTACGTGTGTGTGCAGCCGCCCCTTGCGTGCATGGTGTATGTACATGTGAGTGCCGTTGCCCCAAGCGTGCATTGTGTGTGTATGTGTGTTTGCACTCGCCCCTTGCGTGCGCGGTGGATGTACATGTGTGTGCAGCCGCCCCTTGCGTGCATGGTTTATGTACATGTGTGTGCAGTCGCCCCGTGCGTGCGCAGTGGATGTACGTGTGTGTGCAGCCGCCCCGTGCGTGCATGGTGTGTGTACGTGTGTGTGCAGCAGCCCCTTGCGTGCGCGGTGTATGTACGTTTCTGTGCATGCCGGCCCTTGCGTGCATGGTGTATGTACATGTGCTTGCACTGGCCCCTTGCGTGCGCGGTGTATGTACGTGTGTGTGCAGCCGCCCCTTGCGTGCGCGGTGTATGTACGTGTGTGCGCACTCGCCCCTTGCGTGCGCGGTGTATGTACGTGTGTGTGCAGCCGCCCCTTGCGTGCGCGGTGTATGTACATGTGTGTGCATCCTTGTCCTTGCGTGCATGGTGTATGTCAGTCGCCCCTTGCGTGCGCGGTGGATGTACATGTGTGTGCAGCCGCCCCTTGCGTGCATGGTGTGTTAATGTGTGTGTGCAGTTGCCCCTTGCGTGCGCGGTGGATGTACGTGTGTGTGCAGCCGTCCCTTGCGTGCGCGGTGTGTGTACGTGTGTGTGCAGCCGCCCCATGCGTGCATAGTGAGTGTAAGTGTGTGTGCAGCCGGCCCTTGCGTGCGCGGTGTGTGTACATGTGAGTGCAGCCGCCCCAAGCGTGCGCGGTGTGTGTACATGTGTGTGCAGTTGCCCCTTGCGTGCGCGGTGGATGTACGTGTGTGTGCATGCCGGCCCTTGCGTGCATGGTGTGTGTACGTGTGTGTGCAGCCGCCCCTTGCGTGCGCGGTGTGTGTACGTGTGTGTGCACTCGCCCCTTGCGTGCGCGGTGGATGTACATGTGCGGGCAGTTGCCCCTTGCGTGCGCGGTGTACGTACATGTGAGTGCAGCCGCCCCTTGCGTGCGCGGTGTATGTACGTGTGTGTGCAGCCGCCCCTTGCGTGCGCGGTGTATGTACGTGTGTGTGCAGCCGCCCCGTGGTTGCGCGGTGGATGTACATGTGAGTGGAGCCGGTCCTTGCGTGGGCGGTGTATGTACGTGTGTGTGCAGCCGCCCCTTGCGTGCGCGGTGTGTGTACATGTAAGTGCAGCCGCCCCTTGCGTGCGCAGTGTGTGTACGTGTGTGTGCAGCCGCCCCTTGCGTGCGCGGTGTGTGTACGTGTGTGTGCACTCGCCCCTTGCGTGCGCGGTGGATGTACATGTGCGGGCAGTTGCCCCTTGCGTGCGCGGTGTACGTACATGTGAGTGCAGCCGCCCCTTGCGTGCGCGGTGTATGTACGTGTGTGTGCAGCCGCCCCTTGCGTGCGCGGTGTATGTACGTGTGTGTGCAGCCGCCCCGTGGTTGCGCGGTGGATGTACATGTGAGTGGAGCCGGTCCTTGCGTGGGCGGTGTATGTACGTGTGTGTGCAGCCGCCCCTTGCGTGCGCGGTGTGTGTACATGTAAGTGCAGCCGCCCCTTGCGTGCGCGGTGTATGTACGTGTGTGTGCAGCCGTCCCTTGCGTGCGCGGTGTGTGTACGTGTGTGTGCAGCCGCCCCTTGCGTGCATGGTGAGTGTAAGTGTGTGTGCAGCAGCCCCTTGCGTGCGCAGTGTATGTACGTGTGTGTGCAGCTGCCCCTTGCATGGGCGGTGTATGTACAATTGAGTGCAGCCGGCCCTTGCGTGCGCGGTGTATGTACATGTGTTTGCACTCGCCCCTTGCGTGCGCGGTGGATGTACATGTGTGTGCAGCCGAACCTTGCGTGCATGGTGTGTGTACCTGTGCGTGAAGTCGCTCCTTGCGTGCATGGTGTGTGTACGTGTGTGTGCAGCCGCCCCTTGCGTGCATGGTGTATGTACATGTGAGTGCCGTTGCCCCAAGCGTGCATTGTGTGTGTAAGTGTGTGTGCAGCCGGCCCTTGCGTGCATGGTGTGTGTACATGTGAGTGCAGCCGGCCCTTGCGTGCATGGTGTGTGTACGTGTGTGTGCAGTTGCCCCTTGCGTGCGCGGTGTATGTACGTGTGTGTGCAGCCGGCCCTTGCGTGCGCGGTGTGTGTACATGTGTGGGCAGTTGCCCCTTGCGTGCGCGGTGGATGTACGTGTGTGTGCATGCCGGCAATTGCGTGCAAGGTGTGTGTACGTGTGTGTGCAGCCGCCCCTTGCGTGCGCGGTGTATGTACGTGTGTGTGCAGCCGCCCCTTGCGTGCGCGGTGTATGTACGTGTGTGTGCAGCCGCCCCGTGGTTGCGCGGTGGATGTACATGTAAGTGCAGCCGTCCCTTCCGTGCATGGTGTGTACGTGTGTGTGCAGTTGCCCCTTGCGTGCGCAGTGTATGTACGTGTGTGTGCATGCCGGCCCTTGCGTGCATGGTGTATGTACGTGTGTGTTCATCCTTGTCCTTGCGTGCATGGTGTATGTACATGTGGGTGCAGGCGCCCCTTGCGTGCGCGGTGGATGTACATGTGCGGGCAGTGGGTGTGTGTGCATGCCAGCAATTGCGTGCATGGTGTGTGTACGTGTGTGTGCAGCCGCCCCTTGCGTGCGCAGTGTATGTACATGTGAGTGCAGCCGCCCCAAGCGTGCGCGGTGTGTGTACATGTGTGTGCAGTTGCCCCTTGCGTGCGCGGTGGATGTACGTGTGTGTGCATGCCGGCAATTGCGTGCATGGTGTGTGTACGTGTGTGTGCAGCCGCCCCTTGCGTGCGCGGTGTGTGTACGTGTGTGTGCACTCGCCCCTTGCGTGCGCGGTGGATGTACATGTGTGTGCAGCCGCCCCTTGCGTGCATGGTGTATGTACGTGTGTGTGCAGCCGCCCCTTGCGTGCGCGGTGTATGTACGTGTGTGTGCAGCCGTCCCTTGCGTGCGCGGTGTGTGTACGTGTGTGTGCAGCCGCCCCATGCGTGCATGGTGAGTGTAAGTGTGTGTGCAGCCGGCCCTTGCGTGCGCGGTGTGTGTACATGTGAGTGCAGCCGCCCCAAGCGTGCGCGGTGTGTGTACATGTGTGTGCAGTTGCCCCTTGCGTGCGCGGTGGATGTACGTGTGTGTGCATGCCGGCCCTTGCGTGCATGGTGTGTGTACGTGTGTGTGCAGCCGCCCCTTGCGTGCGCGGTGTGTGTACGTGTGTGTGCACTCGCCCCTTGCGTGCGCGGTGGATGTACATGTGTGTGCAGCCGCCCCTTGCGTGCATGGTGTATATGTACGTGTGTGTGCAGCCGCCCCTTGCGTGCGCGGTGTATGTACGTGTGTGTGCAGCCGGCCCTTGCGTGCATGGTGTGTGTACGTGTGTGTGCAGCCGCCCCTTGCGTGCGCGGTGTATGTACGTGTTAATGCAGCCTCCCCTTGCGTGCGCAGTGTATGTCCATGTGTGGGCAGTTGCCCCTTGCGTGCGCGGTGTATGTACATGTTTTTGCACTCGCCCCTTGCGTGCATGGTGTATGTATGTGTGTGTGCAGCCGCCCCTTGCGTGCGCGGTGGATGTACGTGTGTGTGCAGCCACCCCTTTCGTGCGCGGTGTATGTACATGTGAGTGCCGTCGCCCCAAGCGTGCATTTTGTGTGTAAGTGTGTGTGCAGCAGCCCCTTGCGTGCGCGGTGTATGTACGTGTGTGTGCAGCCGGCCCTTGCGTGCATGGTGTGTGTACATGTGTGTTCATCCTTGTCCTTGCGTGCACGGTGTATGTACATGTGGGTGCAGGCGCCCCTTGCGTGCGCGGTGGATGTACATGTGCGGGCAGTGGGTGTGTGTGCATGCCAGCAATTGCGTGCATGGTGTGTGTACGTGTGTGTGCAGCCGCCCCTTGCGTGCGCAGTGTATGTACATGTGAGTGCAGCCGCCCCAAGCGTGCGCGGTGTGTGTACATGTGTGTGCAGTTGCCCCTTGCGTGCGCGGTGGATGTACGTGTGTGTGCATGCCGGCAATTGCGTGCATGGTGTGTGTACGTGTGTGTGCAGCCGCCCCTTGCGTGCGCGGTGTGTGTACGTGTGTGTGCACTCGCCCCTTGCGTGCGCGGTGGATGTACATGTGTGTGCAGCCGCCCCTTGCGTGCATGGTGTATGTACGTGTGTGTGCAGCCGCCCCTTGCGTGCGCGGTGTATGTACGTGTGTGTGCAGCCGTCCCTTGCGTGCGCGGTGTGTGTACGTGTGTGTGCAGCCGCCCCATGCGTGCATGGTGAGTGTAAGTGTGTGTGCAGCCGGCCCTTGCGTGCGCGGTGTGTGTACATGTGAGTGCAGCCGCCCCAAGCGTGCGCGGTGTGTGTACATGTGTGTGCAGTTGCCCCTTGCGTGCGCGGTGGATGTACGTGTGTGTGCATGCCGGCCCTTGCGTGCATGGTGTGTGTACGTGTGTGTGCAGCCGCCCCTTGCGTGCGCGGTGTGTGTACGTGTGTGTGCACTCGCCCCTTGCGTGCGCGGTGGATGTACATGTGTGTGCAGCCGCCCCTTGCGTGCATGGTGTATATGTACGTGTGTGTGCAGCCGCCCCTTGCGTGCGCGGTGTATGTACGTGTGTGTGCAGCCGGCCCTTGCGTGCATGGTGTGTGTACGTGTGTGTGCAGCCGCCCCTTGAGTTAGCATATTGGTGATGCAATATGCTAAGCATATCATACTTGAAGTGGCTTTTCCAACGCCGTGCTAAACGCCTCATTTGGACAAGGAACTTGAGAGTTATCAAGTCCCGAAGTAATGCCGCCGGACGCTACAGCAGTACCAGGACTAAGGACACGTGAGGGACAGGGCACGTGGCAGTGTTGGGTGAACCATCACACGTTACGTGTCACAGGACCGACTGTCACTAGGAGGTACTGTGGTCAATATTGGTTGATGGTACCAAGAATGTCACAGGACTTCAGGACTGGCAGTCCTGCAGGCCTGGGATGGACGGGTACTTGTCATGACGGATAAATCCAGAGCGTTACTGTCATTCATGGAAGGACAGACGTCCTGGATTGATGCAACCAAGGAAATTGACAGTGGCGGACCTGCCAAGGCGTGCAAGGCCTGGCAGCAATGGTGAGACCTAGAAAGGCTCGGACACAGCAGTGGCCAAGCGTCTTTTCCCAACACCGTCCGTGGGTACTGCCGCCTCAGGCTAGTGACCACAGGGTAGTGAGGCAACTGTGGTAAAGGTTAAAAGCCGCTGGTTGAAACCATGGCTCCATTCATCACATCTTGGGAAGACCAGAAACTCACTGATCCGCGTTCATCTAAATCGTATTACAGTCTGGTCGACGGATATGTCGAATTCGGACTCTGAAGCTAGGACAAACACCTTTGCGCGTGCAGCAACGGTAGCGGCGTCCAGTCCAGTACCCGCAGGAGGGCACGAGGACTCGGAGGAAGTGCGCCGAATATTAGAGCGGTGTCGGCGCCGGGCGAGTACGTCCGAGGAGCAGCCGAGCAGCTGCTGAGATTTCGCGAGGACCTCGCGGAAATCATCAGAAGGCTGCCAGCGTCTTGGCGGGCTGGCCACACAAACGCATTCGCGTTTGAGCAGGTGGTCACTCTGCTTTTGCAGATAATTGCCATAAGCCTCGGGGGTGCCCGAGAGATAAACGACCTTGTCGCCAATCTCCGCCTTGGGGACGACTACACCGGCGTGCCAAACGTGGTGCAGGTCGCCCGGGACAGGCGGGAGGCCATCGTTCGTGGCAGTACGCAGGCGTTGGTGGCAGAGTGCCAGAATCTGGCGCACTCTGTCTTAGAGTTGACCAGAGGCGCTGCTGATCGTGTCTTCATTACTCTTAATCCCTTCTCCATCTACACTAGTCGGGATACTCCACATTCTCGCCGAGAGTTAAACCAGCTAAGTTTGACTGTCGACGTGGTTGGCGGTCGAGAGGTCTCAGCCGACGACGCCTTCTACGACTTCGTAGATCAGCCAGCAGGGGCGGTAGTACAGCCGGCCCAGAGGCGTCACGAGGGCGACGGCTCTCAGGAGGGCCGTGAGCAGGCGCAGCGGGACGAGCTTAATCGCTACCACATTGACGACAACGTTGGTTTAGGTGAGGCCATTTGCTGAGGTGGGGGCGTTCTCGCTGGATACGTGATTACGCGTATGGTTTGAGGCTTCCGGTGGTTATTAGGCCTGTGCCTACTCACGACGACCAGGGGCAGCCATTGAATCCGGTGGAGGGACCGTTCCACGAGCCAGCACCTGCACCGGTTGCAGGAGAAGCTTCGTCTGAAAACGAGGCTTGAGGGGGTGGAGGATAGGTGGAGAGTTTGCTGTTTTCTTGTTGCAAAGTTGGTCGCAGCCATTGTATATAATGCCTAGGAGGGCAAGCCGGGGTGCGGCGACATTCGAGGAGCAACGGGAGCGAACGGCAGAGGAGGACATCGCCAGAGAGGAAGGGGAGGCGATGGAGGAGAGGGGCGTGGAGGCGCCAGCTGGGCAACCTATCCCAGAGATGGACCCCAGAGCCGGGAGAACACACAAGCGGTGGCGTGATGGGCAAGCTGAGGCGGAGAAAGTCAAGCGTGCCAGGCGACCTACGGAGCAGTGGTGCTCACAACGCCTGGTGAGGAGGACGCCATCGTCACCCCAGGTGTGCGTGCTGCAAAGCAAGCTGCTGTTCACGATAGGGTGTCTGGTATGTTGCCCGAGCGTTTGGAGGCTAGGATTGACCCTCCCCAGGCACCACCAGTGCGTGTGGGGAGTGTGTTGCCTGGCACCCGTCCATTTTCTGATGCTGTGACAGTCATGAATGGGCAGAAAGCGCTCAACCCTCCCTGAAGCAAGACAACCTGGATAAATGGCTTGATGACATGAAGCTAGTCGTGGGCTCTGTCGCAGCAGGTGTGGATATTGTCAGGGTGTTTCACTCTTCCACCGCAAACAAGGGGTCGTCTGAAAGGGTCAATGACATGGCTAGGCATGCTCTGAAAGAGGGGCACACTTGGCTGCAGTTCCTAGATGACATCAAGGAGGAGTTTTCTGACAGGGTTCACAATCTCACCATGGAAAAGAAGAGAGAATTTGATGAGTTTGAGATCAAGGGTGAGGTGGCTGCTGAGCTGGCCAGGTTTGAGTTGATCGTGGAGGCAGGCAAGAAGCAGGGCTTCAGTGTGACAGTCAGGGCAGCAGCAGACCACTTCTTTGATAAGATGGGCTTGTCAGAGGAAGGTAGGGCTACTGCTAGGCAGCTCTGTGATCTCACTGATGGCACCTGGGGGGCTCTGAAGCGTGTGATACTAAACTTCAGGACCCGGGTCCCTACCTGCAAGGGTATCAGTTCTCAGGGAGGGTCAGCGTCTCAGGCTAGCCAGGGCAAGAACCGTACCCCATCTGGGACACGGTATGGTAGCAGGAGAAGGAAGCAGGCCCAGAAGGAGCAGAACCAGGGTGGTGGAGGAGGTCAGCAGGGGAACCAGAATCAGGGGAACCAGTCTGGCAACCGTAACAGCCATCAGCAGGGTAAGGGTGGTGGCCAGGGGCAGAATAACAATCAGGCCTCAGGCAACCAGAACAAGCAGGACAGCAAGGCCCCAGGGGGAGGGTCTGGCAAGAGCAAGTGTTTTGCTTGTGGCAAGGAAGGTCACTGGAAGAGGGATTGCCCAAACAAGAAGAAGGGGCAGTCTGATCAGAAGTGACTAGTGAAGCAGTCCCGTGTACATAGTGAGACACCCTGTGGGGACACAGCTTCACATGTAAATAAATCTGGGCAGGGTGCCACCTCTGATCAGCACCAGGGGTGTACTGATGTTCTCATTCCACAAGATTGCATGCATGCTGCAGCACAACAATCCCCTCAACTGTCAACAGGTGGAGGGTCCCCAGACAGGGTTGGCTCTGGGAGCCTAGATGCTCTGCTGGGAGGGTCTGCTGGGTCCTCTGGATCCAAGATGCAGAAGGTGGATGTTGCGTCCTCACACGCAGGGCCCGTCCAGGCGTCTTCCCAGGTGCGTAATCTGGCTAGGCAACTGAGCTACACGGATGCTGGACGCAGGCTGCACAATATCTTTGGTCACACAGCCATGGCTGAGATGTTTGGTTGGAAGATTGGAGATGAGCCACTGAGGGAAGCATGCAGGGCTGCAGCTGAGCAATGTACTTGTAAGGAGAATGCTGCCAAGAAGCCAAGGTCCCATGCTAGGGAGCCTGCCAGGGAGAAGGGGGACATCCAGGTAGACGTCCAGCATATCAGGGGCTTATACATTTTGGTGGCAGTGGACAGATTTAGCAGGTACAGGCTGCTCCAGATTCTGCCAGATATGAAGGGGAATACCCTGCTGCTGGGCTTGCAGACTCTCTTACCAGGCTTTGGGGTGTACAAGACAGTACAGGCTGATATTCAGTTTGAGTGCCTACTGTCACAGCAGGAGCAACTGCCATGCAAGCTGCTGGTCACGCCCAGGGAGAGCCATGGACAGCAAGGTGCTGTGGAGAGATCCATCAGGGAGGTCAAGACCGTAGTGCTGGCAGAACCTAAGGTGCCACTGGTAGCATCTGCTTTGGAGAGGGCAGTGTGGACCAGGCAGGTGGAAGAACAGTTGAACCTCAGAATAAACTACTATTATGACGGGGTGGCTGTCAATCCTGTAGCACTGCAGTTTGGATGCTAGCCCAGGAAGTGGTCCAGGCTTGCTTGAGGAAAGCAGACAGGGTGTTTGCTCAGTTGAGACGCAAGGATAGGGGCTGGAATGTGCTGAGGCCTCAGGTGGGGCTGAAGGTCAGAATGTGGAAGGAGCCATCAATGCAGGGCAAGAGGGGCAAGTGGCAGAACGGGGTGGTGACCTGTGTGGAAGATGCCAATCGTTCCTGCCTTGTGGCCTTGGAGAGTAATCCCAGGCATGTTTACAGGTTGAGCTGGGCCAACGTCAAGGAACGCAAGCCACATGCAATCTGGCCTGCAGACGGGCCTGGACCCCAGTGTTGGCTGGAGGGCCAGGTTAAGGACCAGGTAGTTGATGTGCCTGTCACTGACGTGGGAGGTGGCTATCCCTCTGATGATGATGAGGTGCAGGAGGCAACTGCATCACCTGTGGTGGAGCCAACGGGGGCTGGGCCTGCACCAGGGTCCAAGAGGCCACTCATGGCAGACATTGTCCGGTCGCTCATGTTCAACAAGCACAAGGATCCCAAGGTATCTAAGTTGACTGAATGGGGTTCTTGCTGGGCTGCTACCCTAGAAGTGGATACTAACTCAGAGGTGTCTATCATCAGGGTGGAGGATGCTCAGGGCCTGAAGGTGAATAAGGCTGGCTGCAGGGCAGTGAGTGACTTTACGGGCACTGTAACAATGAAGATCCTAGGGGAAGTGACTGTGCCTATCCTGGGTGTCCCCACTGCGTTCTGTGTGGTGGAAGGGTACCAGGGGCCTGCCATTTTGGGCCAGAATTTCTTGTGCATGCCAGGAGTGACTCTGTCAGCAGATGAGCTTGCACTAGAAGGTCATGGCAGTTTGCCCCTCCAGAGATATCACTACTCCAAGGGTCTAGCTGTGGCAGTCAAGGCTGTGAAGGGGCAGCAGAGTGTGGGGCCTGAAGGCAAGGAGCCCATTGCTGAGGACTTGTTGATCATCCCAACCACCCTAGATCCACGGGACTTGGGGGTGCACAAGTACCAGATTGCTGGTCACAGTCCTATTTCCTGGCACCAGTTGGTAGAGTTGATGCAAAGCCCCAAGATGGCTAAGGCATGGATTCTAGGGTTTGTCTCCAGTGGGCATGACTGGATAGTGTCTAACTGTGCTGAGCCTGTGGATGAGTTGCCCAGGGAGCATCAGTTGCTAAGGCTCTTGTTTGTGCTCAAGCTGAAGGAGATAGACGGGTGCAGGTGCCACATGTGAGGCCAGTTGTGACTGAGTACCATGGCACGGGGGAGCTGACAGATGAGGAGTTGTATACGCCTGGGATGCTGCATGATACCTGGAGGATTGTTCTGTGTATATATCTGTCTTTCCTGGTCAAGGGCATTGCGTACAGCTCTGTGCTGATTGATTTCAAGAGGGCTTTTCTCAAGGTGATGTGGAGCAGGCCAAGGAGACGTGGCGTGATATCCCTCCCTTCTTTGTAACAGTGCCCAAGGTGTGGAGAGCAGAGATCAAGTCAAAATATCTCAGAATACTCAAGGGTTTGGAGGGTCTCAGGTCCAGCCCTATCATCTGGAGAAAGAGCCTGGAAAAGTTTCTGAAAACTCACTGTGGCTTTACTGTGTCTCCAGTTGATCCTTGCTTGTTCCAGAGTACTCATGAAGGGTTGCCTGTGTTTGCATCTCTGCATGGAGATGACCTGCACCTTTTAGGGCCTCCTGAGTGGGTGGATTCAGTACTGTCCAAGATCCAGAAGAGGTTTGAGTTAGGAAAGGTCCAGCACATGAAGCAGGATGAGCCCATGGTGTTTTGTGGAATGCAGGCCACGCTGATCAAGAGGGCAGGTACTTGGTTTATCAAGATGGAGGGTGGCAACAACTATCCTCAGCAGATCATTGATGCCCTCCAGCAGCCCATTACCCAGGCCAGGTGTGCCACAATCAGGGGAATGTTGGCTTGGCTAGCTAGCATTTGTGCCCCAGATTTGTTGGTGCTGAGTAGGCTCACAGATGCTCAGCTGGTTGAGGTAGGGGCAGAGCAGGTGGTTGAGTCTGTCAGGAGCTCACCTCCACTCATACTGGCAGCTGTGGACTTGTACAAACCACTCAACATGGTGCTTTTTGTGGACAGTTCCATGGACAGCAGGAAGGTGACGGATGTCAGGGGTAGGGCAGCAGCACTCATTACACTACAACAGGAGCACACTTCTCTGGTCAGCTGGTACAGTAGGTTACAGAACAGGGTGACGCCCAGCAGTGACATTGCTGAGTGCAGGGCAATATGTGAGGGGCTACACACTGCTCTTTACCTCAGGGAGTTATTCTACCAGCTCTGTCAGGTAGCTTCCTGTAGCTTGCAGCTGCACACACTGGTCAAGACAGACAGCATGGGCATGGTGCAGTTTGTGCACAGACAGCTCGCCAGGAGCAGGGATCTGGATTATTTGTTGCTGAAGGAGATGTCTTACCTTGCTCATCTTGAACATGTGCCTGGTGTTGACAACCCAGCAGACGCCCTCACCAAGCTGGAGAGCAAGGCTGAGCTACAATACCCTGTGCTCAAAGGGCTCATGGACCCCTTTTCTGGTGGGACTTGAAGTCCAGCCTTTGCCAGTTGGTGGCTGACCAGTGCTGTTGTCCCCAGGGGGGAGGGCAACAGGTAGCCTACCTGTCACCAAGCAGGTAGAAGGCTCAACAGGAGCAAGCTCTTCCTGTAAAGGATTAGCACAGTGGGATGCCTTTGGCCTCGGGCAGTTAGGCCATGACAGGGCAGGCCATGTTGAGAGTTCTTCCAGGTTGTTTGTATATATCTCTCTTGTTTAGTTTTCTTTAGCTGTGAATAAGTGACAACCTTGGATATTATGGTGTTGTAACCTGACAGTTGGGCCTTGCTGGTGCAGGCTGGTCCACTGGGAACACTCAACATTGGTTTTGGTGGATATTCTATAATAAAACATAATCATGTTGTATGCCAATCTCTCTTGTTGTCTGTCATGTGACCAGGTTAAGTTTAACCTGGGGTTCTGGGGTAGGGTTCGATTCCCTAGTTGAGCCACAGCCTGGTATGTATGACTCCTGGGCTTTAACACCCAGTGATGACATGGGCTCCCCATCAAGCAGTGGCACAGTGGTGTTGAAGTGGTTTCCATTGGTGAACATTTGGATGGATGATGCCTGGAACGCTCGGGGCGGGCGCCATGAAACGGGCGCCAGTGATAACTGGGAAGACCAGGAACTCACTGTAATACGTTTCCTGTAGTCAGGGCCTCTCATTCAGATATCCAGGATATGTTGCCTAAGGAATATTCAATATCCTCCTTTAAGCCCAAGCCAAGGTACAGTTGCAAAAGAAAGGGTTGGGGATGACCTGCAGGTCAAGTTAATGATCAGATGGCAGGGTTGAACCATAGATACCTAAAAGAGGATACCATTAACCCTTAGTCGGGAGGACCATTTTTGGCACTTTCAGACCCCTGAAAATGAGAAAAATCATAACTCACAGGCCACAACTCCAAATACCCCCAACCAAGATGCTAGGAGTATCTACACTTCGAGGGCTTTCAGAATATGCAATAATACCACGGGTTTATTGAAGCATTTGGATGATAGCTCCAGTCAAACTTGGCCAAAAGACGATCTTTTTTCCCCAAGGAAAAGTGAACCCCCACCTAACTTCCCAGGGAGGGTATGGAACCTCAACAACATCATTGGACAACTTAGTTGGATAGTCCAATGGTGCCTTCCTTGGGTCAGACCACCCGGATAACCCATTAGACCTATATAAGGTGCTCATATACGGGTGTGGGTTACGCGCGCGTGAACACCCAACTATGACATGCAATACAAGAATGCATTATAACAAGCTATAAAAGATTGCCAAAGGTGCTGGAATACAAACATGTTGCCTACCTGCATTAACGAAATGATATGCTCCAAAGAAATGCCATAAAGTGGTCACTTTCAGGGCTAATACCGCTTTTTACAGCAGGCATGGAAGCTTGCTGAAAGATGCACAAGAAAGCTCGTCAAATATAATGCATGGGAGACGTATTCCGCTGCAAAGGACACGCAAACACGTTGCCGTACCTGGCTCGTTCACGTCCTGCCCGGGTTCCACTGGCCGGGACCCTCATATCTCACACATACCATTGCTTTACAGGCATAGGTCGCCATAGTCGGATCATGCATGCATCCTTTATGATTACCAGGTTGATGCTCCGTTCAAAGATTACCTATAAACGCGTCCGCATTCCCAGCAAACGCATCAGCGGACATCCCGTACCAAATCTGGATGCTTGGGCTGGCGCAGACTAGCCCGGCCATGAGGATAAAATGGAAATATGATAAGCGATTACTCATTTGGCACTGAAGACCAAGAAGGCAATATTTTCCTACCTGAATTTTCCCAATCCTACAAGTTTGGCCATGCCTGACCTACGAAAATCACGCATCGTCATTCTGAGCAAAATTCTGAACCGTTTCTGGCCGCGACACGCAAAATTTCCGTGAGAACCGCACGCTGGCAGCCATATCTAGTTACGCGCGCGCGCGAGTGAAAATTTCCCGCCAAAGTCACGTGATACCTTCTCAATGCACGTTGTAATTACCAGGCTATGGCGAATATTACCCCCAAACCTATGCATCACCCTCGTCCCTAAGTGTCCCCGGACCCACCGGACAACTTGCATCCGTCACAAGTGGCGCGGCGCTCACGGCGCGGCGCGAAATTCGACCGTTTGTCAAACCACCCGACAGGTCGGGTGGTTTCCCGACTAAGGGTTAAGGTGGCAAAAGGGGTGCTCATGAGGCTTATTATAAGTCCAGGGTAACCAGGTGTCCATTTCACAAGGCAGCAAGGAATGGGTTGGTCATGGTGTGAAGCTTGCAGCTCCAAAACAAGAAAGGGTTGGAGTTAGCATATTGGTGATGCAATATGCTAAGCATATCATACTTGAAGTGGCTTTTCCAACGCCGTGCTAAACGCCTCATTTGGACAAGGAACTTGAGAGTTATCAAGTCCCGAAGTAATGCCGCCGGACGCTACAGCAGTACCAGGACTAAGGACACGTGAGGGACAGGGCACGTGGCAGTGTTGGGTGAACCATCACACGTTACGTGTCACAGGACCGACTGTCACTAGGAGGTACTGTGGTCAATATTGGTTGATGGTACCAAGAATGTCACAGGACTTCAGGACTGGCAGTCCTGCAGGCCTGGGATGGACGGGTACTTGTCATGACGGATAAATCCAGAGCGTTACTGTCATTCATGGAAGGACAGACGTCCTGGATTGATGCAACCAAGGAAATTGACAGTGGCGGACCTGCCAAGGCGTGCAAGGCCTGGCAGCAATGGTGAGACCTAGAAAGGCTCGGACACAGCAGTGGCCAAGCGTCTTTTCCCAACACCGTCCGTGGGTACTGCCGCCTCAGGCTAGTGACCACAGGGTAGTGAGGCAACTGTGGTAAAGGTTAAAAGCCGCTGATTGAAACCATGGCTCCATTCATCACATCTTGGGAAGACCAGAAACTCACTGATCCGCGTTCATCTAAATCCTTGCGTGCGCGGTGTATGTACGTGTTAATGCAGCCTCCCCTTGCGTGCATGGTGTATGTCCATGTGTGGGCAGTTGCCCCTTGCGTGCGCGGTGTATGTACATGTTTTTGCACTCGCCCCTTGCGTGCATGGTGTATGTATGTGTGTGTGCAGCCGCCCCTTGCGTGCGCGGTGGATGTACGTGTGTGTGCAGCCACCCCTTTCGTGCGCGGTGTATGTACATGTGAGTGCCGTCGCCCCAAGCGTGCATTTTGTGTGTAAGTGTGTGTGCAGCAGCCCCTTGCGTGCGCGGTGTATGTACGTGTGTGTGCAGCCGCCCCGTGGTTGCGCGGTGGATGTACATGTGAGTGGAGCCGGTCCTTGCGTGGGCGGTGTATGTACGTGTGTGTGCAGCCGCCCCTTGCGTGCGTGGTGTGTGTACATGTGTGTGCAGTTGCCCCTTGCGTGCATGGTGTGTGTACGTGTGTGTGCATGCCGGCCCTTGCGTGCATGGTGTGTGTACGTGTGTGTGCAGCCGGACCTTGCGTGCATGGTGAGTGTAAGTGTGTGTGCAGCAGCCCCTTGCGTGCGCAGTGTATGTACGTGTGTGTGCAGCCGCCCCTTGCGTGCGCGGTGTGTGTACTGTGTGTGCATGCCGGCCCTTGCGTGCATGGTGTGTGTACGTGTGTGTGCAGCCGCCCCTTGCGTGCGCGGTGGATGTACACGTGTGTGCAGCCGCCCCTTGCGTGCGCGGTGGATGTACATGTGTGGGCAGTTGCCCCTTGCGTGCGCGGTGTATGTACATGTGTTTGCACTCGCCCCTTGCGTGCGCGGTGGATGTACATGTGTGTGCAGCCGAACCTTGCGTGCATGGTGTGTGTACCTGTGCGTGAAGTCGCTCCTTGCGTGCATGGTGTGTGTACGTGTGTGTGCAGCCGCCCCTTGCGTGCATGGTGTATGTACATGTGAGTGCCGTTGCCCCAAGCGTGCATTGTGTGTGTAAGTGTGTGTGCAGCCGGCCCTTGCGTGCATGGTGTGTGTACATGTGAGTGCAGCCGGCCCTTGCGTGCATGGTGTGTGTACGTGTGTGTGCAGTTGCCCCTTGCGTGCGCGGTGTATGTACGTGTGTGTGCAGCCGGCCCTTGCGTGCGCGGTGTGTGTACATGTGTGGGCAGTTGCCCCTTGCGTGCGCGGTGGATGTACGTGTGTGTGCATGCCGGCAATTGCGTGCAAGGTGTGTGTACGTGTGTGTGCAGCCGCCCCTTGCGTGCGCGGTGTATGTACGTGTGTGTGCAGCCGCCCCTTGCGTGCGCGGTGTATGTACGTGTGTGTGCAGCCGCCCCGTGGTTGCGCGGTGGATGTACATGTGAGTGCAGCCGTCCCTTCCGTGCATGGTGTGTACGTGTGTGTGCAGCCGCCCCTTGCGTGCGCGGTGTGTGTACGTGTGTGTGCACTCGCCCCTTGCGTGCGCGGTGGATGTACATGTGTGTGCAGCCGCCCCTTGCGTGCATGGTGTATATGTACGTGTGTGTGCAGCCGCCCCTTGCGTGCGCGGTGTATGTACGTGTGTGTGCAGCCGGCCCTTGCGTGCATGGTGTGTGTACGTGTGTGTGCAGCCGCCCCTTGCGTGCGCGGTGTATGTACGTGTTAATGCAGCCTCCCCTTGCGTGCGCAGTGTATGTCCATGTGTGGGCAGTTGCCCCTTGCGTGCGCGGTGTATGTACATGTTTTTGCACTCGCCCCTTGCGTGCATGGTGTATGTATGTGTGTGTGCAGCCGCCCCTTGCGTGCGCGGTGGATGTACGTGTGTGTGCAGCCACCCCTTTCGTGCGCGGTGTATGTACATGTGAGTGCCGTCGCCCCAAGCGTGCATTTTGTGTGTAAGTGTGTGTGCAGCAGCCCCTTGCGTGCGCGGTGTATGTACGTGTGTGTGCAGCCGGCCCTTGCGTGCATGGTGTGTGTACATGTGTGTTCATCCTTGTCCTTGCGTGCACGGTGTATGTACATGTGGGTGCAGGCGCCCCTTGCGTGCGCGGTGGATGTACATGTGCGGGCAGTGGGTGTGTGTGCATGCCAGCAATTGCGTGCATGGTGTGTGTACGTGTGTGTGCAGCCGCCCCTTGCGTGCGCAGTGTATGTACATGTGAGTGCAGCCGCCCCAGTTGAGTAACTCTAGAGCCCTAGGATCTGGCTCTAAGTTCCCCATGTCCGTCCGCACGCCTCCCGCTAGCGTCCGCTAAGCCGCCGGCTATAATCCGGCGGTCCGACGCGGGCGACCGGTCTAAGGGCGGCGCCTAGGGCCGGCGCCACCTAGGCCCCAGTCCGGGGCCTTATCCGGGTCAGTACGGACGGCTAGCTTGTCCCACGGTTACGGCTAACCGGATAGGGTTTGCTGGCTAAGACATAAACCAGTGGTGGGCCAGCTCCGACAGTAGTTCTCTGTGTTCACCTTATCCCAAGCTCAACGTGACCGACCGCCATAGCTGAGCCGGTCGGGCTTTAACTTGTATTCATAAAAATCCCGATGGCTTCCGGTACACGGAGCCGCACGGGCGAACACACAGATACGCCAAGTGGCGAGGCCGCAGGGTCCGTCCTGCCACGCTTTAGTGCGGACGAGGCCACGAGGTTGATGCAAACCCTCGTGGCGCAACCTGAACTGGCCAAGCAGTTCAAGCATCTCATGCTGGCTGCTGACGATGCACTAAATCGCGGCCCTCTCAAGCAAACGGAGGTGCCCGCAGATCTACCGGCCGACTATACGGCGGACGACGCAGCAGATTTTCTAGCTGCTCTCAAGCGTCTGCGCGATGGACGCGCAGACAAAGATTCGGAGCTGATTGGCAAGTTCCGTGCAGTATTCTGCAGTACAACAAAGCACCCAAACATTGCCAATCTAGTTCGCATTGCGGACGACAACAAACAAACCTGGGAAGTTTTTTACAACGGTCTAGATGCCCACTTGTCGCGGTCTAAGGAAGAGGCCGACGAGCAAGCCTTCAACGACTTCGAGGGCTATGCAGTTAATAAGGCAAATTTGCCCGGGGCTGCACGTGATTTCCAGGTCTTCGTGCACAAGCACAAGCTGCTAGATACTCTCAAGCCCATTTTCCTGTGCAATCGATTTCTCAAGAAATGCGACCTGTCGTCGGATGTGCATCTGACCATAGCGACGGAACTCAAAAAGAAGAGTGCCGTCAGTTTCGACGAGGGCATGCTGTATTTGATTTCATGCTTCAAGAGTGCGCAGTCCAAGCCGGCTGCCTCGGCTGCTCTGCCATCCCTGCGCAAGGTGGATGCCGGCGCGTCTTCTTCTTCAGGCGCAGAGGCTCCAATTACGCGGTCGGAGCTTACGGCCATCCTGAAAAAGGTCGTCGGCCACGGCAACAACGGGGGCCAGCGAGGGCGCAAGCGCGGGCATGGTGGCGACGCCAAGCAGGGTGATCATCCCCCGGCCAAGCGGCAGCAGGGGGCGTCTACTGACCGCAAGCAACGCTGTGAGCGCTGCTTCGGACGTCGCCATGTCCGGGATGACTGCCGAGTTCGCCCGGACCTGGAGCTCGAGGACAACCTTTGCCGCAAGTGCCACGACGTTCTGCGTGGTCACAGCGTGGAGGCGTGCAAGGCCAAGCGCATCGTCGTCCACGGCACACGCGAGGAGTGGGCAGAGCGACGGGCAGCACGAAAGTCAGGTGAGAGCACGCTCGATACCCCTTCTTTTGCTCAATGCGTCACGCTGAACCGGGCCGTCGTAGAGCCTGACGTCGTTCCTAAAAGCAACGTGACTGCATCCTCTGTCTCATTCCGTGATGTGCTCACGCAATCCGTTGATGCTGCTCTGGCTCTGTCGCGCCAGGATCACGTGCTTCCTGAGCACGGGTCTACAATGCGTGACCTAAGCAATGTGGTGTCTTCTAGGTCGGGTGTGTACAACGCCGAGCGACCAAGCACTACTGCAGCACCCCAGCTAGATACTGGGGCGGTTGGGCCTATGAGGAATGTTGTGACAGTGCAAGAGAATGCTGGGCGGGCAGATGTTCTCGGTACACACCACCCTAGTGTGGATCTTCACATTGGCAAGGTGCTCACACGGGCGGCCTTTCGTGCAGCCTCTGAAGCTGCCCAGTTAGCCAATGTCACTACCCCAGTAGTCACCCCACCTGTTGAGAATCCTGACAATGCCACTGCACCTCAGGCTGTCACCCTGAAACTGTTAGCATACCAGATGCACCGTGCATACGGGCATGAGGCCCAAGCCGAGGTAGAGGGGGCACACATGTTGGGGCACCTTTATACAACGAGCTGAAGAATGTGCGTGCTCAGTGTCCTGCCTGCATCAAGATCAGGAAGAAGTCGCGTAGGCGGCATGCCAAGACTCCACCCTTGGAGCGAGGGTACCTTGTGGGGGATGTCATGCACATGGAAGGGGGGGACACCTATTTCATAGTCAAGGATAGGTTCAGCAAGGCCACCTACATTGAGCCGCTGCCCACATGTTTGAGGCTGACCTGCACAGGGCTATCAAGATCAGCCTGGCTTTCTTTCATCCCGTAGTGGAGCTCATGCTAGACCAGCAGTTCCGCTGTGTGCAAGGTTTGCCGGGGATGGAGGCCGTGGTCATCGTGGGGCGTGAGGATCACGGCAATATGGGCATGATAGATCGCACTGTAAGCTATGTCAAGACTGTGGCAGCCAAGCGACAGGATAACCCACATGGCAAATCCTACGCGGTCAAGACGGCGTGGTGCAAGGAGCTCATGCATGTGTGCAACCATAGGCACGTGCTTGATGTCAAGGGCTTTGGGCTAGTCACGCCTCGGGGGCTGTCAGCGGGCACCTACTCACCCGAGGTAGTAGAGGCATACCAACAGCATCTACAGGATACCGCCGCCAAGCTGCGGCTCAAGGATGCCACGCTGCCTGATTTGTCTAGCGCTTTTGAGGTCGGGCAGTTGGTCATGTTCCACAAGGAGAGCTCGCCCAGCGGCAAACGGGGCACCATGCAGGGGCCTGGGGCCATCACAAAGTTAGACTGGCCGCTGCGGGTCATAGACATAGAGTGGAATGATCGGGTGTATAGGGTACCATGGGCATCGGTGGCAGGCTATAAGCAAGGGGATAGCATGGAGAGTGAGCTGGCAGCCAACAGGGCACTGGGGTGGGTAGTGAAGGATAATGCGCCTGTCGTAGCATCTGAGGTGGTACCCCACGGGTCGCTCCCAGGGGCAGACACAGCTACACCCCCCCCTCCCCTGGGCCCCAATATGACCCCGTGGATGGGTGGGATGAGGATGGGGTGGGTTTGACGGGACCTAGTGCACGTAGTGACTCACCTCCTGTGCTAGCCACGGATAATGTGGGAGGCCCGCCTAGCGTGGCCTCGCCGGAGGGTCAGGGTCCTGCCCATGCGCCTCGCCCACCTAGGGACCTGGCTTCAACGGTCACGGCCTTGTGGCGTGCTCAGGCGCTTAAAGCGAAAGCTGCATCAGGGGTGGCTCAGGTCAAAACTCTCTCACAGGGGGTCAGGCCGGTTAAGTCAGCCTTGTTTCCTACGTGTAGACCGTGGCAGCTGGTGGCTGTGGACACGCAAGCATCCGTGTCTATTATCTCTCGTCGGGCAGCCACCCTGTATCCAGTGCTAGAGTCGCCGTACAAATCGGTGACCGACTTTGCAGGCACTTCGGCATATCAAGTTACCGGGATGGTGGTGCTGCCGGTGTTGGGCATTGACACGCCGTTTCACGTCGTGGATGGCTACGAGGATGTGGCCTTGCTGGGCGAACCTTTCGTATCATACCCGGGGTTCTCAGTGTCCGCTGACTTGCTGTCAGTCGCGGGGGTGGGCAGCATCCCGCTTCGCGAGTACCACGCTCCATTGGGGGTGGTGGTCGGGCAGCCCGGCGTCGTGCGGCGCTTACCGATGGCGGCGTTTTCCACACCGCCGCTCGTCCAGTCCATCATTCAGCCTCAGGATTGGCACCCGCGCAGCTTCGGCCTCCACTCACACTCACTGGCGGCGGATAGCCCTGTGACGTGGGAGCAACTTGTCCTGGACTGTCAAGATCCTCTCAAGTTTGCTTTGTGGCGCGACGCGTTCATTCGAGCCAAGGAGCAGTGGCGAGAGCGCGAGGTCTACCGAGGATTGGAGAGTGTGCCAGCCGGGGCCACGCGGTTGCGGTTGAAGTTCGTGCTCACCTACAAGCCGGACGAGACCAACTCTTCGGTGGTGTTCCGGGTAAGGCCCGTGGTCACGGAGACGAAGGGGTCCTCCCCGCTGGACGCCAAGGATCTTTATACCCCTGGGCTCAACCATGTTTCGCATCGGCTACTGACGGTCATCTACTTGGGCAAGCGGAACGCGGGCAAGGACTACGGGATGTGGTGCGGTGACTTTCAGCGGGCATTCCTCCACAGCGACGCTGGGGTCGCGCAGCAAACATGGCAAGGCACCCGCTACGTGGTGAAGGTCCCGGTGGTCTGGCAGGATGGCACCATTGGCAGCGAGTATATCGAGCTGTTGACAGGGGTGGAGGGGCTGCAGAGCTCTCCCATCATCTTCCGCATTTCCGCGGAGGAGGTCTTGCAGAGCTTAGGGGCCACGTACCATCGCGCGGATCCTAACTTCTTTGTGGTCCCCACCGGCGTCCCTGGCGAGCCAGCCCTCTTCGTGTGGCATGGCGATGACTTCAAGCTGGTGGCACCTCGCACCTTTGCTACCCAGTTTCTTGCTGCAGTGGCGGCTAAGTTTCCCCTGGGCAGGGCGGTGGATCATGAGGAGGGTAAACCCGTGGTGTTTTGCGGCGTGCAGTCTACGTTGCAGCGGGATTCGCGTTCTGGCGAATGGGTCATGCACATGCAGGATAGCCGCAACTATGTGGTTGACCTGCTGGCCGACCTCCCGTCCCCGCTGTTGGCAACCCATGGGCCCTCGGTTAAGGGCAAGCTCGGGTGGTTGGCGGACACGGTGGCACCTGATTTGGCGGTGCTCGCTCGCCTGCCCGATGATGTGCTGGAAGGACTAGGGTCCATTCATGTTCGGCGGCAGCTGGCCATGACGCCCGGCATTGTGCTTCGTGGGCTCGATTGCTCACAGCCGGTGCACCTCGAGATAGTGACGGATGCTAATCTAGAGACGCGCACAGTCAGCCAAGTGCGGGCCCGCATGGGGGCACTGTTCTTTATTAGCAATGAGGGACAGCCTGGCATGTTGTTAGATTGGTACTCGCGCTTGCACAGCCGCATTGCCACTAGCCCCAACACGGCTGAATGCCGGGGCATTGTTTCAGCTATCTCACATGGCATGTGGCTGCGGTACTTGCTGGGTTGGGTATTTGGCTCGTGTGGGTTCACTCTTCACTGGACTAGCACGGTGCACACTGACTCACAAAGTTGTTTGGCCTTCCTTGACAATCCCTATGCGCGGTCACAGGACGTTGATTACCTCGTACTCGCTGAGGCGGCCTCCTGCGTCACGCGTCTCCAGCACATCGCGGATGAACTCAATCCCGCGGATGCACTCACCAAGGAGGCGCGGGAGGCTGCCCCGCAGTACGCAGTGTTGCGCAAGCGCATGACGATGCAACACCCGTGAGCCACACAGGGTTACGGCTCGGGCGCTTTATGAATACAGCCATAACTCACCCTGTGTTGCTAGCATTCACGAATATCATGGTGGTAGTTTTTTTGCTTGTCCTGACCATACCCTAGCCACGTTGGACGGTGCCTTGGGCCCGTCGGCGGGTCACTGGTCCTAATAAATGGGTCACCTTTTGTCTGGTGGCATAGTTGTTTTTTTCTCGATACTTATTACATCACTATTCATGTGTGATCACAAGGGCGCGGGTCGATACCGTGGTGATTTTGACGGCCTTGAGGCCCCCTTGAGTTCCCTACCTTAGAGGGTTTTGTATGGTCTGCATTTGATGTAATTATTTTGATAATTAATCAAAGAACAAAAGAGTATGTCGGAGTTGAGTAACTCTAGAGCCCTAGGATCTGGCTCTAAGTTCCCCATGTCCGTCCGCACGCCTCCCGCTAGCGTCCGCTAAGCCGCCGGCTATAATCCGGCGGTCCGACGCGGGCGACCGGTCTAAGGGCGGCGCCTAGGGCCGGCGCCACCTAGGCCCCAGTCCGGGGCCTTATCCGGGTCAGTACGGACGGCTAGCTTGTCCCACGGTTACGGCTAACCGGATAGGGTTTGCTGGCTAAGACATAAACCAGTGGTGGGCCAGCTCCGACAGTAGTTCTCTGTGTTCACCTTATCCCAAGCTCAACGTGACCGACCGCCATAGCTGAGCCGGTCGGGCTTTAACTGCCCCAAGCGTGCGCGGTGTGTGTACATGTGTGTGCAGTTGCCCCTTGCGTGCGCGGTGGATGTACGTGTGTGTGCATGCCGGCAATTGCGTGCATGGTGTGTGTACGTGTGTGTGCAGCCGCCCCTTGCGTGCGCGGTGTGTGTACGTGTGTGTGCACTCGCCCCTTGCGTGCGCGGTGGATGTACATGTGTGTGCAGCCGCCCCTTGCGTGCATGGTGTATGTACGTGTGTGTGCAGCCGCCCCTTGCGTGCGCGGTGTATGTACGTGTGTGTGCAGCCGTCCCTTGCGTGCGCGGTGTGTGTACGTGTGTGTGCAGCCGCCCCATGCGTGCATGGTGAGTGTAAGTGTGTGTGCAGCCGGCCCTTGCGTGCGCGGTGTGTGTACATGTGAGTGCAGCCGCCCCAAGCGTGCGCGGTGTGTGTACATGTGTGTGCAGTTGCCCTTGCGTGCGCGGTGGATGTACGTGTGTGTGCATGCCGGCCCTTGCGTGCATGGTGTGTGTACGTGTGTGTGCAGCCGCCCCTTGCGTGCGCGGTGTGTGTACGTGTGTGTGCACTCGCCCCTTGCGTGCGCGGTGGATGTACATGTGTGTGCAGCCGCCCCTTGCGTGCATGGTGTATATGTACGTGTGTGTGCAGCCGCCCCTTGCGTGCGCGGTGTATGTACGTGTGTGTGCAGCCGGCCCTTGCGTGCATGGTGTGTGTACGTGTGTGTGCAGCCGCCCTTGCGTGCGCGGTGTATGTACGTGTTAATGCAGCCTCCCCTTGCGTGCATGGTGTATGTCCATGTGTGGGCAGTTGCCCCTTGCGTGCGCGGTGTATGTACATGTTTTTGCACTCGCCCCTTGCGTGCATGGTGTATGTATGTGTGTGTGCAGCCGCCCCTTGCGTGCGCGGTGGATGTACGTGTGTGTGCAGCCACCCCTTTCGTGCGCGGTGTATGTACATGTGAGTGCCGTCGCCCCAAGCGTGCATTTTGTGTGTAAGTGTGTGTGCAGCAGCCCCTTGCGTGCGCGGTGTATGTACGTGTGTGTGCAGCCGCCCCGTGGTTGCGCGGTGGATGTACATGTGAGTGGAGCCGGTCCTTGCGTGGGCGGTGTATGTACGTGTGTGTGCAGCCGCCCCTTGCGTGCGTGGTGTGTGTACATGTGTGTGCAGTTGCCCCTTGCGTGCATGGTGTGTGTACGTGTGTGTGCATGCCGGCCCTTGCGTGCATGGTGTGTGTACGTGTGTGTGCAGCCGGACCTTGCGTGCATGGTGAGTGTAAGTGTGTGTGCAGCAGCCCCTTGCGTGCGCAGTGTATGTACGTGTGTGTGCAGCCGCCCCTTGCGTGCGCGGTGTGTGTACTGTGTGTGCATGCCGGCCCTTGCGTGCATGGTGTGTGTACGTGTGTGTGCAGCCGCCCCTTGCGTGCGCGGTGGATGTACACGTGTGTGCAGCCGCCCCTTGCGTGCGCGGTGGATGTACATGTGTGGGCAGTTGCCCCTTGCGTGCGCGGTGTATGTACATGTGTTTGCACTCGCCCCTTGCGTGCGCGGTGGATGTACATGTGTGTGCAGCCGAACCTTGCGTGCATGGTGTGTGTACCTGTGCGTGAAGTCGCTCCTTGCGTGCATGGTGTGTGTACGTGTGTGTGCAGCCGCCCCTTGCGTGCATGGTGTATGTACATGTGAGTGCCGTTGCCCCAAGCGTGCATTGTGTGTGTAAGTGTGTGTGCAGCCGGCCCTTGCGTGCATGGTGTGTGTACATGTGAGTGCAGCCGGCCCTTGCGTGCATGGTGTGTGTACGTGTGTGTGCAGTTGCCCCTTGCGTGCGCGGTGTATGTACGTGTGTGTGCAGCCGGCCCTTGCGTGCGCGGTGTGTGTACATGTGTGGGCAGTTGCCCCTTGCGTGCGCGGTGGATGTACGTGTGTGTGCATGCCGGCAATTGCGTGCAAGGTGTGTGTACGTGTGTGTGCAGCCGCCCCTTGCGTGCGCGGTGTATGTACGTGTGTGTGCAGCCGCCCCTTGCGTGCGCGGTGTATGTACGTGTGTGTGCAGCCGCCCCGTGGTTGCGCGGTGGATGTACATGTGAGTGCAGCCGTCCCTTCCGTGCATGGTGTGTACGTGTGTGTGCAGTTGCCCCTTGCGTGCGCAGTGTATGTACGTGTGTGTGCATGCCGGCCCTTGCGTGCATGGTGTATGTACGTGTGTGTGCAGCCGGCCCTTGCGTGCATGGTGTGTGTACATGTGTGTTCATCCTTGTCCTTGCGTGCATGGTGTATGTACATGTGGGTGCAGGCGCCCCTTGCGTGCGCGGTGGATGTACATGTGCGGGCAGTGGGTGTGTGTGCATGCCAGCAATTGCGTGCATGGTGTGTGTACGTGTGTGTGCAGCCGCCCCTTGCGTGCGCGGTGTGTGTACGTGTGTGTGCACTCGCCCCTTGCGTGCGCGGTGGATGTACATGTGTGTGCAGCCGCCCCTTGCGTGCATGGTGTATGTAAGTGTGTGTGCAGCCGCCCGTGGTTGCGCTGTGGATGTACATGTGAGTGCAGCCGTCCCTTCCGTGCATGGTGTGTGTACGTGTGTGTGCAGTTGCCCCTTGCGTGCGCAGTGTATGTACGTGTGTGTGCCGTTGCCCCAAGCGTGCATTGTGTGTGTAAGTGTGTGTGCAGCCGGCCCTTGCGTGCATGGTGTGTGTAGATGTGTGTTCATCCTTGTCCTTGCGTGCATGGTGTATGTACATGTGGGTGCAGCCGCCCCTTGCGTGCGCGGTGTGTGTACGTGTGTGTGCACTCGCCCCTTGCGTGCGCGGTGGATGTACATGTGTGTGTAGCCGCCCCTTGCGTGCATGGTGTATGTAGGTGTGTGTGCAGCCGCCCCTTGCGTGCGCGGTGTATGTACGTGTGTGTGCAGCCGTCCCTTGCGTGCGCGGTGTGTGTACGTGTGTGTGCAGCCGCCCCATGCGTGCATGGTGAGTGTAAGTGTGTGTGCAGCCGGCCCTTGCGTGCGCGGTGTGTGTACATGTGAGTGCAGCCGCCCCAAGCGTGCGCGGTGTGTGTACATGTGTGTGCAGTTGCCCCTTGCGTGCGCGGTGGATGTACGTGTGTGTGCATGCCGGCCCTTGCGTGCATGGTGTGTGTACGTGTGTGTGCAGCCGCCCCTTGCGTGCATGGTGGATGTACGTGTGTGTGCAGTCGCTCCTTGCGTGCATGGTGGATGTACGTGTGTGTGCAGGCGTCCCTTGCGTGCGCGGTGTGTGTGTAAGTGTGCGTGCACTCGCCCCTTGCGTGCATGGTGTGTGTACGTGTGTGTGCAACCGCCCCTTGCATGCGCGGTGTATGTACATGTGAGTGCAGCCGCTCCTTGCGTGCATGGTGGATGTACGTGTGTGTGCAGTCGCCCCTTGCGTGCGCGGTGTGTGTGTAAGTGTGCGTGCAGTCGCTCCTTGCGTGCGCGGTGGATGTACGTGTGTGTGCAGCCGCCCTTGCATGCGCGGTGTATGTGTAAGTGTGCGTGCACTCGCCCCTTGCGTGCATGGTGTGTGTACATGTGAGTGCAGTCGCTCCTTGCGTGCGCGGTGGATCTACGTGTGTGTGCACTTGCCCCTTGCGTGCGCGGTGGATGTACGTGTGTGTGCAGTTGCCCCTTGCGTGCATGGTGTGTGTACGTGTGTGTGCAGCCGCCCCTTGCGTGCGCGGTGTATGTACGTGTGTGTGCAGCCGCCCCTTGCGTGCGCGGTGTATGTACGTGTGTGTGCATGCCGGCCCTTGCGTGCATGGTGTGTGTACGTGTGTGTGCAGCCGCCCCTTGCATGCGCGGTGTATGTACGTGTGTGTGCAGTCGCTCCTTGCGTGCATGGTGTGTGTACGTGTGTGTGCATGCCGCCCCTTGCGTGCGCGGTGTGTGTACGTGTGTGTGCAGTTGCCCCTTGCGTGCGCGGTGGATGTACGTGTGTGTGCACTCGCCCCTTGCGTGCGCGGTGGATGTACGTGTGTGTGCACTCGCCCCTTGCGTGCGCGGTGGATGTACGTGTGTGTGCACTCGCCCCTTGCGTGCGCGGTGGATGTACGTGTGTGTGCAGGCGTCCCTTGCGTGCGTGGTGTATGTACATGTGAGTGCCGTCGCCCCAAGCGTGCATGGTGTGTGTACGTGTGTGTGCAGTTGCCCCTTGCGTGCATGGTGTGTGTACGTGTGTGTGCAGCCGCAGTTACGTTAAATAGTGCCGGAACCTTTTGCCGCCTGAGGCAAATCGGTCCGTAACACTATTTTGCCCGGAATAACCACTTCCGAGCACCCAAGTTAATTCGGCCGAATTAACTTGGGTGCTCGGAAGTGGTTATTCCGGGCAAAATAGTGTTACGGACCGATTTGCCTCAGGCGGCAAAAGGTTCCGGCACTATTTAACGTAACTAAAACCTGGCCTCGTGGAGGGGGGACGAAGAGCCCGAGACATCCGCCTAGGCCGCTGAGCACGCACCACTAAATGCGTCGGAGCTGCCTCAGTGAGGATTCGAACCCCTGACCTCCAAGGTGCACAGGTTTTAGTTACGTTAAATAGTGCCGGAACCTTTTGCCGCCTGAGGCAAATCGGTCCGTAACACTATTTTGCCCGGAATAACCACTTCCGAGCACCCAAGTTAATTCGGCCGAATTAACTTGGGTGCTCGGAAGTGGTTATTCCGGGCAAAATAGTGTTACGGACCGATTTGCCTCAGGCGGCAAAAGGTTCCGGCACTATTTAACGTAACTAAAACCTGTGCACCTTGGAGGTCAGGGGTTCGAATCCTCACTGAGGCAGCTCCGACGCATTTAGTGGTGCGTGCTCAGCGGCCTAGGCGGATGTCTCGGGCTCTTCGTCCCCCCTCCACGAGGCCAGGTTTTAGTTACGTTAAATAGTGCCGGAACCTTTTGCCGCCTGAGGCAAATCGGTCCGTAACACTATTTTGCCCGGAATAACCACTTCCGAGCACCCAAGTTAATTCGGCCGAATTAACTTGGGTGCTCGGAAGTGGTTATTCCGGGCAAAATAGTGTTACGGACCGATTTGCCTCAGGCGGCAAAGGTTCCGGCACTATTTAACGTAACTGCCGCCCCTTGCGTGCGCGGTGTATGTGTAAGTGTGCGTGCACTCGCCCCTTGCGTGCATGGTGTGTGTACGTGTGTGTGCATGCCGGCCCTTGCGTGCATGGTGTGTGTACGTGTGTGTGCAGCCGCCCCTTGCATGCGCGGTGTATTTACACGTGTGTGCAGCCGCCCCTTGCGTGCATGGTGTATGTACATGTGAGTGCAGCCGCCCCTTGCGTGCGCGGTGTATGTGCATGTGAGTGCAGTCGCTCCTTGCGTGCATGGTGTGTGTACGTGTGTGTGCAGCCGCCCCTTGCGTGCGCGGTGTATGTACGTGTGTGTGCAGTCGCTCCTTGCGTGCATGGTGTGTGTACGTGTGTGTGCAGTTGCCCCTTGCGTGCATGGTGTGTGTACGTGTGTGTGCAGCCGCCCCTTGCATGCGCGGTGTATTTACACGTGTGTGCAGCCGCCCCTTGCGTGCATGGTGTATGTACATGTGAGTGCAGTCGCTCCTTGCGTGCATGGTGTGTGTACGTGTGTGTGCAGCCGCCCCTTGCGTGCGCGGTGTATGTACGTGTGTGTGCAGTCGCTCCTTGCGTGCATGGTGTGTGTACGTGTGTGTGCAGTTGCCCCTTGCGTGCATGGTGTGTGTACGTGTGTGTGCAGCCGCCCCTTGCATGCGCGGTGTATTTACACGTGTGTGCAGCCGCCCCTTGCGTGCATGGTGTATGTACATGTGAGTGCAGCCGGCCCCTTGCGTGCATGGTGTATGTACATGTGTGTGCAGCCGCCCGTTGCGTGCATGGTGTATGTACATGTGAGTGCAGCCGGCCCCTTGCGTGCATGGTGTATGTACGTGTGTGTGCAACCGCCCCTTGCGTGCATGGTGTGTGTACATGTGAGTGCAGTCGCTCCTTGCGTGCGCGGTGGATCTACGTGTGTGTGCACTTGCCCCTTGCGTGCGCGGTGGATGTACGTGTGTGTGCAGTTGCCCCTTGCGTGCATGGTGTGTGTACGTGTGTGTGCAGCCGCCCCTTGCGTGCGCGGTGTATGTACGTGTGTGTGCAGCCGCCCCTTGCGTGCGCGGTGTATGTACGTGTGTGTGCATGCCGGCCCTTGCGTGCATGGTGTGTGTACGTGTGTGTGCAGCCGCCCCTTGCATGCGCGGTGTATGTACGTGTGTGTGCAGTCGCTCCTTGCGTGCATGGTGTGTGTACGTGTGTGTGCATGCCGCCCCTTGCGTGCGCGGTGTGTGTACGTGTGTGTGCAGTTGCCCCTTGCGTGCGCGGTGGATGTACGTGTGTGTGCACTCGCCCCTTGCGTGCGCGGTGGATGTACGTGTGTGTGCACTCGCCCCTTGCGTGCGCGGTGGATGTACGTGTGTGTGCACTCGCCCCTTGCGTGCGCGGTGGATGTACGTGTGTGTGCAGGCGTCCCTTGCGTGCGTGGTGTATGTACATGTGAGTGCCGTCGCCCCAAGCGTGCATGGTGTGTGTACGTGTGTGTGCAGTTGCCCCTTGCGTGCATGGTGTGTGTACGTGTGTGTGCAGCCGCAGTTACGTTAAATAGTGCCGGAACCTTTTGCCGCCTGAGGCAAATCGGTCCGTAACACTATTTTGCCCGGAATAACCACTTCCGAGCACCCAAGTTAATTCGGCCGAATTAACTTGGGTGCTCGGAAGTGGTTATTCCGGGCAAAATAGTGTTACGGACCGATTTGCCTCAGGCGGCAAAAGGTTCCGGCACTATTTAACGTAACTAAAACCTGGCCTCGTGGAGGGGGGACGAAGAGCCCGAGACATCCGCCTAGGCCGCTGAGCACGCACCACTAAATGCGTCGGAGCTGCCTCAGTGAGGATTCGAACCCCTGACCTCCAAGGTGCACAGGTTTTAGTTACGTTAAATAGTGCCGGAACCTTTTGCCGCCTGAGGCAAATCGGTCCGTAACACTATTTTGCCCGGAATAACCACTTCCGAGCACCCAAGTTAATTCGGCCGAATTAACTTGGGTGCTCGGAAGTGGTTATTCCGGGCAAAATAGTGTTACGGACCGATTTGCCTCAGGCGGCAAAAGGTTCCGGCACTATTTAACGTAACTAAAACCTGTGCACCTTGGAGGTCAGGGGTTCGAATCCTCACTGAGGCAGCTCCGACGCATTTAGTGGTGCGTGCTCAGCGGCCTAGGCGGATGTCTCGGGCTCTTCGTCCCCCCTCCACGAGGCCAGGTTTTAGTTACGTTAAATAGTGCCGGAACCTTTTGCCGCCTGAGGCAAATCGGTCCGTAACACTATTTTGCCCGGAATAACCACTTCCGAGCACCCAAGTTAATTCGGCCGAATTAACTTGGGTGCTCGGAAGTGGTTATTCCGGGCAAAATAGTGTTACGGACCGATTTGCCTCAGGCGGCAAAAGGTTCCGGCACTATTTAACGTAACTGCCGCCCCTTGCGTGCGCGGTGTATGTGTAAGTGTGCGTGCACTCGCCCCTTGCGTGCATGGTGTGTGTACGTGTGTGTGCATGCCGGCCCTTGCGTGCATGGTGTGTGTACGTGTGTGTGCAGCCGCCCCTTGCATGCGCGGTGTATTTACACGTGTGTGCAGCCGCCCCTTGCGTGCATGGTGTATGTACATGTGAGTGCAGCCGCCCCTTGCGTGCGCGGTGTATGTGCATGTGAGTGCAGTCGCTCCTTGCGTGCATGGTGTGTGTACGTGTGTGTGCAGCCGCCCCTTGCGTGCGCGGTGTATGTACGTGTGTGTGCAGTCGCTCCTTGCGTGCATGGTGTGTGTACGTGTGTGTGCAGTTGCCCCTTGCGTGCATGGTGTGTGTACGTGTGTGTGCAGCCGCCCCTTGCATGCGCGGTGTATTTACACGTGTGTGCAGCCGCCCCTTGCGTGCATGGTGTATGTACATGTGAGTGCAGTCGCTCCTTGCGTGCATGGTGTGTGTACGTGTGTGTGCAGCCGCCCCTTGCGTGCGCGGTGTATGTACGTGTGTGTGCAGTCGCTCCTTGCGTGCATGGTGTGTGTACGTGTGTGTGCAGTTGCCCCTTGCGTGCATGGTGTGTGTACGTGTGTGTGCAGCCGCCCCTTGCATGCGCGGTGTATTTACACGTGTGTGCAGCCGCCCCTTGCGTGCATGGTGTATGTACATGTGAGTGCAGCCGGCCCCTTGCGTGCATGGTGTATGTACATGTGTGTGCAGCCGCCCCTTGCGTGCATGGTGTATGTACATGTGAGTGCAGCCGGCCCCTTGCGTGCATGGTGTATGTACGTGTGTGTGCAACCGCCCCTTGCGTGCATGGTGTGTGTACATGTGAGTGCAGTCGCTCCTTGCGTGCGCGGTGGATGTACGTGTGTGTGCACTTGCCCCTTGCGTGCGCGGTGGATGTACGTGTGTGTGCATGCCGGCCCTTGCGTGCATGGTGTGTGTACGTGTGTGTGCATCCGGCCCTTGCGTGCATGGTGTGTGTACATGTGAGTGCAGTCGCTCCTTGCGTGCTCGGTGTGTGTACGTGTGTGTGCAGCCGCCCCTTGCGTGCATGTACATGTTTGAAGAAATAAGCAATAGTGAATGGAATAGTAAAAAGAAAATCATTCCAGCATATGTATGTACAAGTTTTTAGTAGTACACTATGACTATCGTCAAACATAACAATTTTCTATATTTTCATACACACACGAACAACACACCCAACACACACACGCTATGTTTGCACCCAAGACACACACCAACACCTAAAAACAAGACACCAACACACAAGACACCCAACACACACCCAAGACACACAATCACACACACGCAACACACACAGAACACACCTAAGTAACACACAACACACATGTACATCCCTCCCCCCCACACACAACACCAACACATGACAATTATAACATGCCACAACACACACACTGACACACATGCCCCAACACACACACACATGCCCCAACACACACACACATGCCCCAACACTGCACACACAACAACACCCAAACACACACCACACACACACAAGACACCCAACACACATACCGAAAACACGCACACACAACACCTACTAAAAACAAGACACCAACACACAAGACACCCAACACACACCCAACACACACACACACAATGTTTGCACCCACGACACACACACCCAACACCTAAAAATAAGACACCAACACACAAGACACCCAACACACACTTAACACACACACACACAATGTTTGCACCCACGACACACACACCAACACCTAAAAATAAGACACCAACACACAACACACGTACACGTACATCCCCCCCCCCCCACAACACCAACACATGACAAATAACATGCAAACAACACACCACACAACACGTACACACACACGCAACACACACCTAGGTCAATCACACACAACACACACAAAACACACCTAAGTCACACACAACACACACGTACACCCCCCCACACACACCCAATACCAACACACAAGACACTTGGCATCCCCCCCCCACACCCACACACCCACACCCACACCCACACCACACATCCAACACACACAACACACACAAAAGACACACAACACACATACCCGACACACACACACGCACCCAACGTACACACACACACAACACCTACTAAAAACAAGACACCAACACACAAGACACCCAACACACACCCAAGACACACAATCACACACACGCAACACACACAGAACACACCTAAGTAACAAACAACACACACGTACATCCCCCCCCCCACACACAACACCAACACATGACAATTAACATGCCACAACACACTGACACACATGCCCCAACACACACACACATGCCCCAACACACACACACACATGCCCCAACACTGCACACACAACAACACCCAAACACACACCACACACACAAAAGACACACAACACACATACCGAAAACACGCACACACAACACCTACTAAAAACAAGACACCAACACACAAGACACCCAACACACACCCAACACACACACACACACAATGTTTGCACCCACGACACCCACACCCAAGACACACACATAACACACCTAAGTAACACACAACACACACGTACATCCCCCCCCACACACACAACACCAACACACGACAATTAACATGCCATAACACACACACTGACACACATGCCCCAACACACACACATGCCCCAACACTGCATGCACACACAACAACACCCAAACACACACCACACACACACAAGACACCCAACACACATACCGAAAACACGCACACACAACACCTACTAAAAACAAGACACCAACACACAAGACACCCAACACACACCCAACACACACACACACACACACACACACAATGTTTGCACCCACGACACAAACACCCAACACCTAAAAATAAGACACCAACACACAAGACACCCAACACACACTTAACACACACACACACAATGTTTGCACCCACGACACACACACCAACACCTAAAAATAAGACACCAACACACAACACACGTACACGTACATCCCCCCCCCCCACAACACCAACACATGACAATTAACATGCAAACAACACACCACACAACACATACACACACGCAACACACACCTAGGTCAATCACACACAACACACACAAAACACACCTAAGTCACACACAACACACACGTACACCCCCCACACACACACCCAATACCAACACACAAGACACTTGGCACCCCCCCCCCACACCCACACACCCACACCCACACCCACACCACACATCCAACACACACAACACACACAAAAGACACTTAAGTCACACACAACACACACATAACACACCTAAGTCACACACAACACACACGTCCATCCCCCCCCCACACTCAACACCAATACATGACAATTAACATGCACACAACACACACAGGCACACGCCCCACACACACACACACACACACACACAACATACATACACAGAGCACACACACACGCCCCAACACACACAACACACACAAAAGACACCCAACACACATACCGAACACACACACACACACACTATGTTTGCACCCGACATACACACACCCAACACCTACTAAAAACAAGACACCAACACACAAGACACCCTACACACACAACACACACACACACAACACATATCCAACACAAACAACACACACACCTAAGTCACACACACAACACACCTACTAAGACACACACACAACACACATGTACCTCCCCCCCCCCACACCCAACATCAACACACAAGACACTTTGCACACACCCTACACCCCCCACACCTTTATGAATGCACCCAACACACACACAACACACACGCCCCAACACACATACCCAACATTCACCCAACACACCCAACATATAAGGGTAAACATGGTTTAGGAGTGTAGGGGTTTAGGGTTTAAGGCCTACCATACACCCGTATGTAAAAATGCAACAACACGCCAAGTCATCCGCCACCATGCAAAAATATATAAACACAACTGGTCATCCTCAACAATAATAGTACCCAATCCGCACTTGGCACTTGTCCAGTTTCGTAAGTCCAACGGCCGTTGGCTTTGAGAAATTAAGATATGCGAACTGCGCCATTCAGCCAAGCTAAAGTATAGGCTGCCATTGCCCCGTATGTAATGTAGTAGTAAGGTGAACGAACGTCGACAAAAAAACACATGGGACATACAAACACCAATTTTACACAGTTATGTTTGGAATGACGTACCGTAATTTCGGCGTCCACCTTCTTCGCAATTGTGAACCAGCCCTGTCGCGTGTTGTCCGGATGTCCTTCCCACTTGCCCTTCGTGACCTTTGCGACGCTCAGGTAGCACACGATTGCAGTTAAGGGTTCTCGGTCGTCTGGGTTCCAGAAGAAGCGTCGGGCGTCCGATCCGGAGGAGGAGCACCTCTCGAAGTATTTTACGTACATTACCCAGTTGCCTTTCTTAAAAACCTCGCCCCCCCCCCGGTATGTTTGTTTAAACACTCATCCTTGTCGAGTTGGTGGGCGACTCGAACAACTTTCGCCAACCAGTACGGGTGGTCGGGCACATGGTCCTTGTGCCCCCTCTCAGATGCGACTGCGACGGCCTCCCCCTCCTGCAAACCACGCCCCAACTCGTTTCTTGCCGTTTGAAGGTGGTTCAGGCGGGTTCCCGGATATCGCGTGGGGTTCCGCGACTTACTCGCCTGGAGTTTTACAGTCCACGACGAGCTGCTCCAATCATTTGGGCATGTCCTCCACTTGCCCTCTCGGCACTCCGCACAACTGAAGCATGAAAAACGCCTGAGCTGAACCACCTCGACCTGCTCGCCCTTTTTGTCCAGTCGCCACTGGTGTGCCGTGGAGATATCTCGGATCGGGCCTCGCTCCTTACCGGACGTGGGAATCTGCAATTGTAAATCCATGAAACAACATCACAGCACATTTCCCAACTCCAACGGCCGTTGGCACTCAACAATTATAAGATTTCCAAACTCCAACGGCCGTTGGCCCTTGGAAACTTTATAAGTACATTTCTCAACTCCAACGGCCGTTGGCACTCTACAATTATATGATTTTCCAGCTCCAACGGCCGTTGGCCTTATGAAACTTCAAACTGCATCAAGGAAGCTGTCCTCTGTAAAGTGTAACCAGAGACAAATTATAGAACTGCACTTGACCACCAGAAAGCAACTGTCTTTACTTACGTTATCGAGAAGAAATGCCCGTCGAACCACGTCCGATTGTGCCGATGGTCGACTCGAGTCTTTGCCGGTTCTCCAATCCCGGTTCAGGTAGGCCACCAGTGCCTCCACCGTATTCAGGTTCCGATTGTCCTCCTGCATCTGCGCTCTTTTGAGGATGCTTTTCACCGTCCCCCCCTCCCCGTCCGACTCCCCCTTCCCATGTCCTGCACATGAGTAGTTCCACTCCAATGTGTCCAAGTCGGGGTCGGCCTCGAGCAGGTCCGCAGCCATCGCCACCACATACCGGGATTGGAACTGCTCCTTACAGTTGTCGGACCAACTGATCCAGTTCCTCACCTCCACCCCCTCCTCCCTCAGCACCTTAAGGGTATTCTTCATCACGAACTCCAGGGTCTGGGCATTCCTCGGTACGTCCTTCCCCATGTAATCGTGCTTCACCCTTTTGATTTCCAGCGATACGGGATCACGGTACATCACGATCACCGGCATCAGGACGTAACTACTTGGGTACCAGTACTGCGCCTGCAACTGTTTCTGCAGGTGGTCCGAATAGTTCTCCGAGTAGTCCATCAGGACCACCACCGTTCCCAGCGGCATCACGTCAATGCACTCCTTGTAAGCGTGGTGCTGCCAGGCCCATGTATGGACGTGAATGGCGAATTCCGGGAAGCGCGCCGTAATGAGTTCATGGAGCTCCGAGAGGGTTGACTTGATGAGTTTTTGCTGCAGGTTCATTTGCGGCGCCACATCCTCCTCCTGCAACACAACACACCCGCGCACCATGGAATGACCGAAGAATGGAAGTCAGCAGCTGGGAATTTCCCAACGCCAACGGCCGTTGGAAGTATGAAAGTCTACATATATATATTCAACGATGCAAATATACATGCCCGCGCACCATGGATTGACCGAAGAATGGAAGTCAGCAGCTGGGAATTTCCCAACGCCAACGGCCGTTGGAAGTATGAAAGTCTACATATATATATTCAACGATGCAAATATACATGCTTACCGTCCCACGGGGCGCTGTGCCCTCCTTTATGAAGTCGAACCACGTGTACTTCTTTGTCCACCCCTTCATCTGGTCCGTCACGATGAACTCGGAAATCCCACACTCGTTGCACGTCCCTTCCAAGCAGTTCATTGGGACGTTAACGAACGGGCCGCCCGTCCTCCCCCTCCTTGCCCCCCCTCCCCCCTCTCAGCCCTGTGGCAGGTGAAACGTCGAACGAAATCATGGGCATTGTCAGGCACGGAAGGGATACCCTCCCTCTCCTCGATCTCCAGCGTGCTCTTCAACTCCTTGACGCCTTTGGTGAAGGCAGAGAGCAGAGACTCGAAGACGACGTGCTTTTCGCATGCGCACAAGTCCCGGTCCTTCCACACGCCCTTTACGCACTTGGGCATGAACTCCACGAACTTCGTGTACCCCACCTTGTACCTTGTCCCGTCCGCAGTCGTCACGATACCTCCCTTGTACGGCGACGCGTCAGAACAGAACCGCTTGTAAATCGTTTCAAGCGAGTCCAAATAGTACCTTCCGCCCTGGGAGGAAATGAGAATCCTGGCGTTTCCCTTCCTTTCGAACTCATTGACCACGTCCTTATGGTTGGGAGACGCCCTCGTGTTTAGGTCTGACAACCAGTAACTCCCGACGATTTCTTTGACCTCCTCCGGAAACTTGTCCGACCGTAAAGCACGAGGGGGCGCCTTCAGGGCGGGAAGGTCGCCCCCCATCCTCATTCCCCTTGCGGTCTGGATATCCTTGGGCGTGACGTGAAGCAGCCGCGCGAGAGTGCAATGCCCTTGATTGTTCATGCCGTCCTTTCCCAAGCACATTGACAGCACAGCGCACTTCGCGTTCCTGTGCTCATCCGACTTGCCCAATTCCTGGAAACCTTGCACGATATTAGCGACAACCTCCTGAGCGAAGGACTCCGACGCCTTTCTTTTCAGCGCAGGGCGGTACTGTTTCCCCATAACCTTCACAACCGCACCTGGCAGCCGCTCAAGCGCCCTCAAGCCTACTGCAGTTTTCGTGTTTTCAGTCTTGTGATTGTTGTCCTTCAGCAAGTATTCCATTGCGCTGGCCATGTCGAGGGCAAGTTGGTTGCCCTTGATCTCGACGTACTTGAGACTTAGGTCTTTGTTGTGCGCTTCACCTGCATCCGCGCGCATACAGAATCCAGACGAAGTTTTGACTTTTATCAAATTATTGCTTTCCAACAATTACCCAATTTGTAGGTCCCAACGGCCGTTGGACCCCTGAAAGTACGCCTGAAACACGCCAACACATGCATTTTCGACACCCAACGGCCGTTGGACCCCCGAAAGTGGGCCTGAAACACGCCAACACATGCATTTTCGACACCCAACGGCCGTTGGACCCCAGAAAGCGGGCCGAAAACACGCCAACACATGCATTTTCGACACCCAACGGCCGTTGGACCCCTGAAAGTGGGCCTGAAACACGCCAACACATGCATTTTCGACACCCAACGGCCGTTGGACCCCTGAAAGCGGGCCGAAAACACGCCAACACATGCATTTTCGACACCCAACGGCCGTTGGACCCCTGAAAGTGGGCCTGAAACACGCCCTTTACATGCATTTTCGACACCCAACGGCCGTTGGACCCCTGAAAGCGGGCCGAAAACACGCCAACACATGCATTTTCGACGTCCAACGGCCGTTGGACCCCTGAAAGTGGGCCTGAAACACGCCAACACATGCATTTTCGACACCCAACGGCCGTTGGACCCCTGAAAGCGGGCCGAAAACTCGCCAACACCTGCATTTTTTACACGCCAGGATGTGAATTTCCGAATCCCAACGCACTTTTTATAACCTTAACGACCGTTGGAACCCAGAAATTCGACTGAAATGTTTCCATAACACACGTAACAACAAATTTGGTGGTCAACAACCCCGTAAATCCGTAACCCTGCACGCACCGCCCGCCGCCATAGCTCTTGTTCGCAGCAGGTGGGCCCTGAAGACGCCTTTTGGTCTTGCACCTGTTGGTTACAATTGCATGGCATACCAGCAATATATTGCACATAGCATTGTATTTCACACAATTATTATATTCATGCCACAAATAATAATAATATTATTGTATTAAACATAGGGGGGCAGGTTGCATATTCGTTTCATTGCAGTCTAATATCAACATATTAAAAATTTCCATGCCCATAAACATTTTTGATATAGCTATTAGGTTGCTAATTATATTAAATCTTACCAGCCGTGTAGTGGTTTGCGGATTGCTTTATAGGCTTGCCACACCAACCCAAAAAAAAATGTTACGACGGGAGTTGAACCCGGGCCTACTAGACGTGTTCACGAGGTACTACGAGGATCAGCCAAGAATCTGTCCCGTACCGGTGTGGTTCACCAGTTCCGCACACTAGCATGGTCTCCGCGTCGCGCTCGTTCATTAAATTTCGGAGAAATTTTGCCTGCTTATATACGTTTTTGAAGCCCCTCGGCGTCGCGCCGTGAAAAGCTTCCTCCGCCAGGCGTCCAATCAGGTAGCAGGAATGTGAAAAAATGGGCTCGAGCTGTGTGCAGCGCCGCGTCCATGTGGCGCCACACGGCGTCAGCGTCGCGCCGTGAAAAGCTTCCTCCGCCAGGCGTCCAATCAGGTAGCAGGAATGTGAAAAAATGGGCTCGAGCTGTGTGCATCTCCGCGTCACAGTTGCGACTGCAAGTATTTTTCAGCGCGGCGCCGTCCCGGCGCCGCGCCATATCGTTTGGCGCGTAAATTTTTTTCCCGCGCGCGGCGCCTTTTAGGCGCCGCGCCATTCCATTTGCGCGTCGGCATACCAGCACCAGGGAATTTGAATTGCAGGTGCTGCGTTGGCGCTTTCCAGCCCTCCTGGAAGACCGACACCGTGGATGCACCTTGCACCCGAGCATCAACGGCGGGTATTCGCGACATCGGCCGAAAGTGACAACGATATTAGCAACCCGACAGCCATATTCGACTGAGCAACGCCATTGTGTGCAGCCGAAGAGTGTGAAAAGAGGTGAGCAATGGCGGTGGTTGTACATGGATGCTTTTGACAGATAGTTGTCCACAAGCAGCTCGATGACGGGGGAGTGTGAGACAGATAATTTCGTCGCTTTTTTGGTGTCGTGGTGCCGGTCGCTGACGGGGGAGTGTGAGTGTTTTTGTCGGTTCTCGTTTGGTTGCAGGGATTTGCGAGCAAGCCGAGACCATCGATTGGATTGGTAAGCCCCACTTGTTCATTTGTGTGAATCCAAGCATTATTGAAGCAGGCTGTCGCAAATGTTTTCGTTTCTGGGTTGCGCCATAGCTGCGTTGCTGGGTTTTCTTGCCATGGCAGCGCCATATGATCTTTCCCCCGGCTCCCATTCTTGGTTACTAACGTCAACGTCCTTGCTGCTTCCTTTGGTGCTTGATCTGCCTTGGTGTCGTGCCTCCGTTTGGTGGCCGGTGGTCACGGGATGCACAACAACGCTATCAGTTTTCTTCCACCCGCCGCCGCTGCCCCAGGCCGGCCCCCATTAAAAAATAAAAACAGAAAAAAAGGTACGAATGGCAGCTGAACCCCTCGGTATTTATGCATGCCAGCACCCCCCCTCGGTATTTATGCATGCCAGCACCCCCATTCTTGGTTACTAACGTCAACGTCCTTGCTGCTTCCTTTGGTGCTTGATCTGCCTTGGTGTCGTGCCTCCGTTTGGTGGCCGGTGGTCACGGGATGCACAACAACGCTATCAGTTTTCTTCCACCCGCCGCCGCTGCCCCAGGCCGGCCCCCATTAAAAAATAAAAACAGAAAAAAAGGTACGAATGGCAGCTGAACCCCTAGGTATTTATGCATGCCAGCACCCCCCCTCGGTATTTATGCTTGCCAGCACCCCCCCTCGGTATTTATGCATGCCAGCACCCCCCCTCGGTATTTATGCATGCCAGCACCCCCCTCGGTATTTATGCATGCCAGCACCCCCCCTCGGTATTTATGCATGCCAGCACCCCCCCTAGGTATTTATGCATGCCAGCACCCCCCTCGGTATTTATGCATGCCAGCACCCCCCTCGGTATTTATGCATGCCAGCACCCCCCCCTAGGTATTTATGCATGCCAGCACCCCCCCTCGGTATTTATGCATGCCAGCACCCCCCTCGGTATTTATGCATGCCAGCACCCCCCCTAGGTATTTATGCATGCCAGCACCCCCCCTAGGTATTTATGCATGCCAGCACCCCCCCTAGGTATTTATGCATGCCAGCACCCCCCCTAGGTATTTATGCATGCCAGCACCCCCCCTCGGTATTTATGCTTGCCAGCACCCCCCCTCGGTATTTATGCATGCCAGCACCCCCCCTAGGTATTTATGCATGCCAGCACCCCCCCTAGGTATTTATGCATGCCAGCACCCCCCTAGGTATTTATGCATGCCAGCACCCCCCCTCGGTATTTATGCATGCCAGCACCCCCCCTAGGTATTTATGCATGCCAGCACCCCCCCTAGGTATTTATGCATGCCAGCACCCCCCCTCGGTATTTATGCATGCCAGCACCCCCCCTAGGTATTTATGCATGCCAGCACCCCCCTAGGTATTTATGCATGCCAGCACCCCCCCTCGGTATTTATGCATGCCAGCACCCCCCCTCGGTATTTATGCATGCCAGCACCCCCCCTAGGTATTTATGCATGCCAGCACCCCCCCTCGGTATTTATGCATGCCAGCACCCCCCTCGGTATTTATGCATGCCAGCACCCCCCCTAGGTATTTATGCATGCCAGCACCCCCCCTAGGTATTTATGCATGCCAGCACCCCCCCTCGGTATTTATGCATGCCAGCACCCCCCCTAGGTATTTATGCATGCCAGCACCCCCCCTCGGTATTTATGCTTGCCAGCACCCCCCCTCGGTATTTATGCATGCCAGCACCCCCATTCTTGGTTACTAACGTCAACGTCCTTGCTGCTTCCTTTGGTGCTTGATCTGCCTTGGTGTCGTGCCTCCGTTTGGTGGCCGGTGGTCACGGGATGCACAACAACGCTATCAGTTTTCTTCCACCCGCCGCCGCTGCCCCAGGCCGGCCCCCATTAAAAAATAAAAACAGAAAAAAAGGTACGAATGGCAGCTGAACCCCTAGGTATTTATGCATGCCAGCACCCCCCCCTCGGTATTTATGCATGCCAGCACCCCCCCTCGGTATTTATGCATGCCAGCCCCCCTTCTAGGTATTTATGCATGCCAGCACCCCCCTAGGTATTTATGCATGCCAGCACCCCCCTAGGTATTTATGCATGCCAGCACCCCCCCTCGGTATTTATGCATGCCAGCACCCCCCCTAGGTATTTATGCATGCCAGCACCCCCCCTCGGTATTTATGCTTGCCAGCACCCCCCTCGGTATTTATGCATGCCAGCACCCCATTCTTGGTTACTAACGTCAACGTCCTTGCTGCTTCCTTTGGTGCTTGATCTGCCTTGGTGTCGTGCCTCCGTTTGGTGGCCGGTGGTCACGGGATGCACAACAACGCTATCAGTTTTCTTCCACCCGCCGCCGCTGCCCCAGGCCGGCCCCCATTAAAAAATAAAAACAGAAAAAAAGGTACGAATGGCAGCTGAACCCCTAGGTATTTATGCATGCCAGCACCCCCTTCTAGGTATTTATGCATGCCAGCCCCCCTTCTAGGTATTTATGCATGCCAGCACCCCCCTCGGTATTTATGCATGCCAGCACCCCCCCTCGGTATTTATGCATGCCAGCCCCCCCCCCTAGGTATTTATGCATGCCAGCACCCCCCCCTCGGTATTTATGCATGCCAGCACCCCCCCCTCGGTATTTATGCTTGCCAGCACCCCCCCCTCGGTATTTATGCATGCCAGCACCCCCCCCTAGGTATTTATGCATGCCAGCACCCCCCCTCGGTATTTATGCATGCCAGCACCCCCCCTAGGTATTTATGCATGCCAGCACCCCCCCCTAGGTATTTATGCATGCCAGCACCCCCCCCTAGGTATTTATGCATGCCAGCACCCCCCCCTCGGTATTTATGCTTGCCAGCACCCCCCCCTCGGTATTTATGCATGCCAGCACCCCCATTCTTGGTTACTAACGTCAACGTCCTTGCTGCTTCCTTTGGTGCTTGATCTGCCTTGGTGTCGTGCCTCCGTTTGGTGGCCGGTGGTCACGGGATGCACAACAACGCTATCAGTTTTCTTCCACCCGCCGCCGCTGCCCCAGGCCGGCCCCCATTAAAAAATAAAAACAGAAAAAAAGGTACGAATGGCAGCTGAACCCCTAGGTATTTATGCATGCCAGCACCCCCCCTCGGTATTTATGCATGCCAGCACCCCCCCTCGGTATTTATGCATGCCAGCACCCCCCCTCGGTATTTATGCATGCCAGCACCCCCCCTAGGTATTTATGCATGCCAGCACCCCCCCTCGGTATTTATGCTTGCCAGCACCCCCCCTCGGTATTTATGCATGCCAGCACCCCATTCTTGGTTACTAACGTCAACGTCCTTGCTGCTTCCTTTGGTGCTTGATCTGCCTTGGTGTCGTGCCTCCGTTTGGTGGCCGGTGGTCACGGGATGCACAACAACGCTATCAGTTTTCTTCCACCCGCCGCCGCTGCCCCAGGCCGGCCCCCATTTAAAAATAAAAACAGAAAAAAAGGTACGAATGGCAGCTGAACCCCTAGGTATTTATGCATGCCAGCACCCCCCCTCGGTATTTATGCTTGCCAGCACCCCCCCTCGGTATTTATGCATGCCAGCACCCCCCCTCGGTATTTATGCATGCCAGCACCCCCCCTCGGTATTTATGCATGCCAGCACCCCCCCTAGGTATTTATGCATGCCAGCACCCCCCCTCGGTATTTATGCATGCCAGCACCCCCCCTAGGTATTTATGCATGCCAGCACCCCCCCTAGGTATTTATGCATGCCAGCACCCCCCCTAGGTATTTATGCATGCCAGCACCCCCCTCGGTATTTATGCATGCCAGCACCCCCCCTAGGTATTTATGCATGCCAGCACCCCCCCTAGGTATTTATGCATGCCAGCACCCCCCCTAGGTATTTATGCATGCCAGCACCCCCCCTAGGTATTTATGCATGCCAGCACCCCCCCTAGGTATTTATGCATGCCAGCACCCCCCCTCGGTATTTATGCATGCCAGCACCCCCCCTCGGTATTTATGCATGCCAGCACCCCCCCTAGGTATTTATGCATGCCAGCACCCCCCCTCGGTATTTATGCATGCCAGCACCCCCCCTCGGTATTTATGCATGCCAGCACCCCCCCTAGGTATTTATGCATGCCAGCACCCCCCCTAGGTATTTATGCATGCCAGCACCCCCCCTAGGTATTTATGCATGCCAGCACCCCCCCTAGGTATTTATGCATGCCAGCACCCCCCCTCGGTATTTATGCATGCCAGCACCCCCCCTAGGTATTTATGCATGCCAGCACCCCCCCTAGGTATTTATGCATGCCAGCACCCCCCCTCGGTATTTATGCATGCCAGCACCCCCCCTAGGTATTTATGCATGCCAGCACCCCCCCTCGGTATTTATGCATGCCAGCCCCCCCCTCGGTATTTATGCTTGCCAGCACCCCCCCTCGGTATTTATGCATGCCAGCACCCCCCCTCGGTATTTATGCATGCCAGCACCCCCCCTAGGTATTTATGCATGCCAGCCCCCCTTCTAGGTATTTATGCATGCCAGCACCCCCCCTAGGTATTTATGCATGCCAGCCCCCCTTCTAGGTATTTATGCATGCCAGCACCCCCCCTCGGTATTTATGCATGCCAGCACCCCCCCTAGGTATTTATGCATGCCAGCACCCCCCCTCGGTATTTATGCATGCCAGCACCCCCCCTCGGTATTTATGCATGCCAGCACCCCCCCTCGGTATTTATGCATGCCAGCACCCCCCCTCGGTATTTATGCATGCCAGCACCCCCCCTAGGTATTTATGCATGCCAGCACCCCCCCTCGGTATTTATGCATGCCAGCACCCCCCCTAGGTATTTATGCATGCCAGCACCCCCCCTCGGTATTTATGCATGCCAGCACCCCCCTCGGTATTTATGCATGCCAGCACCCCCCCTCGGTATTTATGCATGCCAGCACCCCCCCTCGGTATTTATGCATGCCAGCACCCCCCCTCGGTATTTATGCATGCCAGCACCCCCCCTAGGTATTTATGCATGCCAGCACCCCCCCTCGGTATTTATGCATGCCAGCACCCCCCCTCGGTATTTATGCATGCCAGCACCCCCCCTAGGTATTTATGCATGCCAGCACCCCCCCTAGGTATTTATGCATGCCAGCACCCCCCCTAGGTATTTATGCATGCCAGCACCCCCCCTAGGTATTTATGCATGCCAGCACCCCCCCTAGGTATTTATGCATGCCAGCACCCCCCCTAGGTATTTATGCATGCCAGCACCCCCCCTAGGTATTTATGCATGCCAGCCCCCCCCTAGGTATTTATGCATGCCAGCACCCCCCCTAGGTATTTATGCATGCCAGCCCCCCCCTAGGTATTTATGCATGCCAGCACCCCCCCTCGGTATTTATGCATGCCAGCACCCCCCCTAGGTATTTATGCATGCCAGCACCCCCCCTCGGTATTTATGCATGCCAGCACCCCCCCTAGGTATTTATGCATGCCAGCACCCCCCCTCGGTATTTATGCATGCCAGCACCCCCCCTAGGTATTTATGCATGCCAGCACCCCCCCTAGGTATTTATGCATGCCAGCACCCCCCCTAGGTATTTATGCATGCCAGCACCCCCCCTCGGTATTTATGCATGCCAGCACCCCCCCTAGGTATTTATGCATGCCAGCACCCCCCCTAGGTATTTATGCATGCCAGCACCCCCCCTAGGTATTTATGCATGCCAGCACCCCCCTAGGTATTTATGCATGCCAGCACCCCCCCTAGGTATTTATGCATGCCAGCACCCCCCCTAGGTATTTATGCATGCCAGCACCCCCCCTAGGTATTTATGCATGCCAGCACCCCCCCTAGGTATTTATGCATGCCAGCACCCCCCCTAGGTATTTATGCATGCCAGCACCCCCCCTAGGTATTTATGCATGCCAGCACCCCCCCTCGGTATTTATGCATGCCAGCACCCCCCCGACGTATTTATGCATGCCAGCACCCCCCCTAGGTATTTATGCATGCCAGCACCCCCAAATTTTTTATGCATGCCAGCACCCCCCCTAGGTATTTATGCATGCCAGCACCCCCCCTAGGTATTTATGCATGCCAGCACCCCCCCTCGGTATTTATGCATGCCAGCACCCCCCCTAGGTATTTATGCATGCCAGCACCCCCCCTAGGTATTTATGCATGCCAGCACCCCCCCTAGGTATTTATGCATGCCAGCACCCCCCCTCGGTATTTATGCATGCCAGCACCCCCCCTCGGTATTTATGCATGCCAGCACCCCCCCTCGGTATTTATGCATGCCAGCACCCCCCCTCGGTATTTATGCATGCCAGCACCCCCCCTAGGTATTTATGCATGCCAGCACCCCCCTCGGTATTTATGCATGCCAGCACCCCCCCTCGGTATTTATGCATGCCAGCACCCCCCCTAGGTATTTATGCATGCCAGCACCCCCCCTAGGTATTTATGCATGCCAGCACCCCCCCTCGGTATTTATGCATGCCAGCACCCCCCCTAGGTATTTATGCATGCCAGCCCCCCCTAGGTATTTATGCATGCCAGCACCCCCCCTCGGTATTTATGCATGCCAGCACCCCCCCTCGGTATTTATGCATGCCAGCACCCCCCCTAGGTATTTATGCATGCCAGCACCCCCCCTCGGTATTTATGCATGCCAGCACCCCCCCTCGGTATTTATGCTTGCCAGCACCCCCCCTAGGTATTTATGCATGCCAGCACCCCCCCTCGGTATTTATGCATGCCAGCACCCCCCTCGGTATTTATGCATGCCAGCACCCCCCCTAGGTATTTATGCATGCCAGCACCCCCCCTCGGTATTTATGCATGCCAGCACCCCCCGACGTACTTATGCATGCCAGCACCCCCCCTAGGTATTTATGCATGCCAGCACCCCCCCTCGGTATTTATGCATGCCAGCACCCCCCCTCGGTATTTATGCATGCCAGCACCCCCCCTAGGTATTTATGCATGCCAGCCCCCCCCTAGGTATTTATGCATGCCAGCCCCCCCCGACGTATTTATGCATGCCAGCACCCCCCCCTAGGTATTTATGCTTGCCAGCACCCCACCCTAACTAGGTATTTATCCTTCCCTCCTTCCCTCCTTCCCTCCTTCCCTCCTTCCCTCCTTCCCTCCTTCCCTTCCGTTAATTAATTTCCCTCCTTCCCTCCTTCCCTCCTTCCTTCCTTCCCTCCTTCCCCCTTCCCTCCTTCCCTCCTTCCCTCCTTCCCTCCTTCCCTCCTTCCCTCCTTCCCTCCTTCCCTCCTTCCCTCCTTCCCTCCTTCCCTCCTTCCCTCCTTCCCTCCTTCCCTCCTTCCCTCCTTCCCTCCTTCCCTCCTTCCCTCCTTCCCTCCTTCCCTCCTTCCCTTCCGTTAATTAATTTCCCTCCTTCCCTCCTTCCCTCCTTCCTTCCTTCCCTCCTTCCCCCTTCCCTCCTTCCCTCCTTCCCTCCTTCCCTCCTTCCCTCCTTCCCTCCTTCCCTCCTTCCCTCCTTCCCTCCTTCCCTCCTTCCCTCCTTCCCTCCTTCCCTCCTTCCCTCCTTCCCTCCTTCCCTCCTTCCCTCCTTCCCTCCTTCCCTCCTTCCCTCCTTCCCTCCTTCCCTCCTTCCCTCCTTCCCTCCTTCCCTCCTTCCCTCCTTCCCTCCTTCCCTCCTTCCCTCCTTCCCTCCTTCCCTCCTTCTCTCCTTCCCTCCTTCCCTCCTTCCCTTCTTCCCTTCCGTTAATTAATTTACCTCCTTCCCTCCTTCCCTCCTTCCTTCCTTGTTTCCCTCCTTCCCTACTTCCCTCCTTCCCTCCTTCCCTCCTTCCCTTCTTCCCTTCCGTTAATTAATTTACCTCCTTCCCTCCTTCCCTCCTTCCTTCCTTGTTTCCCTCCTTCCCTCCTTCCCTCCTTCCCTCCTTCCCTCCTTCCCTCCTTCCCTCCTTCCCTCCTTCCCTCCTTCCCTCCTTCCCTCCTTCCCTCCTTCCCTCCTTCCCTCCTTCCCTCCTTCTCTCCTTCCCTCCTTCCCTCCTTCCCTTCTTCCCTTCCGTTAATTAATTTACCTCCTTCCCTCCTTCCCTCCTTCCCTCCTTCCCTCCTTCCCTCCTTCTCTCCTTCCCTCCTTCCCTCCTTCCCTTCTTCCCTTCCGTTAATTAATTTACCTCCTTCCCTCCTTCCCTCCTTCCTTCCTTGTTTCCCTCCTTCCCTACTTCCCTCCTGCCCTCCTTCCCTCCTTCCCTCCTTCCCTCCTTCCCTCCTTCCCTCCTTCCCTCCTTCCCTCCTTCCCTCCTTCCCTCCTTCCCTCCTTCCCTCCTTCCCTCCTTCCCTCCTTCCCTCCTTCCCTCCTTCCCTCCTTCCCTCCCTCCCTCCCTCCCTCCCTCCCTCCCTCCCTCCCTCCCTTCCTCCCTCCCTCCCTCCGAGGGGGGGCATTTCATTGATCACTCCTTTTCCCTCCCTCCCACCTGCTGGACAACTTGGATTTAATTCTGTCACCCGGCACAATTTTCTCACACGCATGTAGTGGTATTCTTATTTATCTCATGCCAACGGCCGTTGGACCTGAAAAACTAAATGTGGAAAATATGTAATCCTTGTAATTCTGATTGCAACGTTTTTGCGCATTCCTTGCAGATTCCACGTCGCCACACAAGATTCGCGTCTGTCAACCACCTGCAAGGTACTTGTTTTATTATTATGCGTTTTTTGGGCAGTCGCTCCCTCTTCTGATTTTCTTGATGCCAACGGCCGTTGGACTTGCAAAATCAGTTTCCATCATTGCTGTTGTGATTTACGTGATGCCAACGGCCGTTGGACCTCCAAAAAAAAGTTCTTGCCAATTTTTTTTGCGTTATTGATTATACGCCAGTTTTATCAGCCGTTGCATTACGACGTTTTTATCTCTACTACATTGCTGTAATGCCAACGGCCGTTGGCGTTGTAAAATAAAATTGTACTCCGGCTGATGAATTAATCCGCCCCTGAAGGTACTAGGTTTACTTACATTGGTTGTGCCAGTTGTGCTTCACGTGCAGTTTTTTTCAATGGAGAAAGACAAGGACGTTTCGGTGTCGAACCAGGAGAGAGAGGCAGTTGAACGGGGGGCCAAAAAACTGCCAGCCGAAGTTGTTAGAGCGATTGAGAAATTTTGGGATTCAATTCCAGCCATGGTTGTGATGAAAAAAGATGATGTACAAGCTGAAGTGGACGAAATGCCGGCCTTAATTTCCGACGATGAAGGGGATGGTGTGTCAGGAATATGCCCCAATATGCCTGACAAGTCTAGCACTTACTAATCTAGATAAAGTTCGGGTAGTCCGTAGTTAAGTCAGAACAACCTACAACGCCAGTATGACTGCGTAGAGCTCATGTTTGGCTACAACTTTGCCACTAGAATCACCTTGATCTGAGCTCTAGGTAGAAAGTTATGAGTCTTTTCATATATATGTGCCTGGTCACTATACGGCACTGTAGTACAATCCATGTCGTGTCATGTGGCGCATGGCCCATATAGGACAGGCGCCAATAATTCAATTCGTGGTACCTGGACCGTCAGCTAGGCGTACCTAATTCTGTCTGCCATGGTACAACCATGATTTGCCAGCAGGCAGCATCTAGCACTGGTTAAGTGTTGCCTAGCTGTCATGTTAAGTTAATTATGTTGTGGTCCTGCCGACCAGCCATATAGGTGGTGGCTGGGCTACACGCCAGACATCTTTTCTGACCACCACTATTCTAGAAAATGGCACCTTTCAGCCATGGTGGTTGACAAAATATTTCCATCATGACAAAGTCGTAAATGAGGTCATCATTATTAATGTAATATCAACAACCTCCCATGGTCACAGCATGACATTTTTGACATGGCATCGGAATGAGGGGGGTTGTGATCTTTCCAAATCGGGCAAATTTTTGCCTGGGCAGCATTTCGGCAAGAACTTTCGGAATTCTAATCCGTTGGTGCCACTCAACATGTCCACGGAATCAGCATCAAATTGCGCATCTATTGAACCAAGTCCGGCGTCATTCCGTGGAGTATTGCGTCGGCTACGAATTTTCTTGCGGCAGGCCCTGTTTGCTCCGAATTTCGACCTTAAACGACCTCTTGCATGAGCTTCACTAAACATTCAGATTTCTACATTGTCGGCACTTGGGCGCAGCGGTTCACGCTTTATTTTATTACCCTGGGTGACTACCGGTTGCCAGCCGTGACCAGCCTTGCAAAGCCCAAGACCCCTTTGTTCTTCTGAGAATACAACGAGCTTGATGGCGCCTATATAAAGCGACCACAAATGTTTTAAACGGTGGGCCACCTTCCAGGCGACATGGGGTTTCTTTTTCCTAGTTCCAGCCAAGCATTATTCAGATTTTTTGCCAGTCGCCATGGTTTGGAAGCACCATCGTACAAGAGCAGCTATGCACGGACCACTACAACGGCATCAACTACAATGCTCCATCCCACGTCGGTGCGGGGAAATCTTGCAGCATCCACCTGGTTCTCCTCTCGCACCCTTGGCTTTTCTTCAATGGGAAACAGCTCGTTTAAATGCCGCTCGCCAGCCGCAGCAGCCGTCATTAGTTAAGTGGCCAGTGACAGCCAACTGCCGCACGCAGCCGTAGTGCAGTACCCAGCACGCGCCATACAGCATGATAGGAAATAGTAGCAGCAGTCAGCCACACACCACAGCCTGACTCGCTTGTGGTAGTTGTTGCAACCAGCTGCAGATACCTACCAGCACCCCATCAGCATGGCAGCACACAGTCGCAGCAGCCAGCAACACACAGCAGCCTGATCAGCTCTTAGTAGTAGTTGCAGCCAGCTGCACGTACCTGCCAGCCAAATCGCCACTTCAGACCAGCATCAATGCCACCAGCCAGCAGTACGCAGCCGTCTAGTCAGCGGTTAGTAGTCACTGCAGCTAGGTGCCTGTAGCTGCTCACACCCACTGCGGTCGTCGCCAGCTCCTGATAAATGATTCCAGAGCGACTCCTGCCATTACCAGCTTTTACGTCCACGATTTCTGCTGATTATTACTCCAAGGGGGGCACCCTTCCAGGGGCATCTACACACGGGGCCGAGCTGGATCCAGTCCTTGTTTTTTTTTCCCAGTATTTCTACGTGACCTGGGGCACCCTGTTCTTCACCTGGCGCACTCCCAGGGCCACTTGGGGGCCATGTGACCCTTAGCTCCAACTGCTACTCTTGCCTATTTCTCCTTTCAGCATGACCGGGTTAGCCGTGTAAGGGGGGGAGAGCTTGGGTTTCTTTATACCCGACTACCCTCACTATCCATGTGTTACTTGCCAGGGGGGGTGAGCTTGTATACGGCATTTGGTGCAAGGGGCATGTCAGGAATATGCCCCAATATGCCTGACAAGTCTAGCACTTACTAATCTAGATAAAGTTCGGGTAGTCCGTAGTTAAGTCAGAACAACCTACAACGCCAGTATGACTGCGTAGAGCTCATGTTTGGCTACAACTTTGCCACTAGAATCACCTTGATCTGAGCTCTAGGTAGAAAGTTATGAGTCTTTTCATATATATGTGCCTGGTCACTATACGGCACTGTAGTACAATCCATGTCGTGTCATGTGGCGCATGGCCCATATAGGACAGGCGCCAATAATTCAATTCGTGGTACCTGGACCGTCAGCTAGGCGTACCTAATTCTGTCTGCCATGGTACAACCATGATTTGCCAGCAGGCAGCATCTAGCACTGGTTAAGTGTTGCCTAGCTGTCATGTTAAGTTAATTATGTTGTGGTCCTGCCGACCAGCCATATAGGTGGTGGCTGGGCTACACGCCAGACATCTTTTCTGACCACCACTATTCTAGAAAATGGCACCTTTCAGCCATGGTGGTTGACAAAATATTTCCATCATGACAAAGTCGTAAATGAGGTCATCATTATTAATGTAATATCAACAACCTCCCATGGTCACAGCATGACATTTTTGACATGGTGTCAACTTTATTCAACCGGGAAACAAACGTAAACTGAAACGCAAAAAGTAGTGCGACCTAAGATGTTTTTAAATGTATATGCCAATTTAATGAAATCATTTTCTGAGGTTGTGAAGGACCTGACTGTTTTAAAAATGAATGATTACAATAAATTAGGCAAACACACTAATGGGAAAACGCGTTTTTTTGGCCGCGATGTAAATCTTTTTGGTCGTTTTTTCCCTGAAAAAGATGGCCGAGATCGCGAATGAGTCCGAGATCGTGAATGAAGTCTACGGAAGCGTCCTTCGAAACGTTTACAAACAAGTTCGCTTTCTGTCGCGTGTCATATTCGAGGAAGTTCGTGTCGCGCAGGAGAAGACAGGCCGCCACTTGGCCGTTTTATTGGCGTTTGATTCGTTCAGCCAAATGGAGAGGGTTATGTACGCCCAGCTAGCTGATATGAACTTCTGTATTCAAGAGGGTTTTTTCGTACCACAGATGGATCTAAGAGCGCCAATAGACCCAACGAGGGAGTTCCGCCTTTTGGTGTCGTTCATTACAAAGGGGCCAAAGATAGAGTTGGGGGAAGAGGAAGGGGCTCAGCTTGGGTGCACCTACGGGCGCGCATTTTACCCGAATGTTACGTCTTCCCTGCGCGTGAGGGCTGATGCGTGTGTAGGGGCAGAAGTACCCCTCAACATGAACTTTTTCTTGCTCTCTGACCCGATCGTGAGGGATGGGGCTCCCATGCGTGGTATGCGAAATTGCTCCAAGGAGGGGTGTGGGTGCGAAACAGGCCCTCAGAAGTGGTGTAGAGGATGTAGGGATGCCAGATATTGCAGTGAGGAGTGCCAGCGTGCTGACTGGAGTAGGCATAAGGATAGATGCGAACGTCTGAGGCAAGCAAGGGAGGGGCTGGCAGGGGTGATAAGGGGGGTAAACAGGACGACCATACTGGATGGAACCGAGGTCGACTTCTCTGAGGTTGACTTCTCCTTCACCTTCTACTACGGTTCTTCCTCATAGAAAAACTGGAAATGTAGAGTAATAATTTGCTTTTGAGGCTGGAAAACTGGACGCATTTTGGGTTTGAAATTTGTGTATGTAGTCCTGATTTGTGTTGTAAAATGGTGTAATGGTGAATTCTCTTTTCACTTTGAAATTGGAATAAAATTGACCTGATTTGTGTTGTAAAATGGTGTAATAGTGAATTCTCCTTTCACTTTGAAATTGGAATAAAATTGACTTTCGTTTTCTCTCATGCGACTGTAGTGGGTTAAACAACAATTAGTGACCCAACGGCCGTTAGGGATTGGAAACCTCGCCTAACGTTTGCATATTTTCTTTCCGACAAAACCTCATTTTTTTTAAGGATGGACGTCGATGTATGTTATGTGCAGAGGGGACAAGTTTGACGTCGGGGCCGATAATGGAAGGGGATATCTCACTGCCGTGGGAAATTTGGACCGAAGTCGCAGCTTTTATGGAGGCGCCCGACGTAGCCCGCTTTGAAGCAGTTTGTAGAGGGGCTAGGGAAGCGGTGTCGGGGAGGTATGAACCCCAATTCAGCTTTAAGTTAATTTCTGGGTTCGTGGACGCATTCGGGGATGGTCCTCGTACATTGATAACTGAGTCTCTTTTCCGAGAATTGTATGGCGGGCAAGTAAAGTGTGCAAGCGCTGATATCACCCCCTACACACTCGTCACAAGGGGAATGTATTTTAAGGTATATTGTGAAGAAGTTGAGGAGGTGTTAGGACGCCAGCCAGCACCAGAGGGACATGCACGAGCAAGGACGATGGGAGGGTTGTTCAGGTCCGAGCGTGCTGAGAGGAGACGTGTGTTGGAGAGGAATTGGAGGGGGTGGACAGCTCGCTTACGCCAATTGGGAAAGGAAATGGATGACTTGTACGATAATTATGAACTATGGGGGTTACGGAGCATTTTCTGGTTCTGCGATACTCCTTATGACCCGGATGAGGACATTTTTTTTCCTCCGGGGAGGAGAGCGCGTAGGGAGGCAGAATGGGTGAAGCTTTTGGAGGGGCTGCCTCTGGAGGGGGGAGGAATGGCATGTGCAGTTCTGATCATGGGATTTGATGAGAACGCAGACATGAAGGCCTTATTAGAGAGGAGGTGTAGGGAGGAGGATATGGCAAGCGTTTTGGTGGAGTTAGCTATGCAGGTCCTCAGCGGAACAATCTTCACACCGGATTATCTCAAGTTTTTTGGGGGGAAGAAGGCACGCTTGCTGTATTTGGCCGAGAGTAGTATGTACAAGTGGAAAGGGGACATGATGTTGTGTTTGGATGAGGATTCTGAAGAGGTTGAATGATGAAACATAAATTTCATTAATAAATTTTGAATTCTAATATTGAATGAAATTCGCCAATTTTTGCTGATGGGTAAGGCTGATGGCTAAAGCTGGCTTTGATAATTTAATTATCTCGAATTCTGTCAACTGTCACATATATATAAATTTGACATGAATTCGGCATTTTTTGGATTCCAACGGCCGTTGGACCTCAAAAAACATTTCTAGTGTGGTTAAAAAGTTGTGGGTATTTTGTTAAATGGAGTGACCAATGGTTGTGATTTATTTGATGCGTTGGACCTTGACAAACATTGCTAGTGTAGCGCAACAGTGGTGGATAATTTGTTTAATGGAGGGGCCGTCGCATCTGCTTGTGATTTTTTTAGGCTGAACAGACTGAAAATGTCGACATTATTGCTCCACACCCACAAAAAACTCGTTCCGGAACTGTTCGAAGCGAATAGCACTGACAGGGTTCGAACCCAGGTCCACATTGATGTTGGGGAGTGAGGTAGGCCAGCCATCATGTTCCGCACACAAATCTGGCTCGACTCCGATCCCTGCCAGTGCTCTTCGCTTCGATCAGGTCCGGAACGAGTTTTTTGTGGGGTTGGAGCAATAAATACTCTTTTACCGGGAAGAGGCGTAATGCCAACGGGCGTTGGACCTGAAAATTTGTGTGGTTAAATCAAGTGACAGAATATGAATGTGATTTATTTTACATTTAAAAACATATGTTATTTGGGAGGACAAGAAAGTTGGTTTTTGAGGTGTGTGTATCTTACGGTTTTGCGATGGAGGAAACCTCTAACAATCCTGATGCTCTCGTGATCGTGTTTTGTTTATGTGATATCTGTCAAGGCAGAAAGGAGAGGAGTCGCCCGTTGCTGAGAAGCTGAGGACAACTGTACTGGAAAGGTATGTGGACAAGGACAACTGTGGGTGTGGGGGGAACAGCTTGGTGGACACTTTCTGACTGGTCCGTAAGGCCTCTACCCGAAGGGGGTTGTGAGCCAACGGCCGTTGGAATTGGAAAAACATTATCATATGCTTTTTATTCGTTTGATAGGGTGGCAAGCAGCCAGGATGTGTCTTTCATGCAGCTTAGTGGTGGCTATTACCATTTTTCTTCCAAGAAAGGCCTCCAAAAAATCTAGCTGAGCATAAACATGGGCTTCACTGGTTCGTAAGGCATCCACCCTTCCCAGAGGGGGGTTGTGAGCCAACGGCCGTTGGAATTGGAAAAACATTATCATGTGCATTTCATTCGTTTCATTGGGTGGCAATAAGGCAGGATGTGTCTTTCATGCAGCTTAGTGATGGCTATTTACCATTTTTCTTCCAAGAAAGGCCTCCAAAAATCTAGCTGAGCATAAAGATGTGGTTGAATGGTTCGTAAGGCATCCACCCTTCCCAGAGGGGGGTTGTGAGCCAACGGCCGTTGGACATGTGCATTTCATTCCTTTGAGTGGGTTGGCAATCAGCCAGGATGTATCTTTCATTCAGCTTTGTGGTGGCTATTACCATTTTTCTTCCAAGAAAGGCCTCCAAAAATCTAGCTGAGCATAAAGATGTGGTTGAATGGTTCATAAGGCATCCACCCTTCCCACAGGGGGGTTGTGAGCAAACGGCCGTTGGAATTGGAAAAACAATAAAATGTGCATTTCATTCGTTTCATTTGGTGGCAATAATGCAGGATGTGTCTTTCATGCAGCTTAGTGATTGTTATTACCATTTTTCTTCCAAGAAAGGCCTCCAAAAATCTAGCTGAGCATAAAGATGTGGTTGAATGGTTCGTAAGGCATCCACCCTTCCCACAGGGGGGTTGTGAGCCAACGGCCGTTGGACTCGAAAAACATTACCATGTGCATTTCATTCGTTTAATTGGGTGGCAATAAGGCAGGATGTGTCTTTTATGCAGCTTAGTGGTGGCTATTTACCATTTTTCTCCTAGAAAGGCCTCCAAAAAATCTAGCTGAGCATAAAGATGGGGCTTGACTGGTTCGTAAGGCATCCACCCTTCCCACAGGGGGGTTGTGAGCCAACGGCCGTTGGAATTGGAAAAACATTATCATGTGCATTTCATTCTTTTCATTTGGTGGCAGTAAGGCAGGATGTGTCTTTCATGCAGCTTAGTGATGGTTATTACCATGTGCCTTCCAAGAAAGGCCTCCAAAAATCTAGCTGAGCATAAAGATGTGGTTGGATGGTTCGTAAGGCATCCACCCTTCCCACAGGGGGGTTGTGAGCCAACGGCCGTTAGACTTGAAAAACATTACCATGTGCATTTCATTCGTTTCATTTGGTGGCAGTAAGGCAGGATGTGTCTTTTATGCAGCTTAGTGGTGGCTATTTACCATTTTTCTCCTAGAAAGGCCTCCAAAAAATCTAGCTGAGCATAAAGATGGGGCTTGACTGGTTCGTAAGGCATCCACCCTTCCCACAGGGGGGTTGTGAGCCAACGGCCGTTGGAATTGGAAAAACATTATCATGTGCATTTCATTCTTTTCATTTGGTGGCAGTAAGGCAGGATCTGTCTTTCATGCAGCTTAGTAATGGTTATTACCATGTGCCTTCCAAGAAAGGCCTCCAAAAATCTAGCTGAGCATAAAGATGTGGTTGAATGGTTCGTAAGGCATCCACCCTTCCCACAGGGGGGTTGTGAGCCAACGGCCGTTAGACTTGAAAAACATTACTTACGTATTACGCACGTGCCAATTGGCGCAGGGGAGGGATGGCGGAGACGGGCGAGCTGGAATCTTCGACCCGCGCTGCGATTGCCTGCGTGGCAGCAAACGTACTTAACCGGGCTCGCGAGATCCACGGATGGGTACGGCAGCACGAGAAGCGCCTGGGTCGCCAGTTTGCGGTTTTGGTCGTGTATGACTCGTTCGCCTCAGTAGGACGACAGATTAATCTCCAGTTGCTGGACATGTACTTCGCCTTGGCTGGCGGATTCTACAAGCCCACGCCGGCGGATCGGGTTCCACTCAATCGAGACGTCGAGTTTCGACTTCTGGTGTCGTATGTCGGAAAGGTTGGGTGGGACCAGTGGGAGAAAGACCAGTGGGGGAAATTTCCAGACGCGAGTGAGGCGCAGCCGAGATTGACCGTATCGGCGAGAGTAGAGGGGGGGGGTTTGAAGGTTTCCATTTTACATTCGGGAATTCCGAGTACGTGAAATTGACGTTTTCACGGATGATCGTTCTCCCGGGGGTGGGAGGGCCGATGCTCGGCTCGCTTCCAAAGTGTTGCTCGAATCAGGCGTGCTCTGTGATGGAGGGTGTCCACCGCAAGTGCGGGGGTTGTCGAGACGTCCGGTATTGTGCTGCCGAATGCCAGCGTGCGGACTGGGAGGAACACAAGAAGTGGTGTACCAAGTATCGTGAGGCGAGAAAGTCTCTCAGCACTATGCACGGCGACGTTACAGACAGCTGGTCTGGTGTCAATTTGGCCGGACTTGTAATTCGGATGGGGGGTGAAGTGCATTTCAAGTTCAAAGGTGAAATGTTCAAGGTTTTTTGATGGGACTGAATCGTACCCAAGGGCGATTTGTGAGGCGATGTCCGCGCTGGGGGAACAGTACCCCTGTTCGACTGCGTGAGGGGAATGGATTCTGCGACTGAAGGCATTTTGGGTGTGATTTTCTTGCGCCAACGGCCGTTGGAACTTGCAAATTAGCGTTTGATTTTCTTCGCACCCGGAAGTAGGGTGTGGTTTGCCACGTGGCACCATGGATGTAATTAATAAATGCATAATAAAACATTTTTCGTGCGCCAACGGCCGTTGGAGACTGAAAACTAGTGTGTGCTTTGTGCGCGTAATAAATCTTAAAATTCTTGTTGTTTTTTCAAGCCAACGGCCGTTGACGGTGAGAAATGTATATCAAACGGTGTCGGTGGGTTGCAGATGACGTTCTACAGGACGGAGGGGGGCGAGTGGATCAACTTGGAAGACAGGCTTCTGGGAGTGGTTAAGAGCGCGCTCAGGCTTCTGCCGGACATTAAGCTGGATTTTATGCCCAAGGAGGGTGAAAGGTCTCTTTTGAGACCGGATGTCGCGAAGGCCGCGGCTCTTGTTTTCAATATCGAGGGTCGGGGACTCCCAAAGCCGACCGTAGAGCCATTTGAGGAGGTGCTTGTGAGGTGTGGTGCTATAAGGCCCTATGATCCATCAATACCCAGCCCAATTTGTTTTCAGTCGATCGATGCTGATGGTAATGAAAGTTGGATACCGATGGCGCGGCCATATGATAGGGGAGAAGGGTTTAAGGGTTTAGGGGAGGTGGGACGGTTCGAATGGGTCATCTTGAAGGACGGCAAGTACTTCAAGCATCACACTGACCTGATCATCGACCGGCTGTTCGTGTCTGCTGGAGATTGCATGTTCTGGTTGAGGGAATACGTGCATGAGTGGGGACCCGACGGTGTTGACGAGTTTGAGAAAGCGGTTCGTGAGGTGATGTACGCGTTGGGGCAGGAGTACAAGTTCGAGTGCGTGACTGACGCGAATCGATTATGCGACTGAAGTGTTGGGTGTGATTTTCTTTGCGCCAACGGCCGTTGGCAGCTGGAAAGTTGGGTGTGATTCGCCACGTGGCACTATGGATGTAATCAATAAATGCATAATAAAAATTTTTTTCGTGCATTTTTCGTGCGCCAACGGCCGTTGGAGACTGGAAAATGGTGTGATTTTCGTGCGAGTAATAAATCATTCTTGTTGTTTCAAGCCAACGGCCGTTGACGGTGAGAAATGTGTATCAAACGGTGTTGGTGGTCGCAGATGGCGGTCAAATGCACGGTTGCGTGGTGCCAGGAAGCGAGAGCAGGAGGGGATGACTTGTGCGTGCGTCATGTCAGCGTGCGAACGGGAATGGCAGGGAGGGTGAAGGATTTGTTTGCAAAAAAGGGGGGATGTATCGCCCGGGATTGCCAGCTTCCATTCGGGACGGATTGCATGCCTTTTTGTGATGGACACGCCAAGTTGTCAGGGGAGATGCAAGAGGTGATCAAAGGAGGCTTGTTGTTTGTGAATGGCGAGTCCAGTGCTGGTGAAGGACCTCTTGTCCTGAGTTTTGAGGTGGACGGTGCTGGAAGTCTGGAAAGAATGGCGGTCCGGTCGCGGGAATGGATGTTGAATCACCCTGACTTTGACTCGTATGCCTACTGCCAAGGTTTCGGGGACGCCGTTTTTACATGGATGCTGTGCTCGGAGGATGACGTGCATGCGATTGTTTCGCATGACGACTTGGATATCGCAGGCGCCATGGGCGCAGACCTGTTGTTGTATTTCATGATTGGATGGGGTTGCGGATTTTTGGAAGGTGATTGGTGGGTCCCGCACCTCGCAAGGCTTACTTTTGCGGTCGGCGAATTGCCTGTACCTGTTGAAGTGTCAAAAACTCGTGTGGAGATGGCTGCCGTTCTGGCATCGGGGGTTAAGCGCCAAGCCCGATTTGCCATGACCGTTGTTGCTGATGCTGAGGGGGAGGAAATTGAAAAGGTCGTGGAAAGGGTCGTCCTGGCCTCTGCTTTGGTGGAGAGAGCAAGGAATGCATGCGACTAGGTGTTTTTGGTCGCCAACGGCCGTTGGACTTGCAAAATGTCCTGTGAGCTGAGTCCGTTTCTTAACTTGCCATGGACGTCGGTTGTGCAGGGGCAGGGTGTAGGATGGAGTGCGGAAAAGAAGGAAAGGAAGGGGGGGAGACTACAAAGGAAAACCTGATAGAGATTGTGGAGGCCGAACTGGAAGACCTGCCCGATCTGGTTCTCGAAGAGGACGGGCAATTGCACGCTGAACGTCTTGATGGCGTGGGCATGATGATGTCGGAGGTTGATGGGTATGGTGGAATTGCTAAAGGTGTATTGCGTAAATTGAGGCGTGAGGAGGATGTGGGGACTCCGGCTCATGTTTTGGTCAGTTTTATGAACGACAATTGGGGTCGAATGCAACCCACTAAAGATGGGGAGGATGTTGACTAGAATGTGATTTTAGGATGAATGTAAATTTATTTAATAAAGAAGAATCATTTGGAAAAAATCGCCTGATGGTGTCAAGTTTTGTGCGTCTAAGGCCAACGGCCGTTGGGGTGTGTGGAATTTAACAGGGCCAACGGCCGTTGACCCTGCTGAATGCGTGCGTTTGCGGGTGGTGTAAAAAATATCGATGTGCACAGATGACCTCATTCGATGACCCCATTCGATGCGAACATCCGGATTGTCAATGGGAAGGAGTGCCGACGGAAAGCGAGTGGTTCTGTCCCAAGCATTCTGACGTATGGGGGGCGTTGTTTGCCGAAATCGAGAGCGGGCTGATGACGATTGACCGTCACATCGTGACGAAAAAGTGGAAGCCTTGGCCCAACAACATGGTTTTGGTCTTGTACTATGTTGACAAGAAGCCTCGATTCATGCTGCGTGATGCAGAGTGGGTGATAGAGGAGGTGGGACAGATGCGACCTGGAGAGGGGATAGGCGGTAAGGACAAGCCGCCAAGGCATGTGTGGGCTTACATGGGAGACCATCCCGACTGTCCAACGGCCAAAGTGTGGCATGATATGGGAAGGGACCTGGCCACGGAGTCCGCGTATGAGTGCGCGCGACTCGTGACAGCGCTCTTGAAGGGGGAGGTGAAAGACCTGATGCGCAAGGGGGGGTTGGTAGAGCAGATTAGACAGCAGATTAGACGTGTGTGTGATTTTGATGAGGAGATTGATGAGAAGCCGGCAAAGAGGGGCAGGATGGACAGAATTGCTCAGTAAGAAAGAGAGGGAGAAAATATGATTTGATTAATCTGATGCGTGTAATTGAAACTAATTTATTTTGTCTCATAAAACTTCTTTGAACGGACCTTTGAACCAACAATTATTGCACAACAAGACTAGATTGAGAATTGTGTGAGAAAGACGCCAGAGGGGGTTCTGACGGTCCTTATTGCCCCTGTTATACAATGGCTGCTGTATGGGACTCATGGCAATTGCGCAGATGGCAACGAAATGCAAAATCTGTACGGAGCCCGTAAGGGTCGAGGGACTGTGCGCGGAACATTACAAGTTCCTACAAGCGCACGACCTCGAGTACCAAAATGCCAAGGATCCATACGGGGGGTGTGGATTTCTTAGATGTGATAGACCACTGGAGGGATTGGATGTGTATTGCAAGACACATCTACCTTTTGCCGAGAAGTTGGAGGACGTGTGCGCTCGTGGGATCGCATACGTAGCAAGTTTGCAGATGTTGATGGGGAAGACCGGAATGACACGCTCGGTCCTCCACTTCACGGCAACGCACACTGGGGAACGGAAAGTTGAGCTGGTGCGCCTCGACAGGCAGGGACTCGAGATTTCGGCAGAGGGGGACAGCGCGTACGGGTTTGCTCATGGGCAAAACGTTACCATGGGGGATTCCTTGCAGGGTGTGGCGCGTGAATGCGCGTACACCTTGATGATGAATAATGGATTTGTGGAAGCACAAAGACTGCACAAGGATATTTTGGAGGCTCTTCTTGCCGCAGAGCCGGTGAGACTGCCGACGCTCCCGAGGCCTGAGGAGCGGGACCGTTTGATCAGGATGGTGGTGAAGGCGGATATAGATGCAGATGTGGAGGCCGCAAAGGCGAAGGCAGAGGAAGCGCGTCGTGCAAAGGAGGAATCGGATCAAGAACTGTTGGAGAAGATGCAGAGCTCCAACAAAATTTTGCATCGTTTGGGGATGGCGGACGTCGCTTATGAATACGAGTCCGGGAAGGGGAAGAAACAAACGAGGAAAAGATAATAATGGGAATGGTCGCCCACTGTTCTTGTCACAGAAATGCTTTTGTTAATGCTGGCGAACTTGGGACGGTCGTCCGTATTTCAACATTTCCTTGCCTTTAAAATTGATTGATGGGTAAATAATAATACTGAGCAAGCCTTCCATTTTATGTGTCTGTGGTCATACAATTTCGTTATTGTTTCAACCCTTGCAACGATGCATGTAAGTCTCAACCTTGGTGTCATGGAACTGCTTGTCTTTGCATATTACAACCCATTAATGCTCGGTTTGCATCATCATGTTCCAAAAAGGGAATAAATGAAGTAGCTATTGAAGCTTGCGTTAGAGAAATCCCCAAATAATCGACTTCTTCTGCTTTACTACTAAATTCTGGTTTATATCGCACATGAACATAATTATTTTCAACACTAGAGTAACAAGAAAGTAATAAATATTCTGGGGCGAATTTAAATTGATCTTGTTGATGTGGAGGTATAAAAATAGGTATTTCACTTTTAATTACTTGATTTTTATGTAATGTATAAAAAGGACAAGAAAACATATTCATTTACTTTATTATGCGTAGCTAAAGATCCAATTAAACCGGTATTAGGCCCTTCTGGCGTTTGTATAGGACCATAATGACTAGGATGTATATCATGTAACGTGCGTGTTTGCAAGTTGGCCGTTGACACTCTACGACGGAGCCAATTTTCGGAAGAACCTGCCTCATTTATGAATGCATCGACTGTGTGCATAAATTGTGATCATTGAATTGAACAAAAAAAATTCTCTTATTGCCCCAATCATGGCTATTCTCTTAATGCCCTATCATGGCTATTTGTTTGTGTATGTTTTGCCCATGTTATTACATTAATGGCATGATGTTGTGGATTGCTAGCTCTATCTATGATGGTTGTTCGTTTGTGTATGCTTTGCCCATGTTGTTACAGTAATGGCATGATGTTGTGGATTGCTAGCTCAATCTATGATGGTTGTTCGTTTGTGTATGCTTTGCCCATGTTGTTACAGTAATGGCATGATTTTGTGGATTGCTCAACCTATGAGGGTTGTTCGTTTGTGTATGTTTTGCGCGCAGATCACAATGGATTGCACCATCTGCCGCAGCAAGCGAAGCCCCCTTACTGGTTCCAAGATCTTATCCTACTGGATGCCAAGCAGGCTGGCGAAGGGTATCCCAGTACGTACTTTGAAACTTGATGCCGCAAAACAACTACAACTTCGTTTTAACCCTTTAGCCGTTTTGAGTGATATTTACAGCGGACATTACATTTTTGTTGCTACGGGATGAGAATTGAGCTTTGTAATGCTAACAGGTGTCACAAACCAAACTGTCCGCTATTTGTAGTGGGCATTTATTGTTAGAGCTTGCAGCTGGGTCCCTGCTCCTCCACATGCAACCTTGGTGTTCATGAGCCCTTTACTAGCTTCCTTTCTGTCAGGGGGTGCTATATTTGGCACCCATAGGACATTGCAATATGACCAATGACATGACCCCCAAGGTGGTGAATATATGTGTGTGCTTGTGTCCTATAATGGACCATAACTAACTATTAGGTTGGTTTGTGGACATTATCATGGAAAGTGACAATTGCCCGGTTTTTATAGCGGGCAGTTGGACACGGTTTTAAGGGTTGACCTATGAGCTTTGTCAGATGTGTGTGCTGCACCGCACCGCTTGCTAACATATTCGGCGGATTTTTTCTTTGTCGTCTGCGTGTCACAGCGTGCTTGTACGCACAACCACCCGCCTTCCCCTCCGCCGGCGCCCCCGCCGCCGGGCTCTCCGCCGCCACCGGTGTTGCCCCCTGCGGCCGCCGGCCCTTCCGCGCCGTCGGAAGCTGCAGCGGCAGCACAGCAAATGCCCCCTCCCCCCGCACCATCGTCGGGGCAAGAGGCGCGCGGCGTTCATGCAGCAAAGTCGGCGAAGGAGCGGAGGAAATCGGCGGCTTCTGGGTCATCGGGTTCCGATGCCGCGACGGCAGCAACTGGAAAAGCAACCCACAAGACACTGCCAGCTGCCCGGGTAGGTGTTACGCACAAAGATGGGATTTTCTTGCGCCATCCTTGTCCTTGTCCTTGTCCTTGTCCTTGTCCTTGTCCTTGTCCTTGTCCTTGTCCCCCCACCTTGTCCTTGTCCTTGTCCTTGTCCTTGTCCTTGTCCTTGTCCTTGTCCTTGTCCTTGTCCTTGTCCTTGTCCTTGTCCTTGTCCTTGTCCTTGTCCTTGTCCTTGTCCTTGTCCTTGTCCTTGTCCTTGTCCTTGTCCTTGTCCTTGTCCTTGTCCTTGTCCTTGTCCTTGTCCTTGTCCTTGTCCTTGTCCTTGTCCTTGTCCTTGTCCTTGTCCTTGTCCTTGTCCTTGTCCTTGTCCTTGTCCTTGTCCTTGTCCTTGTCCTTGTCCTTGTCCTTGTCCTTGTCCTTGTCCTTGTCCTTGTCCTTGTGCCAGCACCTTGTCCTTGTCCTTGTCCTTGTCCTTGTCCTTGTCCTTGTCCTTGTCCTTGTCCTTGTCCTTGTCCTTGTCCTTGTCCTTGTCCTTGTCCTTGTCCTTGTCCTTGTCCTTGTCCTTGTCCTTGTCCTTGTCCTTGTCCTTGTCCTTGTCCTTGTCCTTGTCCTTGTCCTTGTCCTTGTCCTTGTCCGCGTCCGCGTCCGCGTCCGCGTCCGCGTCCGCGTCCGCGTCCGCGTCCGCGTCCTTGTCCTTGTCCTTGTCCTTGTCCTTGTCCTTGTGCCAGCACCTTGTCCTTGTCCTTGTCCTTGTCCTTGTCCTTGTCCTTGTCCTTGTCCTTGTCCTTGTCCTTGTCCTTGTCCTTGTCCTTGTCCTTGTCCTCGTCCTTGTCCTCGTCCTTGTCCTTGTCCTTGTCCTTGTCCTTCTCCTTGTCCTTGTCCCCCACCTTGTCCTTGTCCTTGTCCTTGTCCTTGTCCTTGTCCTTGTCCTTGTCCTTGTCCTTGTCCTTGTCCTTGTCCTTGTCCTTGTCCTTGTCCTTGTCCTTGTCCTTGTCCTTGTCCTTGTCCTTGTCCTTGTCCTTGTCCTTGTCCTTGTCCTTGTCCTTGTCCTTGTCCTTGTCCTTGTCCTTGTCCTTGTCCTTGTCCTTGTCCTTGTCCTTGTCCTTGTCCTTGTCCTTGTCCTTGTCCTTGTCCTCGTCCTCGTCCTCGTCCTCGTCCTCGTCCTCGTCCTCGTCCTCGTCCTCGTCCTCGTCCTCGTCCTCGTCCTCGTCCTCGTCCTCGTCCTCGTCCTCGTCCTTGTCCTTGTCGTTGGCCTTGTCCTTGTCCTTGTGCCAGCACCTTGTCCTTGTGCCAGCACCTTGTCCTTGTCCTTGTCCTTGTCCTTGTCCTTGTCCTTGTCCTTGTCCTTGTCCTTGTCCTTGTCCTTGTCCTTGTCCTTGTCCTTGTCCTTGTCCTTGTCCTTGTCCTTGTCCTTGTCCTTGTCCTTGTCCTTGTCCTTGTCCTTGTCCTTGTCCTCGTCCTCGTCCTCGTCCTCGTCCTCGTCCTCGTCCTCGTCCTCGTCCTCGTCCTCGTCCTCGTCCTCGTCCTCGTCCTCGTCCTCGTCCTCGTCCTCGTCCTCGTCCTCGTCCTCGTCCTCGTCCTCGTCCTCGTCCTTGTCCTCGTCCTTGTCCTTGTCCTTGTCCTTGTCCTTGTCCTTGTCCTTGTCCTTGTCCTTGTCCTTGTCCTCGTCCTCGTCCTCGTCCTCGTCCTCGTCCTCGTCCTCGTCCTCGTCCTCGTCCTCGTCCTCGTCCTCGTCCTCGTCCTCGTCCTCGTCCTCGTCCTCGTCCTCGTCCTCGTCCTCGTCCTCGTCCTTGTCCTTGTCCTTGTCCTTGTCCTTGTCCCTGTCCCTGTCCTTGTCCTTGTCCTTGTCCTTGTCCTTGTCCTTGTCCTTGTCCTTGTCCTTGTCCTTGTCCTTGTCCTTGTCCTTTTCGTTGTGGTTGTCCTTGTGCTTCTCCTCGTCCTTGTCCTTGTCCTTGTCCTTGTCCTTGTCCTTGTCCTTGTCCTTGTCCTTGTCCTTGTCCTTGTCCTTGTCCTTGTCCTTGTCCTTGTCCTTGTCCTTGTCCTTGTCCTTGTCCTTGTCCTTGTCCTTGTCCTTGTCCTTGTCCTTGTCCTTGTCCTTGTCCTTGTCCTTGTCCTTGTCCTTGTCCTTGTCCTTGTCCTTGTCCTTGTCCTTGTCCTTGTCCTTGTCCTTGTCCTTGTCCTTGTCCTTGTCCTTGTCCTTGTCCTTGTCCTTGTCCTTGTGCCAGCACCTTGTCCTTGTCCTTGTCCTTGTCCTTGTCCTTGTCCTTGTCCTTGTCCTTGTGCCAGCACCTTGTCCTCGTCCTTGTCCTCGTCCTTGTCCTTGTCCTTGTCCTTGTCCTTGTCCTTGTCCTTGTCCTTGTCCTTGTCCTTGTCCTTGTCCTTGTCCTTGTCCTTGTCCTTGTCCTCGTCCTTGTCCTCGTCCTTGTCCTTGTCCTTGTCCTTGTCCTTGTCCTTGTCCTTGCCCTTGCCCTTGTCCTTGTCCTTGTCCTTGTCCTTGTCCTTGTCCTTGTCCTTGTCCTTGTCCTTGTCCTTGTCCTTGTCCTTGTCCTTGTCCTCGTCCTTGTCCTCGTCCTTGTCCTTGTCCTTGTCCTTGTCCTTCTCCTTGTCCTTGTCCTTGTCCTTGTCCTTGTCCTTGTCCTTGTCCTTGTCCTTGTCCTTGTGCCAGCACCTTGTCCTTGTCCTTGTCCTTGTCCTTGTCCTTGTCCTTGTCCTGGTCCTTGTCCTTGTCCTTGTCCTTGTCCTTGTCCTTGTCCTTGTCCTTGTCCTTGTGCCAGCACCTTGTCCTTGTCCTTGTCCTTGTCCTTGTCCTTGTCCTTGTCCTTGTTCTTGTCCTTGTCCTTGTCCTTGTCCTTGTCCTTGTCCTTGTCCTTGTCCTTGTCCTTGTCCTTGTCCTTGTCCGTCCTGTCCTCGTCCTCGTCCTCGTCCTCGTCCTCGTCCTCGTCCTCGTCCTCGTCCTCGTCCTCGTCCTCGTCCTCGTCCTTGTCCTTGTCCTTGTCCTTGTCCTTGTCCTTGTCCTTGTCCTTGTCCTTGTCCTTGTCCTTGTCCTTGTCCTTGTCCTTGTCCTTGTCCTTGTCCTTGTCCTCGTCCTCGTCCTCGTCCTCGTCCTCGTCCTCGTCCTCGTCCTCGTCCTCGTCCTCGTCCTCGTCCTCGTCCTCGTCCTCGTCCTCGTCCTCGTCCTCGTCCTTGTCCTTGTCCTTGTCCTTGTCCTTGTCCTGTCCTGTCCTTGTCCTTGTCCTTGTCCTTGTCCTTGTCCTTGTCCTGTCCTTGTCCTTGTCCTTGTCCTTGTCCTGTCCTTGTCCTCGTTGTGTTGTCCTTCGTCCTCGTCCTCGTCCTCGTCCTCGTCCTGTCCTGTCCTCGTCCTTGTCCTTGTCCTTGTCCTTGTCCTTGTCCTTGTCCTTGTCCTTGTCCTGTCCTTGTCCTTGTCCTTGTCCTTGTCCTTGTCCTTGTCCTTGTCCTTGTCCTTGTCCTTGTCCTTGTCCTTGTCCTTGTCCTTGTCCTTGTCCTTGTCCTTGTCCTTGTCCTTGTCCTTGTCCTTGTCCTTGTCCTTGTCCTTGTCCTTGTCCTTGTCCTTGTCCTTGTCCTTGTCCTTGTCCTTGTCCTTGTCCTTGTCCTTGTCCTTGTCCTTGTCCTTGTCCTTGTCCTTGTCCTTGTCCTTGTCCTTGTCCTTGTCCTTGTCCTTGTCCTTGTCCTTGTCCTTGTCCTTGTCCTTGTCCTTGTCCTTGTCCTTGTCCTTGTCCTTGTCCTTGTCCTTGTCCTTGTCCTTGTCCTTGTCCTTGTCCTTGTCCTTGTCCTTGTCCTTGTCCTTGTCCTTGTCCTTGTCCTTGTCCTTGTCCTTGTCCTTGTCCTTGTCCTTGTCCTTGTCCTTGTCCTTGTCCTTGTCCTTGTCCTTGTCCTTGTCCTTGTCCTTGTCCTTGTCCTTGTCCTTGTCCTTGTCCTTGTCCTTGTCCTTGTCCTTGTCCTTGTCCTTGTCCTTGTCCTTGTCCTTGTCCTTGTGCCAGCACCTTGTCCTTGTCCTTGTCCTTGTCCTTGTCCTTGTCCTTGTCCTTGTCCTTGTGCCAGCACCTTGTCCTCGTCCTTGTCCTCGTCCTTGTCCTTGTCCTTGTCCTTGTCCTTGTCCTTGTCCTTGTCCTTGTCCTTGTCCTTGTCCTTGTCCTTGTCCTTGTCCTCGTCCTTGTCCTCGTCCTTGGCCTTGGCCTTGGCCTTGGCCTTGGCCTTGGCCTTGTCTGGGTCCTTGTCCGGGTCCTTGTCCGGGTCCTTGTCCTTGTCCTTGTCCTTGTCCTTGTCCTTGTCCTTGTCCTTGTCCTTGTCCTTGTCCTCGTCCTTGTCCTCGTCCTCGTCCTTGTCCTTGCCCGTCCTCGTCCTTGTCCTTGTCCTTGTCCTTGTCCTTGTCCCTGTCCTTGTCCTTGTCCTTGTCCTTGTCCTTGTCCTTGTCCTTGTCCTTGTCCTTGTCCTTGTCCTTGTCCTTGTCCTTTTCGTTGTGGTTGTCCTTGTCCTTGTCCTTGTGCCAGCACCTTGTCCTTGTCCTTTTCTTGCTTGATTTTCTTGCGCCAACGGCCGTTGCAATTTGGAAATTAGGGTGTTATTTTTTTTTTGCCCAACGGCCGTCGGAACCTTGAAATTAGGGTGTGATTTTCATGCGCCAACGGCCGTTGGAACCTGTAAATTAGGGTGTGATTTTCATGCGCCAACGGCCGTTGGAACCTGTAAATTAGGGTGTGATTTTCATGCGCCAACGGCCGTTGGAACCTGGAAATTAGGGTGTGATTTTTCTGTCGCCAACGGCCGTTGGAACCTGGAAATTAGGGTGTCATTTTTCTTGCGCCAACGGCCGTTGGAACCTGGAAATTAGGGTGTGATTTTTCTCGCGCCAACGGCCGTTGGAACCTGGAAATTAGGGTGTCATTTTTCTCGCGCCAACGGCCGTTGGAACCTGGAAATTAGGGTGTGATTTTTCTTCGCCAACGGCCGTTGGAACCTGGAAATTAGGGTGTGATTTTCATGCGCCAACGGCCGTTGGAACCTGTAAATTAGGGTGTGATTTTCATGCGCCAACGGCCGTTGGAACCTGGAAATTAGGGTGTCATTTTTCTCGCGCCAACGGCCGTTGGAACCTGGAAATTAGGGTGTTTATTTTTCCGGCGACGGCCGTTGGAACATAGTACTGACCTTCCGGCTATCTGTATGTTTTTGCATGTGATCAGGGGCGTCCGTCAAGGCAAGAACGGAGGAAGAGCGGAGGAGGTGGGCTTACAAGATTGAACATGGGGTGGCGGAAAGGCATCTCACAACATTTTTTGAGGACTGGCGCCAACGAGCTCCGGGCACCGACTTATGGTCGGGGATTGTGAAGACCTTTGAGAGGAAGGGGCTGCTGACGACACGTGCTGGAAATGCGAAGCCCAGCATTTTGGACTCCTGGGAGCCAGCGCCGTCCTCTCAAGTGCACGACAAGAATCTAACTGACACCATACAGGCGGCGTTTCATCTGCGGCAGAAGTTTACGCCTAGTTCCAGACGATGTCGACATCGTGGGGGGGTCCGCGATTGCGACTCAAGTACGGGTCCTTAGTAGCAACTTGTGCCAACTCCCGGAACTAATGAGGCATCGGACGGTGACGGTGCGGAATTGTAAGGGGCTCGCGCCGTGGTTCGTGGGGGCCGGCACAAGTCTGACGAAGGCAAAATGTGCCGTGCTGATCTTCCGGTTTGCGTGGCAGGTGCTGGCAGACCAGGAGCCCGATTCTTACAATGCCTGGCTGGAAGAGAATCCAGGGTTTTCTGACAAAATTAAAAAACTGACGGGGGAGGACAGTGACCGTGCCGTGCAGAGGTTCGGATACTTTCGTTCGCCAACGGCCGAGGAAGGGAGGGCCATTCTCCGGACGTACTCCAAGAAGGATATGGCGGCCGCGTGCTCGAGGATTTGATCACCATGGACTTGAATACGTCCGAGTGGTCAGATGCATCTGACCGTGAGGCAGTACTTGAGCTCACGAACACCGCGTTGGGCTACATGCTCGCGTACGACAAGCCTTTCGTGTTTGCGCAGTTTGCCGTGCTGGACGGCAACCACTACACGCAGATGTTGAAGTCCGTGATTTTTGAGGGCTCAGACGAGCAAGTGAGGACTGCGATAGCTGGCGAGATTGCCGGTAAACAAAAGGGCAAGTACGTGGAGACAACCGAGGAGGCGTTTGATTTGTGGAGGGGGTTGGTGAGGGACGCGGACAAGTTCATGTACACCAATCTGGACGTGCTCAAGGGCTGGGAGGTGGAGGGGGAAGCACTGATCCCGCCCATGAAGGACATGCGGACGCAAAAGGTAAATATAACGGATCGGGTGTGGGAACGTTGTAGGCACTAGATGTGATTTTTGTTCGCCAACGGCCGTTGGGAACCTGGAAATTAGTTGTTGTGATTTTTCTTGCGCCAACGGCCGTTGGAACCTGGAAATTTTGTTGATTTTTCTTGCGCCAACGGCCGTTGGAACCTGGAAATTCGTCGACATTTTTCTTGCGCCAACGGCG
>RPFO01000380.1:987203-1058739 GCA_009746045.1 Mesostigma viride | reverse complement strand
GTCCCTCTCCCTCTCCCCTCTCCCTCTCCCCTTCCCTCTCCCCTCCCCTTCTCCCTTCCCTCTCCCCTCTCCTCCCCTCTCCCTCTCCCTCTCCGCTTACGCTCCTCCCTCTCCCTTCTCCCTCTCCCTCTTCCCCTCTCCTCTCCTCTCCCTCTCCCTCTCCCTCTCCCTCTCCCTCTCCCTCTCCCTTCTTCCCTCTCCCCCTCCCTCTCCCTCCCTCTCCTCTCCCTCTCCCCTCTCCCCTCTCCCTCTCCCTCCCTTCCCCTCCCTCCCTCCCTCCCCCCTCCCTCCCTCCCTCCCTCCCTCCCTCCTCCCTCCCTCCCTCCCTCCCTCCCTCCTTCCCTCCTCCTCCCTCCCTCCCTCCCTCCCTCCCTCCCTCCTTCCTCCCTCCCTCCCTCCCTCCCTCCCTCCATCCCTTCCCTCCTCCCTCCCTCCATCCCTCCATCCCTCTTTACGGTTACGCTTACGCTTACGGTTACGCTTACGTTACGCTTACGCTTACGGTACGCTTACGCTTACGCTTACGCTTACGCTTTACGCTTACGCTTACGGTTACGCTTACGCTTACGTCGTACGCTTACGCTTACGCTTACGCTTACGCTTACGCTTACGCTTACGCTTACGCTTACGCTTACGCTTACGCTTACGCTTACGCTTACGCTTACGCTTACGCTTACGCTTACGCTTACGCTTACGCTTACGCTTACGCTTACGCTTACGCTTACGCTTACGCTTACGCTTACGCCCTCCCTCTCCCTACGGTTACGCTTACGCTTACGGTTATGCTTACGCTTAGGTTTACGCTTACGTTTACGCTTAGGCTTACGCTTACGCTTACGCCCTCCCTCTCCCTCTCCCTCTCCTCCCTCCTCTCCTCTCCCTCTCCCTCTCCCCTCCCTCTCCCTCTCCCTCTCCTCTCCCTCTCCCTCCTCCCTCTCCCTCTCCCTCTCCCTCTCCCTCTCCCTCTCCCTCTCCCTCTCCCTCTCCCTCTCCTCTCCCTCTCCCTCTCCCTCTCCCTCTCCCTCTCCCTCTCCCTCTCCTCTCCCTCTCCCTCTCCCTCTCCCTCTCCTCTCCCTCTCCCTCTCCCTCTCCCTCCCCTCTCCTCTCCCTCTCCCTCTCCCTCTCCCTCTCCCTCTCCTCTCCTCTCCCTCTCCCTCTCCCTCTCCTCTCTCCTCTCCCTCTCCCTCTCCCTCTCCCTCTCCCTCTCCCTCTCCCTCTCCCTCTCCCTCTCCCTCTCCCTCTCCCTCTCCCTCTCCCTCTCCCTCTCCCTCTCCCTCTCCCTCTCCTCTCCCTCTCCCTCTCCTCTCCCTCTCCCTCTCCCTCTCCCTCTCCCTCTCCCTCTCCCTCTCCTCTCCCTCTCCCTCCCCTCTCCCTCTCCCTCTCCCTCTCCCTCTCCCTCTCCCTCTCCCTCTCCCTCTCCCTCTCCCTCTCCCTCTCCCTCTCCTCCCTCCCCCTCCCTCCCTCCTCCCTCCCTCCCTCCCTCCCTCCCTCCCTCTCCTCTCTCTCTCTCTCTCTCTCTCTCTCTCTCTCTCTCTCTCTCTCTCTCTCTCTCTCTCTCTCTCTCTCTCTCTCTCTCTCTCTCTCTCTCTCTCTCTCTCTCTCTCTCTCCCTCTCTCCCCCTCTCTCTCTCTCTCTCCCTCCCTCTCTCTCTCCCTCTCTCTCTCTCCCTCTTACCCCCCCCCCTTTTACAAACACCATAATTCTGCCAACGTCACTCTTCCTGGACCGTGTGATAGTTACGCCCGCCGTCGTTTCTTGTCTTACTGGAAGAGCACATGACCAACATTGGTTGTGCTAGTTACGCCCGCCGTCGTTTCTTTTGCCTTTTCGATGTCGAAATATATCTCGGAAAGATGCACCCCCGTCAGTTAACTTGTCATCTTGTAAGCTCAATCTTTCCATGATAGTTACGCCCGCCGTCGTTTCTTTTGCATCTTCGATGTCGAAGTGTTTGTCGTGAAAGTTGCATCCCCGTCAGCTTCTTGTAAGATCAATGTTTCATGATAGTTACGCCCGCCGTCGTTTCTTTTTTATTTTCGATGTCGAAGAATATGTCGTGAAAGTTGCAGCGCGTTCGTGTCCATTGTGATCTTGTGATATCAAAGTTTCCCATGATAGTTACGCCCGCCGTCGTTTCTGTTGCTTCTCGTTCGTTTAAAATATCTAATGAAGTTTTTACCATCGTTCACCTAAAACAAATTACTTTAAATCTGCACCCGTTAAACCACACCCCCCTCGAAATGACTCCATGGTTGCAGAACAAATGTCAGAAGAAGAACAAAAAAAATGCTTCGGAAACCACAAGCGCAAAAGGAAAGCCGATGACAATTTAGAGACCCTCTCGGAGGATGTGCCGGAGTTGGTTTCTTCGGATGACGAGTTTGAATACTCAAAAACATCAGGGGGACAAGTTCTTGAGAAAGCATGGAAGGTGTTTGTGACAAACGCGTTTGTGGAATGGATAAAAAAAAACTATTCCGAGGAATAGTAACTTGTTATTATAAAATAATAAATTAATGTTTATGAATTTTTTTGTTCGTTTTTTCCCTGAAAAAGATGGAGTCCGAGATCGTGAATGAAGTCTACGGAAGCGTCCTTCAAAACGTTTTCAAACAAGTTCGCTTTCTGTCGCGTGTCATATTCGAGGAAGTTCGAGTCGCGCAGGAGAGGACAGGCCGCCACTTGGCCGTTTTATTGGCGTTTGATTCGTTCAGCCAAATGGAGAGAATTATGTACGCCCAGCTAGCTGATATGAACTTCTGTATTCAAGAGGGTTTTTTCAGACCACAGATGGATCTAAGAGTGCCCATAGACCCAAGGACGGAGTTCCGCCTTTTGGTGTCGTTCATTACAAAGGGGCCAAAGATAGAGTTGGGGGAAGAGGAAGGGGCTCAGCTTGGGTGCACCTACGGGCGCGCATTTTACCCGAATGTTACGCATTCTCTGCGCGTGAGGGCTGATGCATGTGTAGGGGCAGTACCCCTCAACATGAACTTTTTCTTGCTCTCTGACCCGATCGTGAGGGATGGGGATCGCATGCGTAGTACGCGAAAGTGCTCCAAGGAGGGGTGTGGGTGCGAAACAGGACCTCATATCAAGTGGTGTAGAGGATGTAGGGATGCCAGATATTGCAGTGAGGAGTGCCAGCGTGCGGACTGGAGTAGGCATAAGGATAGATGCGAACGTCTGAGGCAAGCGAGGGAGGTGCTGGCAGGGGTGAAGTGGGGGGTTAACGTGACGACGATACTGGATAAAACTATGGGGTCTGATGTCGACTTCTCCTTCAACTTCCACGACGGCTCTGCCTCTTAGAAAAACTTGAAATGTAGAGTAATAACTTGTTTATATGATGTTATTTTAATAATTAATGTTTATAACGTATCATTTTCCTCCTACGCGCAGGAAATGGTGGAGGTTAAGGAGAGTTTGGCCAAAAGGCAAAGGACCGACACACTTCGACATAATGGAAGGAGTCTTCCATTGTACATCAAAAAAATAGTCGAGGATTACTGGCTCGCTTCCGACTCGACTCCTCGTCCGAGTCCGGTGATACCGGACAGTGTCAAAGTCTGGAAGGTTTCAGCACATCAATCGCACATTGAATAGATAATGTTTTATCGCCATATTGCTGTTCGACAAGTTGCGCCTTGGGGCGTTTCTTTGCGCCAAATTTAAACCTTCGTATTAATAAACAAGTACAATAAAAAAATTTCAAAACGTTTTTTGAATTTTATTTTCCGGGGCCGGTATGTTATCGTAACTTGTCGCAGATGTCCGGTTCGACGGAAGATTCGTCCGATTCGTCTAGTCACCTCCTGATGGAGGATTGGCAACGACTTCAACAACACCAAGCGGTTGCCACTGTCATTCAGAGTGTTGCTCGCTCAATAGGGGCGCCGCGCAAGTGTGATGTGTCCACTTGCAAGAAAACCGCTCTCGGATTTGACTTGTATTGCCGAAAGCACGAAGAACATTCTCGTCACATCGAAAATGCCCTCAGTCGCGGACTTGGAATGGCGGGCGCCCTCGGACCTGGATTGGCGGGGGGGCCCTGCGACTTCGCCTGGACATGACTGTCGGAGAGGTCGTGGGTGTAAATTTTGATTTCACCAGGGGAGACGAGTACTTCCTTGAAGATTGGATAGTCAAAGACTCCGCGACAGGTGCGGACTTGGCAAAGGGAGGCTACGTTGCCGGCGCCCAAGAAAATGGTTGGAGTAGCTTGAGATGCTTTTTGATGACGACACCTTTTGCCGACTCGCGTGACACGGATGTAAGCGAACTTTATCGGCGTATGTGTTTTGCACTCGCCGACATTCCGCTGATAACTCAACGAGAGTTCGATTTTCGCGTGGAAACAAAAGCCAAAGCGATTGTATCCGGCGTGAAGGCGATTGTGGAGGAGGAGCAGGATTCTCTGTGTGCAGAGTATTTGGAGAGAGTGGCCCCGATGAAGACGAGGAGGTCCGAAATCTATCCTGACACCGGCAACAAGGAGGCAAAGTTGGTGGCCGCCAAAGAAGAGATGTTCGCTCGTGTCGATGAAATGGCGGCGAAAGAGGTTCCGAGAGTTCGCTCGATCGGTTGTTGCAAAACCTGCAGAGAGTGGAACGAGTCGCGGGACAGTCTATATTGATATGAGTTGCGCCCGCCGGCGTTTCTCTGGTCTTGAATGCCCCCCCTCTACATACACATTATATTGTCTGGACATTCGTATGTAGTGACAATCGTAGTCGATGTGATTGCCATTCGTTTGTACGTAGAAAGTGGTTGTTGAGGAAGTTGCGCCCCAGGGCGTTTCTTTGTTGCATTTTCTTCAAATTTTAGCTCGCATAAATAGATGAAGATGACTTAATAAATGCCAGTTTTTTTTAATAATATAAACTACTCGCGGCCGGTATGTTCTGGTTTCGCAGATGTCCAGTCTGACGGTCGACATAAGGGGACGTCCATATCAGGACGCTGTTTTCCGGATTTTTGAGAAGGATCCCGAAAAGAAGTGCCGGGATAGGAAATGTAAAAAGCTGTCAATTACCGACATGGGTCTGTGTGGGGAACACATCGTAGCTTTTGGAAAGGACATGATTTCCCGTCATTTGCAACAATACGTTGACAACAATTGTGTGGGAGGGGCGCAGATGGACGTCCTTCTTGAGGATGGAGTGGACGGAGCCAAAAGGGCTGTAATTCGGCTGTCGGAAATGGATGATGACAAAGAGGACGTGAACATTCGCCTTAAGAGGCACGACGATAACACGGCCGATTGTGTGTTTGGGTCTCGAGGAGTGGCGGATGAGAGCAGGTCTTCCATGATGCCGCGGAGAAGGTGGTGGAATGGATGATGGGTTGGTCAAATCTTGACGTTCGCATATTCAACCGTCTGACGTCTGATTTCCTTCTCCGGGGAAGTTTCAAGATGGTTGACCGTGCAAGGCAGTCCAGGAACCAGGTATCCTTTCCATGGCCAGTCCGATCGCACGCATGATTGAGGGGGCCCTCTTCCGCGCAACCTTGCCTCGAGATTTCGAAAATACCGTGAAGGGCTCGACCGAAAATCAGCAGCGATTTCCCATTCGCGAACCACTTATGGGTCGACGGAGTGGTAACGGAATTTTTTTGCATTTCCTTGCCAATGATTCTTTATGAGGGACATAGAGTTGTTTGTATAGAGAGTGAATTGACGAAAGTTGCGACGGCGGTCGCATCTTTTAGTGCGTCGTTCTCTTGTTATGAATCTCTGTTCATTCTGAATTATAACGTTGTTTGTACCTTGACATAATGATGCATTTTTTGTATTGAGTTGCGACGTGGGGCGCATCTTCCTGCTGACTCGTATGTTTTTTCCAATTTTTTTGTTTTGTGTTGCAGATGGAAAAGGGCGGCCCTACATCGCAGGTGGTCGGCGACTCTCCCCCTAGGGGGGAAGGGTCAGAAGGGCAACCAGTTCAGGCCCAAGGCGCCTCCCACAACAGCCTCCTCACAAGCGTGCAAGGGAGGGCACGCCGCCCCCAATGGTGGAATCTGGTGTCAGCTTTGCCGCGGTCACTGGGAAGGATGAGTACCACGGTGGTCTTGAGATGGTGGACGATCCGGTTAAGCGGATTCAGATTGAGCGGTTTGAGCGACTCGCGAATGGCACTCGTGAACAGCAATTCGCGCTGTACCAAGACATCCTTAATGACAAACCTGAAGTCGCCAAGGTGCCTTATACCTCCAAGCGCACATTCATGCCTCGTTTCGAAACCCTGCTCCAGCAGGAGCTAAGGTTGCGTCGGTTGGCTCAGAATGCGCCAGAGACAGTAGCCGCCGCGCCCTCCCATGCCGCGCCTGCCGCAGTAGCCCAAAAGAGGGGGGAGAGTGTGCACGAGTCGGCCGCAGTGCCCTCAACCGCAAGGGATCCCCCCGCGACTTCCAAGCCGGTCGCGACGGGCGATATGCCCCCGCCGCGGCAAGGGGAAGGGGGAAGGGGGTCGATGGAGGGGAAGTCCTCGATGTTTTCGATATGACGCTGGGCAATTTGGAAGGTGGCGGGCCGATCTTCGTAAGTCTCCGCCCATTAATTGATGTCGTGAAATACAATACGCATTTTTTTGCAATATTCGCCAGACATGTCATTTCCGACAACTAAGCGGATTTTTACTTTCCGTTGAAATGTTCGCAGGGCCGGCAAGAGGATGTGGTGCAAGAGAAGCCCGCTCAATGGCGGGAAGCACCCAGGTACATGAGTGCGTCAGATTCCTCTCCGGTTTACTTGTATTGAAAAGGTTTGCGTGCGTATATCCTTGTTTATTTTTGTAGTAATTTTTTTCTTGTGAATGGACAATCGCGTTTGCTATTTTTACAGGGAAGTCCGTTCGAGCAGCAAGAGGGCGGTGACAGGAGGGGAAGTGGATCTTACGGTGGTTCCACTGCAGAGGGGGGAAGGGTAAGTTACCGTTGACTTAGTAATCGAAAGTTTAGGTTCGTCCTCAATGGACAGAGTTACGACGGCCGGCGTTTCTTTACACTTTTCTTACATTAAAAATCTTCCGTTGATAATGTTCTTGCAGGAAGCCGGTCGTCAGGGTGGGGCAAATCTCCAGGGAGAGGGGGCTATCGCTGTCGGTGAGCCTGTGTCAGAGGGCGGGGTGGAAGCGACGGCGATACTGCGAAAATGACACGCTTTAAGGAGCAAGCGGATGCTTATAAACTGAGGACGTTGGCAAAGCGGGTTGTGGCCGAGGTGAGAACGGAAACAGCCCCACCTGAGGTACGGAACCAGATGATGACTCTCCATCAAGTCGCTGAGTTGATCGTGAAGAATGCGTGCGCGCCCGATGGCGCCACACAGCCTGAGGAGATCCCGAGCGCCAAGGCCTTGATAAAGTGGATGCAGGAGAACCTGTTCGAGGGCAAAGCGAAGGAGAGGAAGTGTAAACTGTTGACGGTGACGATGGCGGACGCCAAGACTCTGATCAAGATGTTGAAGGAACACGATGCCCGCCGGGACAAGTCTCCGAAGATCGCGAAGGGGTCGAAGAAAGCGGCTGAAGCAGCAGCGGTTGAGGGGAATGAGGTAAGTCTACCTCTGTTGTGAGGGGGCTTTGTTCTTGAGGTCCACGTTTCATGTAGGTTGCGACGGCCGGCGTTTCTCAAGTGTGACATTTACTTTATTCCTTTTGGTTATGCTTTCCTGATTTTTTCCTATCATTGTTAAGGGGAATGAGGTAAGTGTACCTCTGTTGTGAGGGGGCTTCTTGAGATCCAGGTTTCATGTAGGTTGCGACGGCCGGCGTTTCTTAAGTGTGACACTTCCTTTTGACTATGTTTTCCTGATTTTTTCGCATCACGGTTGAGGGAAATGAGCCAAGTGTACCTCTGTTGTGAGGGGGGCTTTGATGTTGAGGTTCAGGTTTCATGTAGGTTGCGACGGCCGGCGTTTCTCAAGTGTGACATTTACTTTTTCCTTTTGGTTATGCTTTCCTGATTGTTTCGCATCACTGCAGTACGTGCAGGCCGAGAGGGCGACCCACGCGGCCATCCTGTACTCAATCAGCCTCGACCAGCACGCGCGCAGCTCGGATGTGGAAGTAGCGAGTACGTGGACTGCTGCCGTCGACGAATTCCAGAAGGGACTCTCCGAAGCACTTGCGACCCACAAGGGGAAGGCGCTGAAGGGAAAGGGGAAAGGAAAGGAGGTGGAGGTTGCGGATGCTCCCGTGTCTCTGCTTGAGAAATGGGAGAAGTCCCCGGTGTCGCAGGATGATGATGACATCCTGGATGTGAACGATGAGATCGCGAAGGGCAAACGGTTGCGGAAGCAGCTTGCCGTTCAGCCTCGGGACCTCGATGACATGTCCAAGGCCTTGGTGCATCGAAATCGGGTGTGGACAAGGAACCTGTTCGTTGGGCCTCAGAAGCTCCTCGCACGAGACTTGCATCTGTCTAGAGCCGAGCAGAACGCCACCATTTTTGCAAACTCGGAGTCCGACTACGGCCACGACAAGCTGGTGATTCCTGTGTGGCGGTACTCGTTCCAGTTTTTGGCTGACCGGTGCCCCAACAGTTTTCATGAATGGACGAAAAAGGAAGGTACCCAGCGTCAGCTCGCGCAACTCTTCGGGGAGATGGGGGGGGCACGGACAATGAAGGCTGGCTACGCTCGCGCAATGACTGACAAAGAGATTGATATCTACCTGCGAACGAGCTCGGCCAAGGAGATGGCCGAAGCTGCTTCCACCGCGGTTCTGACAGGACCGGCCGATATTCTGGACGATCTTAAGCCCGTGGACGTGAGAAAGGCCGCGCTTTTGGACAGTTTGTGCAAGTCCGCCTGGGAGATGGCTCCACTCGAGAGAAAGCCACCGTTGCCGCCAGCCATTTGCGGCTTTCTCGTGCTGGACGGGAACCACTTTACCACACTCATCAAATCGGTGAAATTCGAACTGGTCACCCCAAATATGACCGTGGACCAAAGATCTGTGTGGTACAAGGCAATGCTGAATGGTTTCATGAAGGCGGAAAAGCTCAGGGTCGTTGCGCGGGGAGGGAAGGAGCAGGAGGTCACGAAGACCGTGGCCGCGGCGAAGCTGGAGGAGTGGGCAACTGATTGGACGAATTTCGGGGGGGTGGACGTGCAGATGCTCAAGGGTGAGACCATCCTGCCGACCTGGTGGCAGATCCGTGAACAGAAGGTAAGCCAGGTTGCGACCGCCGGCGTTTCTATAAGTGGTTTTCTTGTGTTAATTTCAGTATGCCATTAGTTCGGTCAAGATGCGACCGCCGGCGTTTCTATAAGGGGTTTTCATGTTCCACCATATTTTGGTCAAGATGCGACCGCCGGCGTTTCTGTGAGTCGCTTTATTGTTCTCAGTTGAGTTGTGCTTATTTGGGAGGACTGTCGATGTGTCTCTGCGCGTTTTTGCCATACGGCGATGCAGGTTTCCGAACGAGTCGGCGAGATGATCGGCATTGTCAGGCAGCTCGGGAACGCCATGAACGCGGAGGACACAGCCCAAGCCAAGGCAACGTGGGGCTCAGCGCTGGGGGATGTGCACCGGGCCTACCAGGCATATGGACCCGTCAAGAGAGGGAAGGGCGTGTCTCTCCCAACTCCTCTGTACGGCAAGATCTGGGCGATTGTGAAGCCCTTTTGGCAGAAAGGAGAGCAAGCCAAGGCCGAAGGGGACGGCGCCGGCGACAAGGCAGGGGGGCTGAAGAGACCGACAAGTGGGGGCCGGACCAGAAGAACTTCATGCAGCGCTGGCTGTTCTGGTGTGAGGACCCTTTGAAGCCCGTTGTCGACGGCAAGCCGGCGATCGCACAGGATATCGCGGCTCGGCAAGACTTCCTTGACGCGCGCCCTAAAGACAAGGCGCACGAACTGTCCATTTTCACCGCGCATCGGGAACTTGCGAGTTTCCAGTACTTCGACAGCCTGATCCAAGCGCCGATCATGTCCTGTGAGGCCCCTCCCAGCAACCTGATAAAAATAATGGAAGTCGCCAAGAATTTGAAAGAGGCGGCCGTGCAATTCGCCCACATCAAGTTCCTGGAGAACCCCCCCTGATGGCCGCTTGCAAACAACTAGACGGGACCTTCAACCCCGTATTGGTGAGGGAGCACGTGTTTGGCGTGAAGCTGAAGGGCACCTTCGCCACGGACCTCGACAAGTTCATCGCCGACTGCCGCCTGACCAGAGACTTTTGGCGGGTGGTCGTCACGGCCACGAGGGCGATCATTCTCACGCTGAGGGACCTTCCGCCGGCTAAAAGGAAAGTGGTCGACCAGAAGGACTGGAAGTTCCCGAGAGGGCTGCTCGCTTCCCACCCCCGTCATTTGTATGACGATTTGGGGGTGAAGACCAAACATCTGCTGGGTGTGCCAAAGGAGGCGGCGGCGGAGGTCGAGAAGGAGGTCGAGGAGGCGGCGGAGGAGGGGACTACCAAGGCCAAGAAGGGGTGGCGGGACAGGTTGGAAGCCTACAGCGATTGGAAGGGGGTGAGGATGGGATCCGACTGGATCGCATACAGGACAATGATATGGAAGGAAGACGAAAAAAGAAAGGATCTGGTGGTGACGAAGGTGGTGGACGAGTTGTACACGGGGTCTGACAAAATTCCTCGGTCGCTGAAGGACCGGCGTTTGCTCTGCTGGACCTGGCAGCTGACAGCAACGAGAAGTGGAGGAACCTGCGCAAGTGGGACCCAGACTGCATTCCGGAGGACAGCCACATGCCCAAACCCTCCTCGCATTTCAGCCCGGTCGTGTGGGATGTGGTTGACAACATGACCAACGCCCTTTTTAGGGGACCCTGCAGAGTTCTGCTGGTGTTCGGGGAGCCGCCCATATCCGCCGGTGGAAGCGCCTGGTCCGCCTTATCAAATATCGGCTTCGTAAAACTGGGTGGACAGACCTCGCCTACTTTGCCGACGACGACGATCTTCGTCTGATGAGGGTGATGATTCGGAGAAGGGGGAAGAGGGGGAGGAGGAAGTGGGGGAGGTGGATGAGGATGAGGATGAGAAGGAGGAGGATGAGGAGGACGAGGAGGACGAGGAGGACGAGGAGGACGAGGAGGACGAGGAGGACGAGGAGGAGGATCATGCTGATGGGCACCCGCCCGGGGAGGAGGGGGACGAGGCGGAGGGGGAGAAAGGGGATGGCGAGGAGGAGAAAGGGGATGGCCAGGAGGAGAGGGACGGGGGAGGAGATGGAAGGGGAGGGAAAAAGCGCAGTCGGGATGCTGGAGGCTCGCGGAGGAGACAATGGGGGGGATGAAGACAAAAGGGGGGGAGGTAAGCGCCAGCGTGCTGGTGAAGGAGACTCGAGGCCTGTCGTTGGAAACGCCGGCGGGCGTATCTGTGATGAGGAGGGGGATCGCCAGCAGGAAGGAGGCTCGCGGCCTGTTACTGGAAACGCCGGCGGGCGTATCTGTGATGAGGAGGGGGATCGCCAGCAGGAAGGAGGCTCGCGGCCTGTTACTGGAAACGCCGGCGGGCGTATCTGTGATGAGGGGGATCGCCAGCAGGAAGGAGGCTCGCAGCCTGTTACTGGTAACGCCGGCGGGCGTATCTGTGATGTGGATGGGGATCGCCAGCAGGAAGCAGGCTCGCGGCCTGTTACTGGTAGCGCCGGCGGGCGTTCCCGATTTACGGGAGGCGGTCGTGTCCGACAGATGGGAATGAGGCCTCGTCAGGATTCATGGGGACCCCCGGTTGAGGGGACCCCCGCCCTCGCCTCGGTTTCTTTGGGTATGGATGACGATCCCGTACCGTCGTCAGGAAGGACGGTTGTGATGACTTTGCCCCCCGCCCGACGGGGATGGAGCAATGCCCGGACACGATACTGCTGAATGAGGATGACGATCCGGTCCCGTCGGCTGACACGGATTTTGTTGCGAGCACCCCACTGCAGAAGAGGGTATTGGAGGCTCGTAACGTGGAGGGTCCGCCGACAGTCTCAGGTGGAGGGCCGGCGTTTGCCGGATTGATGCGCCCGACTGAGGTGGTCGATGTTGAGGCGCCGCCAGGGACATCGAACGCACCGTTGACCGCATTGACGGATATCTTCGATCGAACAAGGATGCCCTTCCACGCTCCAACGGTACATTCGGCCGGTAAATTTCATTTTCAATAAACGAGTTTAATAAGTACCTTAATATATTTCTACATAAGTTTTTTTGCATCAGTCCATGGCTTCATTGATTTCTCACACGACCCTTCCGTATTCATGTTAATTGGCATGTGCTTACGTGCAGGGAAAGGCGAAGAAGAAACTCCAGTTCGGTTTCCCCGTGGATCCGCGTTTGGGACTGTGTCCGGAGAGGCCGGCCGTGTTGTTGGCCAGGCCGCGGTCGGCGCACCAGTTGCACAACCGGGGGCGGGAGGGGCCTCCCTCCCACCCAACGCACCCCACGCACCACCCTTACCGTGCGGTCAGCCAGAAAAAACGTACGAAGAGTTGATGGCAGAGGCGGCGGCTGCGCAGGGGCAGAAGGCAAAACGTCGGGGAGGGGGCAGGCGAGGGGCGGGGCAGGAGACGGAGGGTGCCGACGAACCTTCACAGCCGCAGAAGGGTGGTGGTCAGGGCAGAGATGGTGGGGGGCTGCCAGTTGCGGAAAAGGGGGCGGTTTGCACAGCGGTCGACCCAATCAGGGACGTTGAGCCAGACGTCCGGATGCGCTTTATGGATGGCGCGAAACTGGGTCGCGGAGGTTGGACTTCGAAATGGGTAGAGGACATGTGGCTAAACTGGCAGCACAAGTACCCCAAAAAGGAAGATTTTCTGCTCTTTGGCACCCTCCTGGGCCGCGAGAAGGAGAAGGTGGTGATCAGATGGTTTGATGAAGGGTACGAACTCGGTCGGAGTGATGAGAGCGAGAGAAGGTTTCGTTTCCCCCTGAAGTTCGCCAGCGAACATGTTACTCTCCTGAAGGAAGGCGCCAGCTGGGACAACATTCCTTCACATCGACCTGGCAAGCGATGATGGGCAAGGACTTTGCACGAAGTCGCGTTTTGCACGTTTGCCCACCGCAACATTCAGAAATGCAGATGTACATAGTAGTTCGATCAGTGACCGCGACTTCTGGAAGTGGCAGTTTAGTAGAAGGGTTGACGTGTCGAATGTATATATGGTGCGGCGCGTCGAAGGGGATCCACGCTGATTGAGCACTTGCATGTGTTCTTTAAACATATTCGGACATGTATGAAATGAATAAATTGTTTGGACGATTGCAAATTGATTGATTGAAGAATGAGATACCATTATTAATTGAAAAATGTAAAACCTTATTGCGAATTTGTACTTCAAACTTTCACATGCATGCCCCAAATTGTGCATTTGTGCAGGTTTAGCTTATGAGAAGTAGCATTTATCTACAAATATTGAGAAATTTAGGGGCACTTGGGGTTGTTGGCCATGTTCATTCATGATAAAATGGACTTTTTATGCTGTAAAATCATATTCCACTAGTCCAAAACGCTGCTTTCATGACGTCAAAAGTACCAGCAATGGCCCTAGGTTGGAGCAGTAGATGTTGGGGACGCCCTCCATTTTCTGTCCAGTCCTCATAACGTTGACCCGCTATTCTACACCACAAAGACACCTGGCCTGTCAATAGCCTCGGCGCTGTTGAAGTCCAGCAGTCCAGCTTCAGCTCCAGCTGTCCACTAACACGCGTATGATCCTCTCGACGCTGCACACTTGTGCTGCCGTCCGCTCAAGTCAGTGCTGCGCGCCCAGCTGTGCCTGGCCCGGCGCGCGTGCACGTACACTTTCGTCCGCTCTTATGCTGCAAGTGCTAGTGTCCCCCCCCGGTCACTAGCCTTTGTCGAAAATGCGTAGAAGACAAATTCCTTGCGCACGTCACCGGTCTTGTGCATAGTGGGCGCCCGGATGACATAGCTCGCGTCCGTGACATACCGAAGAGATGTGGGTGACGTTGCAAAAAACACTGGACTTGACGGAGATGCATAATGTCTCTGCCAATGTCTTTGGAGGGGTCAGATAGATAGCTAGGATTGTTAGACTATATTAGCCTATCATAGATTAGATTTCCGCGGCTCAGTCACCGGCCACCCACCCCCATCAGTCCATCAGGAATGTGTGCTACACCCCAACCGATGCATGTTATAGTTTAGTTACTTAATTTACTGCTGCAGTAGATGGGGATATAATCATCATCCTCGGGAGCTGTCTTCTTGAAACAACAGTGGCAGACAAGGCGTAGTAGCTTACCGCCTATCCTCAGGGGCAAACTCCTACCTGAGGGCTACCCTGTCTAGCAATGGGCCGCGCCGGGGAGCCGAGGGGACAACAGGGCCAAACCCTTCAGGAAGGTGCCTGTCGCATATGACAGCCTGTTTCTCCATGCCAATCATGCACGCGCGGAGCAGTGACGATGCCTCAAGCCCTACATCAATCTGCCCTTGGAACTTTACCTCACTGTCCAAACACAGAAATGCTCCAAACTTCAAGAGTATACAGCAGCACTAAGCGCCAGTTGCCATCCAGCTTCGCTTTGTGGTAGGCCGCAAACAACAATCCACACAGTGGACTGGCAAACAATCTGCATGCCCATCATCGTCGGTGCCTTCCAACAATCCTGAAATAGTACAACCTCCGGCCTTGGGAAAAGCTCGCAGGTGCGTGAAACCAACCTATACAATACAACCTATCAATACAACCCAATCACCCCTCCGCCATACCCCGTTCATGCACACAGACCAGCACCCCCTCGCTTGTATACCCTTTCCCTCCCACAGCTTCGCAAGGCACACCCCTCAGGTGCATAGTTCCGATTCCACAGCCAGTGCCACCCCGCTATGGCTGCAGCAGCGGGGAGCCCCCATGATTGAACAGCCTGCCCACCGGGCTCAGGTCCGCCCCCCGCTGCCCACTATACGGCGCAAGCGGCCGGCCTTCGGCCCTTCCCGAGAACAGCGGCGTGCTGGTCCACACGTCCCTGTACCCACTGGGCTTGTCCTCACGATACACCTCCCCGTACAGCCGCTCCATCTTGTCCTCAGTCGTGTCCAGAATAAGCCCCAGCGCGCGCTGGATGTCGCTGTCAAACGCGTCGCGGTACCAGCGCAGGAACCAGCGCTGCGCGATGCGCTTGCGGCTGATGCACACACGCAGTTGCTGGCGCGCAGCACCCCGCGCGTCCACCGCCGCGCGCCACGTGGCAAACGCCCGCGAGAGCCACCCGCGGCGCGTACGCAATGCCACCTTGGCCGACGCCACGAACAAACTCCGCTCGTACTCCACAATGCCCGCCCATGACCGCAGGACGACCCGGCACACCCGCTGGTCCTGCTTGGTGGCCAGTCCCTGTGCCGTGTCCCTCCTCGCCTTGGCCTTGGTGGCCACTGCTCGCATGCCCAACAATGACGTTCGCAGCAACAACTGCGCCGCGTGGTCCCGCACCACCGCTACCGCGGTCCGCTTCTCCACCGTGTCCGTGACGAAGTTCGCCCAGCCACGGAACGCGTGCGCCAGCATGAACACGCCGCAACGCGCCGCCACTTTCCTCGCCACCGCTGCCAGCCGCACGGAGCGCTCGGTCTGCCCCACCCACGCGTAAAACAGGGCCCCGAGGGACCGTTTCGCGCGATCTGCGGCCGCGACCGCCGCCACCGCGTCTTGCTCCCTGGACAGCGCCACCGCCTGCCACCACGTGGCGAACCGCTGGCGCACCGCCTGCACTTTCCGCGCGTTCTCGGCCACCCTCCTCGCGCGCCGCCGCTCCACCCACTGCTGCCACGCGCCAAACACCACGTACGCCCGGTTGTAGTCCGCCCGCCTTGTCACCTGCTCCGCGAGCGACCTCTTGGACCTCCACTCCTCAACGCGCTGGCCCCACTCGATCATCGCCGCCCGTAGCAGCGACTCGCTGTGCCGCTGGTAGACTGTGTCGACGAATATCCGGCGCCGCGCACCCAGCCCCGCCTGCCAGTGCCACTCGGCGAGCAGGCGGGAGAACAGGGCCGCCGCGCGGCGCACCTGCCAGCGCCGCACGCGGTGGTTTCTGGCCGCCGTGTCGGATGCATACCCGGCCCACGCGTGGAACACCCGGCCGAGCATGAGCACGTCTCGTTTGGCGGCAACGTTTTCTAGCAGCCGGCACGCGAGTGCGGACGACTCCACCATGCCCACCCAGCCGGACATGCACGCGGTGAGCAGCCGGCGGCTCTCGCGCGCTCTTGCGGTTTTTTCCCGCAGCCGCTGGACCGCGAGGAACTCGATGCGCTCCGACCACGCCTTGAGCGCGCGCTTGCACAGGTGGCGTGTGTACTCGATGTCCGCCCTGGCTGCGCCCTCGCGTTCAATGGCTGCCGATTCCACTATACGGCACCAGCGCGTGAAGGGCTCGCGGAGCCGGCGCGCGTCCGCTCTGCGGGAGAGGAAGGCCCTCGCGGGGGACGACTCGAGGAGGGTGGAAGGGTCCAGCTCAGACGCCAGGTTTAGGCCACCGCCCACGCTGCTCACTAGGACGGCCGCGCGTGCCAGTAGTGAGCGCAGGGAGGAGAGGGACGTCGTTGCCGGCGATGACGCGGAAGATGACAAGGACGAGGAAGGCAAGAGGGAGGTTTCCCCGGATAAAATGCCCTCTGCTGCGTCGAACGTGGCATCCACCATGTTCTCTCCCATCCTGGCGGTGGCACCATCGGCCACCTTGCCCGGAGACATGATGCTAACGCCCGCATCCTCCCACATCTCCCGCAGCCCCCGCTGGAGCATCGCCCACGCCCTGAGCGCGGAAAAGCACCGCCCGCAGCGCACTGCGAGGACGCGCCGGCCCGACTTGGCCACGGCCACCGACAGCTGCCTCTGCTGCTGGATGACGTCACGCCACGCGCGGAAGCACGCCGATGAGCGCAGCCAGCTGGTGCGGCGCGTGGCCAGCCCGAGCGTCCCCTTACGAGCCTTGACCTGGTCTATGTGGGCCACCCATGCAGCCCATGCAGTGGCCGTGACAGATGACAACAGCGAGCGCCCGACACGCCGGCACGCGTCCAAGAAGACCATCTTGGCGGCCACTTGTGTCCGCCACCCAGAAAACGCGGATGCCAGCACGCCGGATGCCATCTTGACGTTCTGCCGCCCGGCACGTACCGCGGCGGACCTCGCGCGCTGCGTCTCCTCGCGCCACGCGCGCAGGACCGAGAGGCGGAGCGAGACCGCGCGGCGCGCCGACATCTGGCGCACGCGGGCAGACCCTACGCGCTCCCGCTCCCGCACGCGCGCCCACCCTTGGAACGTGTCGTACAGCAGCGAACGGTGCGTGGCCAGGGCGCGCTGCTCTGCGTGGGAGGACGCCTCCTTGAGGGACGTCACGTAATTCTTCCACCCGGTGAGCGCCGAGACGGCCCTCCGCTCGCCCGCGCGGCGCCCGCACCGCCCCAGGAGCGCCCGCTGCCTTGCGCGCCGTTGCGTGTGCCAGCCCCACGACGCAAACGCGCGCCGTGCCGCCACCTGGCGAGAGCGCGCCTCGGCGGCCGACAGCAGCGACTGCATCCGCCGCGCGTGATCACACACGGCCCTCCACGCGGCAAACACAAACCCGAGACGATTCGCCGCCAGCCGTCGCGCCGCCCGCCGGAGGATTCCCTCCTGGTGTGACCTCGCGGATGCGAGTGCATCGCACCACCCATCAAACGCGGCACGCAGATGGCCCCGGATGAGCCGATCCGCGACCGCCATCGCACGCGACCGCTGGAGCTTCATTGCGGCGGCGTGCTGGCGCCAGTGTCCCGCGCACGAGCGCACTAATGCTGCCGCCGCGGCCGCCGCTGCCACCCGGTCGTCGCTAACCTCCGCCGCGTATTCCCGCCACAGACGGAATCCCCTCGCACGCAGCGCCGTCCTGGCCCTGCGGCGTGCGTGCCGTACAACAGCTCTCTCCCTGGCGCTGTCCCTCGCCATGGCCGCCCACGCGAGGAACGCCTGCCACAGGATGCTCCGCCCCCGGCGCGCGAGGCACCGGCTTGTGAGCACGCGCCAGGTGGCGTGCGTCCTCGCCTGGTCCCTCCACGCGGCCCAGGCGCTGGTCTTTAATGCTGCCGCCCGCTGCCTCAGCATGTGCTCTAACTCCTCTCGCAAGAGCGCGTGTTGGAGCGCCCAGTCGGCCCAGGACATGAACACCGCCACCGTGGTGCGCCGCTGCTGCCGCGCCTGCGCCCTCGCTGCCCGCCGCGCGACCATGCGCTCGACCCGCTTGTACGCGTTGAGCGCGTCCCACCCGCGCTGGACCAGGGACGCGGCGTACTTGATCTCCGCGCGCCGCCCCTGGCGCTTCTTGTCCCGCCGCCGCAGCACGTGCTGCCACCAGGCCTCCAGCGCGTCGTGGGCCGCGCGCATGTCTGACTGCGCCAGCTGGCGCTCCACCACGCGCGACTCTTCGACTTGCGCGCGCACGCAGTCCACCCACCCGGCAAACGCCGCCGCTTGGATCCTGCTCCGCCACCGTGCCAGCATGGCCGTTATCCTCTTCTTGGCCGCGGCCTGAGACGCCACGAACGCCACCCACCCGTCAAACGCGGCGGCAAGCCGGACGCGCCCCATGCGGTGCAAGATCGCCGTCATGGCCTCACGGTTCTCCTTGCGGAGCACGCACGCCGACTTGAGGCCCTGGAAGCTGGCCCACAGGGTGTGCTTGCTCAGGATGGCGACCACGTGCGCAAGCCGCTGGCGCCTGTCACGAACCGCCACCACGCGGTCCACCCACCCGGCGAACGCGGTCGCGAGCGCGCCATGCCGGCACCGCTGCATGACGCGGTTGGCCACACTCTTCAACCGCCTCCGCTCGCGCGACTGCCCTTCCCACGCCACAAACGCGGACGCAAGCAGAGCATTGCACCAGCGGCCCAGCCCCCTCTGCAGCTGCGTCATGCGCCACTGGCGGTGGGCAGCCCAGTCAGCCCAGGCGTCGAACGCGCGGGAGAGCCGCCGGCGCGCAAATTTGTCCAGCGCTCTCTCGGCGAGAGCCTGCCGCACGCCAGCCCTCGCGCCCTGGCAGACGTCACGCAGCGCCCGGAACGCGTCCGCCAGTAACAACGCCTCCTCTCGCCTGGCATCCGCCACCACCTCTGCCCACGCATGGAAGACGTCCCGTTGGAGAGCCTCGGACTCTTCGGCCAGCCGCGCCCTAGCCACGGCGGCTTCCTTCGCGACCGCCCACCACCCCGCCAGGGACCTGCCCAGTGTGCCACGTTCGCTCCGCAGCTGCCAGAACCGGTGCACGGCCGCCTCGTGCCCCGCCACGTGGGCCGAGAGTTGGGTCACCTGGCCCTCGCGCTCGGCGAGCAGGAGCGACAGCTGGCGCAGGTCGGCCATGGAGAGCTGTCGCAGCTTGGCGATCTCCTCGGCGACCCAGGTGCGGAGCGCATTGAAGTCCTCCCCCAGGGTGGCCAGGTCGCCCTCGACGGCCTGCCGGCTGTGCACCTCCTTGTCCACGAAGAGCGACCACTCGCGGATGAGGATGGAGGACATGGCGTTGATAGCGTTGCCTGCGCACCATTGAGGTAGATCATGGCAGGGGGGAGTGGAGAGTGTACACGCATTTGAGCAGCCATGCCATGCAACAAGGGGGGATGATGAATGCTGTAGTGGCCGTAAAAGTCGAGGTGAGGAGAGTGTCCTGGGATCCGCGGTGACCTGGTGCAGGTAACCGCTGCATGTGTAATAATCACATAATCAATGTTACCATCAAGCCACAAGTGTTATTAAAAAGTCGTACAAGGCATCCCAACACATTGTTGGTGGCAATAATCCAAAACATGCAGACGTACCATCCTCAAGGACCTCAGGATCATTCTTGCCGTCCTCACACCATCGTTCCCCATCTACCACCATTCATAACAAACCTGCATCACTTCCATGTCTCCTCCACATCCCGCCCTAATCCAGCGCCTCCTCCCTCTCTCACCGTCATCAAACACGTGGGCCACCTCACGGCGGCCAAAGGAGGGGTGCGGCGAGACGGTCATGCTGGTAAAGGCGGTCGGGTCGAGCGACAAGCGCGTGACGTCGACCGAGAGCACGTAGTCGCACATGCGTGACTTGAAGTACATGCGCAGCTTGCTCCACTCCACATCAGGCTCCTTGCTCGCATACTGGGGGAGGGAAGATGACATGAAAGCAAGTGTGCGTGCGTGTGTGTGCGCGTGAGTGTGTGTGTGTGTGTGTGTGTGTGTGTGTGCGTGCGTGTGTGCGTGTGTGCGTGCGTGTGTGTGTGTGCGTGAGTGTGTGTGCGTGCGTGTGTGTGCGCGTGTGTGCGTGCGTGTGTGCGTGCGTGCGCGCGTGCGTGCGTGCGTGTGCGTGCATGTGCGTGCGTGTGTGCGTGCGCGCGTGCGTGCGTGCGTGTGCGTGCGTGCGTGCGTGCGTGCGTGCGTGCGTGCGTGCGTGCGTGCGTGCGTGCGTGCGAGCGAGCGTGCGTGCGTGCGTGCGTGCGTGCGTGCGTGCGTGCATGTGCGTGTGCGTGTGCGTGTGCGTGTGCGTGTGCGTGTGCGTGTGCGTGTGCGTGTGCGTGTGCGTGTGCGTGTGCGTGTGCGTGTGCGTGTGCGTGTGCGTGTGCGTGTGCGTGTGCGTGTGCGTGTGCGTGTGCGTGTGTGTGTGCGTGTGCGTGTGCGTGCGTGTGTGTGTGTGTGTGTGTGTGTGTGTGTGTGTGTGTGTGTGTAGCCGGGGGGGGGGGGGGGGCAGAATGGAGAGTCAAGTTCGTGCACTGGTAGGGGAATTCAGGAGGAGGATTCCAATACTAGGCGTGTCATGACAGCATGGCAAGCGGGTGAGTCAAGGGGTGGACATAAGGTGGCGGAGGACAAAGGGACAAAGGGCTCCTTGCTCGCGTTTTGGAGTAGGACGGGGGAGGGGAGGTAACCGAGGGAGGGGTGTTGCAAAACAGGGAAGGGTGGGGAGTAAGGGGGGGGGGGAGAGGCAAGAATGGCGACTCGAGATCGCACTCTGGAGGAGGGGTTGGTTGGAAGGGAGAGTGAGATAGATGGGTCTATTGAGTAGGCACGGGAAAGTCCACAAGTGACCATAAGGATTGGGAGGAGAGCTGGGTTGGAGGGAGGGTTTAGAAGGGAGGGTTCAGAAGGGAGGGGATGATTAAGTGGATGAGGAAAGAAACGTGATGGCATGCGAAGCCGGTGAGTCAAAGATATGGTTGTGGACTAAATTAACTACGAGGGGGGGGGGGGGGGGGGCAAAGAAAATTATACTAAATCTTCTACACTTGGTGCTGTCATCACAACACCTTGGCCTGGCCTGGCCTGGCCTGTAATCCCTGCCACACCCCGGCCCTGTCATCCCATGCACAAACCTTCCACTCCAGCACCGCTACCCGAAGCATGGTAGACAATCCTAGGATGATGGAATCCGCCTGGACACCATGCGACGCATAGAGGCCTATCTAAGACATCTAGAGACAGGCCCAAGAGGATAAAATTCACAAGGGTTGCAATGCCCAACCGGTGGACAAGGGGGGCCCAGGGCATACCTCCCATTGCTCCCAGACTCCAAAGTTGTAGTTGAAAAACAGCAGGTGTCGTGTGGACTTCCTCTGCACTTGCAGGAACTTGCCATTGGCGGCTGGGGACCGGAAACCCAGGTAGTTTCCCTGCAGCCACATACGAGGGAGGGGGGGGAGGGGCGAGGGAAGATGGACAGGGGTAGCATTTGGCAAGAAGCGAGGCCAGCAGAACAAGCATAAGCAAAAGTCGAAAAATAAAACATGTTGGGTCACAGAACATTCAGTGTGCTCGTTTGCATGGGTGTCCCATTTCCTTGCACGAATGCACCGAATGTTACCCGTGGTGCACACTTTTTATATTCAAATGATTGCATTCAAGGCCACATGAGGAGCCGCTTGGCAAGAAAAACAACAAAAAATTATGAGGACTCGGCATGCAGGTTTGACATGAAAGCAGAGGCATGAGATAGTTGATGGCATCTATGATACAAAGGTATCTAGGGGAACCTGCACTGCCAGCCCATAGGAAAAGTCGAAGGGGGGAACTTGGTCCAGATTGATGTCGTAACATGCATGAGTAATTGATCCTGTGTAGGATACACCCAAACAAGTAACATATCTGCACCTCAGTAAACAAAAATTTCGCAAAAAAATTCGCCATCGCCTTAAGCGTTTTCGCTGACTGCAATAGCCAGGGCAGCAGAAAGGTTCCCTTGAATTTTCACGAGGGCTAGGGACTCCTTAGAAGGCACGCATTGATTCGTATGCCCTACCTTTTTCAGCACTTCCAGGTGGCACGGGAACTCCGATAGGTTTACGCCATCGCGTGCTAGCACGAACTGAAAAGCCTCATCGACAGGCCCCTCGGTATCCGGCTGCGCTGGCAATGGCTGCACAACAAATGGCACGTCATCAACGGAGAATGTCACCAAATCTCCTGTATAAAGCCCCCGCCTCTTTATTAGGTCTCTTGCCGGTGTGACGAACGCCGCCGACGGGCTTCTTGGAGTAGTGGGGGCTTTAAACGAGGGTGAGACCACTGGGGAAGCAACCATCACAAAGCACGAAAACAGCAAAATGCACCATAGTGTGTTCCCACTTCAGCATGGAGTTTTAAGCGTGAGCCAACTCAGCACACATTCCCTTTCGAAGAGCACGCAAGCATATTGAATTTTGCACGTCGAGCCAAAACGGCTACACAAGCAGCCCGTAATTTCCGACTGGCTACGTACGTTCTTCCTCCTTGACCACGGCTTCAAGAGGACCGTCGTCTTGCATGTTTGCCAATCTCAATAGCTACGCAAACGCCAGCCCCTTAGAAAAAAAATTTCCATTCTAGCATTGCGGCAACTTAAGGTGCCCCATGGTTGGCACCTACGCCATGAAACGGGGCTATACTGTCTGTCTGATCTCGGCCTACATAATATATGCGCACTGGCATATTGAGGATCCTCATTTTACAGGTTCCTGACCCTGGCTTCGGTGGACTACGCCACATGCATGCCACCGCAAGGGAAGGCCCTTCAATCCAGCGCATCGCACAGAGCTCTGCTTTGGCGCCATGGAAGCCCGCCACCTGTCCATTTGCGAGTGTAACGTCAGTCAAACCAAGAACCAAAAATGAGATCTCAGACCCAGGTGCCCTGCGGCGTCGCGCCACGCGCCCACACGCCATGACACACAAGGTTGTTGAGTTGAGTTGAGTCCCGCCATGACAAGGGGTGTCACGCCATGACAAGGGGAGGGCAGTCCAATGCTGCCTCAGCGCCAATTGGTACGCGCTCGCGACACGTGGCACGTGACGGGGGTGTTCTGAGAGCGCGCTCACACAAAATGCCCTTCAGCAAAATGTGGTCTTGTCTTAACCACAATGGCGAACACATTTGAGCTCTCCTTCCGCTCACCCGGGAAAGCATTCCATGTATCGTCTAGATGAATCCTTTTATTAGTTATAGCACCTGTAGCAACTGGCTTTTGCCCACGTTACAAGTGCATGTATTGTTTTGTTATTATGTAAGGAGCATGACTAATGAGGTTCCGTTATGACGTCGCCTGGCAGATGGGTTGGAGACTTGGAATATTTGGTTTGGATGGGTTTGTTAGGTAGGCAGAACAAGCGGTTTATCAAGTCAGGTGCCCTTGCACTTGCTTTACGTCTTTGCGCCGGAGTTTTTCTGCTATCGTGTTTCGAGTGTGCATGCTCGCACTTCCACTCTGAGATATCAGGCTGCACGCATGTACATCTGTGTGTCTGTTGGGCAGGAATGTGTGATCTGCCTTGGCTGATTTGCTGCCCTCCATGATTGATCCTGTATGCCTTGTGGCTTGCCCGATTATTATGCCGGATCATGGGCAACAACTCTGCACGTTCCCATCTTTCGGGGACGCAGTATATAGCGGCTTGGATTGCAGGGGGCTTTATGCAGTGCGCATATTACGTCATCCTGAGTACTGGGGCCTCTAATTCACCGAAAGTTACCTAAGCAGGCTTTTTTCCAATCAGGGGAGGGTTGCCGAAAGTCTTGGCGACGTCGAATGCAGCACATCACCGTCATCGGCTCTCATCGTCATCAGGCAAGCTTGCGAGCAACTTGTAACACGGGCGGCGAGCTGCTTGCTCTGCAAGGGCAGGCTGTTCAACCTAGACTTTAGTCGGAGCTCCAAGATATTCGCAAGCCTGTAGCCACCTGCAGCACCGTGCACACCCAGGAGCAGGTCTTTCTAAGGTCGCAAACCAGTTGCACAGCCGAAATTAGCATATTTCACTGGAAGGTTGGCCGATGGTTGGCCGCTTATGTCGCACATGGCGCCATCAAGCTGTAGACAAAGACCGAGCCGCCTACGCCTGAAATCGTGTCAATCTTGGAGATTGCCTTAAGCGTTGCCCGGATATTCTCTGTGCCCGGATAGTTTCTGTGGACGGCTCGCGCGAACCGATGGGGGCGTTGCTGGCAGCCATCACGATCCCAGCATTGTTGCAGTGCACTGAGGTACGACCATGCAGTGCAAGAATGGTGAATCTGTGCTGCTCTCGAGGAGAGGAGGCGTGTATCCATGGGTTGTCCGGCTGGCGCAGTTACGCCGCAGGGGGCGCCGCCTAGTGGCCACCTTGATGAGCACCGAAGCCTGTGCTTCAAAGGTGCATATCGAGGAGGATATCGATCGTATGGGAAAGCAAAGGCAATGGGCAAGGTGAGGCTGTTGGGCGTTGGCCTATGTTGGGGCACTCGAGGAACCGGCGGAACGTAGGATAAGGGAGATAGCGAATGCGGAGCATCTTGTTGAGTGTGCATGGACTTTTCTTGGGCTCACGTGAGCGCTGCGATAAGTGATGGCTGGGTCGTGGGCTTGTGAAGGACATTCAATGGCTTTGGATGCAGGTTGCGCTCCAGTTTGCTCATTCACGGGCAACCACACCTTCAGTTTCTCAGAACTGCAGCGTTAATGGCAGTTGTGGCTAGAATATATTGCGTCAGAGAGTATTCATATCAGAAGAAACTTAGCAAGTGGCATGTGGCACACCTATGCGCACTAGGTCTGAATTCTACATGGTTATGTGGTGTCTGTTTACTCTGTTATGGTCAGGTGCATCTGCTGTGAGCATGTTCACTTTACTACTATGAATGATATGATGCATTAAGTGAGACAACTATGCCTGCATACACCCACATATGGAACCTTCCTTCCCATTCATTAATTCATTGATTCAGGCGCCTCGGTTGGGAGAGTCACGGAGTACCAACTTTTGAGTAGGTACCTTTCATCCCTGTTTGATGCACAGCAAGAAGGGGACATGGGACCCCCCCCTCTTCTCTCGTTCCCTTGAAAGGCAGGCAGGTTCAATCAATCTGCTCACTGGGAGAGTCTAGCAACTGTGGGTGCAATAAAGCTTCGACATAGTAAAGCGGATAGCAGATTCAGTAGGGCTGCCCCATGGTCCGGTCCAGTGGCCACTTGCTGATAGGCTTGGAACTGATTATTCAGAGGCGCTGGTTTGGGAGGATATAAAGGCCTCTCCCGGAGCCTGAATAATTAATTAATTCATTAAACTGGTGCTCCCGGAGTCACGGAGCACCGAAGTGCTTTTAAATGATCCCTGTATGTGCACAGCAGGAAGAAAGGGCAGAGACCCCCTTTCTCCTTCATGCTACAGTAGCAATCGGACACGATAAACGATGCGGCAAGGTCTGTGCATGGGTGCAATGAGACCCGCATGGACACAACAAAACGAAGGAGCGTGGGCAAGGAAGCTAAGCATAGCCAGGACGTAGCATGGCTGGTTGTATGTACAGAGGCTACTAAGCTAGTGCTATGGCTGGTTGTGTGCCGTGCGTTAGCGGTGCACGTAACTAGGTATGGTGGCCAAAGGCTAGGCAAACATTCTATAGGCGTGGCTGCCATGGCGGCAGTGACTATTAATTTTTTTTAGCTAGGGCTATTCTAGCCCGCAGGGTGCGTCCACATCTTTTGGTTGATCATCAGGTCTCCGCCCCTCGAGTACACCTTGGGCTTGTGGGGGTCCTGGTTGTGGTGGAGGTATTCCGGCCACAGGTCGCGTCGCCGCTGCGCTTCGTGAGCGGGGGTCAGGTCGTCGTCCAGCATCCAGGTGAGGTCGTGCAACCTCTTGCGACGAGAATTAAAGGAACCGCTGCTTGTCAGTCCTCAGGTAAGGGGAAGGTGAGCAGGACTGGTGGGGGAGCCGCCTTGTCCCGTGACCGAGTGGGGAAGGCGGTGGCACCCACACAGTAATGCTACCTCACCCACCAGCTAGGCCCATGTGAGGATATAAGGAGCTGGTCTTTGAGCTCGTCGGCAAGGGCACCTGCATGGTTGATGTACTCATGCACCTGGCTCTTGGGGGAAGCGACGTACACAGCACCACCCGGCAGTCACGGCGAGCGCGGCCGGTTGGTGGCCTCCCGTTGTTTTGCCTGGCGAAGGTCTTCAAGCTCCATGGAGTTTCGTAGCGATGAATGGAAACTCATGCATTGGTTGAGGCGGTCGCTGACCGCAGCAGGTCCGCATATAGGAGAGCGGCGGGAGGTCGCCAGCATCCTGCGGGGGTGCATGGCTGGGATGCGATGGTGGCCGTCTGCTCCGCTATCTGTGGGACCAGGTACTTGTGGCCAGGGCCTCAGTGTGGGCGGTGATCCATGGCTTCAAGCTTCTTCATGAGCACGCTGCACTTGCCCTCCACCTGGTTCAGTGTTCCATTATACGGCGTATTATTATACGGTATAACACGTACGGTATAATACGGTATAATACGCGTTATACAAGCTCGAGCGGATAATTTTTATCCGTTTTATACGATTTGCGTACTTTTACGTATAATACGGCGAATAACACGTATATATAAGTGCGCGTATAATGGGGTTTTCGCGCTCATCCGAGGTCCGGCAGCCAAATTTTGCGTGCGGGAACCAACGCGGGAAGAAAGGGAAGTTAGAAACACTTTGAAAAACATCCACTGGTTGACATTTGGCGACCGTGAGACATGCACAAGGATCTACAAGCAAGCTACACAGGCCGCCTACACTGTAGCATGGCAAGTTGGAGGCTCAAGTTGGCATGCAACCCTCCATGCTGTTTAGGTCTCTGCCCTTGCCTCTCGGGCAGCCATGCACCGAATATTGAAGTCATACAGAAAACTGACTGGTACGAGAGCATGGCCGCTTTACATTTTCAACTGAAATTTTGTAGGCATGATCCTTAGGTCTTGAAAAGCTTATATCCAATTGGTCAGGCAACGTTTGGATGTGCGCAGATGTGTCTCGACCTTCTGCTCGATGCGGCAACCTCGTTTCAGCAACCAGGTGGCGACCGTGCATGTGCTAACTGTTGATAGGCGGGAAATGCCCCTACATTTGAACGCGGATAGATGTTTCACGTTATTCCTTACATGATTTATAAGCAACGACGGCCAGGAAAGGCTCGCAGCTACGTCCATCAGGTGGGCATGCTGGCTCCGTCAAGAAAGGTAATATGCGGTTTTGATCTGGTACGTGCTATCCTGTTCACGTGTTCATTGTACTGTATCAAGTTGTTGGGTGGATTGTAAAATAATCGTAGACCTGTAATGGAGGTTTTCTGCTTGTCTTTTGGTTGCTTTACTGCCTCTACGCATTATTGGCTTGTGATGGTTGGGGAATACCATTACGACATGCAGATTTTGGACCAGATTTGTCTGCTTAATTAGCTTATGCTTCATCGAAAGCAGTGACGTAGTGCTTGGCATTGTTTGTAAATATGATAATCTTGATAACGCGATGTTTTTTCTTGCTAAAAACATCTCGCAACAAGTGGTTTTCTGGCCAGATCTAGCCACTATTTCTTGTTTTGCTCGCCAAAGTCAGCCTTCTTCTTGTGTGCTCCTCATGCATACAAGAAACATGGAGATGCCCAGGACCTGCTTGCATGGAAGCATAGCCATCTTAAATTCTTTTGCTTTTTTCATCTTTCCATTTCATTTGGTGTTGTTTTTTTTAGGGTATAATGCGTAGGTAATCTAGCTCCTCGTGAACCCCGGTTTACACGTCCAGTGTTCCCAAGCACTGAGCTGAGCAGTGGCAACCCATGTATCATGTGTAATTTAGTGTCAGAAACATGTGGACTGCTTGAAATGATATCAAAATGCATGAAACAACCCCAAAAACGATGTGAAATCCAGTATTCGCGTATAATTTCGTATTATACCGTATTATACATTATACGGACCCCGCGCGTATAACCGCGTATTAAGCGTATAATGGAACTCTGAGTCCTGGTTTAGGCGAGAGACAAGTGCAGTGTGCGTCCCAGATGCCTGCGCCGCTGTGTGCAGCACCGTGAACTGAGGTATGTTGGAGCTTGTGGACGACCCTGGTGTCCACATTGGAGACCCAGGCCTCCGGCCGTACGTGTCCAGCGTCGTGTTCAGCGAGGTCAGCTTCTGGGCCAACGGCCAGGTCACGTGCTCGATCCGGCTCCAGCGCTGCTCGGATGCCTGATGATTTTTACATTTTAGGGGCATATACCCAGGGGTCACCTACAAACCAAAAAGTAGGCTGACGCATGCAAAGCAGATGCTATATAGCCTAAAAGTCATATTAATAAAACACGTGCTGCCGTTGGAAAGTCACGGAGCACCAGAGTGTTTTTAATCCCTGAGCTAGTGTGCACAGCCGGGGCAGGCGGGCAGAACTCCCCCCTGAGCATTCCCGGCCCGGCTTCCGTTAACCTCATGCCACTGCACCCTGAGTCAGAGGCTTTGTAATAGCCCATGAAGTTGAGGTGCGGCCAATTAAGACATTAATTAATGAATTAAATAAACTCGTGCTCCCGTTGGGGAGTCACGGAGCACCGAAGTGCTTTTAATCCCTGTGTGTGCACAACAGGAAAAAGGGCAGAGACCACCAGTCTCCTTCATGGGCACCTAACTAAGGCATGCCACAGCTGCATTCGGGCGCGCTAGCTAAACGGACACGCCAACGATCCGGCAATCTGTGGGTGCAATAAGACTCATGTGAGCATGGCAGAACAGGGAGCGTGGGCAAGGAATCTGGTCATAGCCACCTGGGATGTAGCATGGCTGTACAAGGACCAGTAAGCTAAGGCTACGGCTGGACCTTGTATACTGTGCGTTAGCGATGCACGTGACTAGGTATGTAATTGGCACAGCTAGGCAAACATTCTAAGCACATTGGCTGCCATAGCGGCCGGCAGTGACTACCGAGGGATACAAGCTAGGGCTATTAGCTAGTCTAGCCCGTACGTGGCCGCAGGTCCGCGTAGGAGAGGAATTAAGACATAGGATTCTCGAGGCGCAAGCAATTAACGGCCACGATGAGCTAGATCGACATGGCAGCTTGTATACGTACACGTGTGCCACCATACCTAGACACGTGCACCGCTAACACACGGTACATGCACAACCAGCCATAGCCATAGCTTAGTCCTTGTACAGCCATGCTACGTCCTGGCTACGCTCAGATTACTTGCCCAAGCTCCTTGTTATGACACGCTCACATGGGTCTTATTGCACCCACAGATCTTGCCGGATCGTTTACCGTGTCCGATTGCAGCTGTGGCATGCCTCTGGCATGAAGGAGAAAGGGGGTCTCTGCCCTTTCTTCCTGTTCTGCACACACAGGGATTAAGAGCACTTCAGTGCTCCGTTGACTCCCCAACGGGATCACGCGTGTTTAATTAATTAATTAATTGTATACATACAGCCAGAGTAGGTGGCAGTTAGTTGCATGCACGGCCATGCATGTGCACCACCTGTCGGTATAGGTTATTGTCGCTCAGAATGTATTCAAAACCATATATCAAGGAGACAACCAGCGCAGGCCAGAAATCGGGAGAATCCGGACCATGGTAGCTCGAGCCTGCCGTTATCTTGTAAACCATATATGCCCCTTCTCAGGGATACGTCGCCTCCCGGCCACGGAGGTATATGGATTTTTTCTCCGTGCATTTTCTATGTGTCCCTTCGTGCAGGTCTTCCTACTGATGGCCACACGGTCTTCGCGTCTTTCCTCTCAGACAACGTACTACCCTCGTCCTAATTCAACGACGTTGGAACACAATGCATGCGTCCAGGAATAGCTGTCTCACTTAATAATTTGTCGTAATTAATTAAACACGTGCTTCCTTCGGAAGTGTTAACCCCGATGGATGGGTGGATGGACGGAGGGAGGGAGGGGGGAGGGGGGGGGGGGGGGGAGAGAGAGAGAGAGAGAGAGAGAGAGAGAGAGAGAGAGAGAGAGAGAGAGAGAGAGAGAGAGAGAGAGAGAGAGAGAGAGAGAGAGAGAGAGAGGGAGAGAGAGAGAGAGAGAGAGAGAGAGAGAGAGAGAGAGAGAGAGAGAGAGAGAGAGAGAGAGAGAGAGAGAGAGAGAGAGGAGAGAGAGAGAGAGAGAGAGAGAGAGAGAGAGAGAGAGAGAGAGAGAGAGAGAGAGAGAGAGAGAGAGAGAGAGAGAGAGAGAGAGAGAGAGAGAGAGAGAGAGAGGAGAAGTGCGGGTGGGGGTGGGATGGATGGAGGGATGGATGGATGGGCAACAATCCTTTACCGGTTCTATTCTATCTGCTTGTCTAAAGCCAAAACAAACAAAACTAAGGGGCATGCCAGGAAACATGTAGAGCCCGGCCCTAGCGGTCACGCCGGGCATGTGTCCCATAGGTGGAAACACGCTTCGTCCCCACAGCTGGGTGGTAATTGTCCTCGACCACCTGAGCCCAGAGGGACTTGTTATGCATCTTTTTACATATCACGGAGAGGCCTAAGCCCGCGTGTCCTCTGCTAGTTGCTCCTTGAACGCGCAGGCGTCCCGGCGGGTAAACTCGCTGGGCCCGTCCCACGTGAGGTGCCTACCTAGCTGGGCAGGCCGCAGCCCTGCGGCTGGGCCCCGCGACGTGTCGAGCTGGTTGGTACGAGCCAGGTGCCCGGCTAGCTATAATCTACGCTGTTTAATGCAGGGCCATGGGTACTTCGGAGACCATGTGGCGTGGCTTCTGATAGTGGCACATTTTTGCGCTGCAAATCAAATTAAGGCCTGTGCCATGAGCAGACTTGATCAGACTGTTATCATAGGACTCTCAGTGTGTCTATGCCAGCATCTCCCAGAGCGGGTCCACATGCATCATGGCAGCTCCCTTCACTTCCCAGCACCTTGCCTGGAAGACAGCGGCTGATTCGCCTTTGGCATTTGAGTACAGCGAAGTGCGTAACCACGTCAACTATAAATATCTTTGGCCTTCCGCTTGCAGGGCCTGGTCTGGTGTGCATTATCAGAATGCTCTGGCAGCCATGCGAGTAACGACGCGCTCCATCTGCAGCATCCAATCCACGGTTCAGAGCACCGAGCAGATCTTAAAACGGGAGGGGGCCAATACACCAGCAGTGGACTCATGTGAAAAGCAATAATAGCACACTGCAGAAAAATGAGCCGCCAACGGGTGGTCTTGAAAGAAAAAAGCACACCAGGGAGCTGTGGCACCAATGGGCCCCCATACCGCATGTGTGAGTATAAGGGGGGGGGGGGATATCATCCCGTTGTTGCCTCTGGCTTGCACCAGCCTTATGTACAAATTCCATACCGATAGCAAGCGATTAACTTGCCACCAATAAGACATTGCCAGTAGCAAGCCAGTGTTAGTTGCTGCTGAAAGCGACCTGTCGTCCAAAACCTAAGGCCACTCAGGCGCCCACATGCATTCCCATACCAGCTATCACTGGCACCAATACCACAACACAGCGGTAACCACCCATCGTCCACAATGACTTCCTCACCTCTTCTTGAAAGGTTTGTCAAGCAAGAGCAGAGGGCATCCCATCCCCCCCCCCCCCCCCCCACACACACACATGTAGACCCACAGATTCATTACACATTCCTATGCAAAATTACTATGCACTGCTAGGCAGACTTATTGTACAACATCACCGCAGGCCTCTGGCTGAGGCCTACCTCGGTTTGGAAGCGCTCGCTCTCAGACAGGTCTTGCCGCGCCGCCTTCAGCTGCTGCTCCAGCGCCTGCGCCCTCGCGGTCCACGAGTGGTCCTTGCGGTGGTTGTCCTCTGGCCACCGTCACACGGGCAACGATCAGACAGAATGTCCTCTCTAGGCGTGTCGCCATTCATCATCGCGAATGATCTCTTGATAGTGATAGACAGGCATCTAAACATTGAGGGAGAGGGAGAAGCATCCCATCATGACATGAGGGGAAAGCATACAAGGCGTCGCGCTGCGTCCAAAGCTAGCGTGAAAATGCGCGTTGGTAAAAAGTGCAACCTTGCAATGCACAGCTATACGTCGGGCACAAAACTAGCAGGCCTGATAACTAGCAGATAAATACCACTGTGATATGATTACATCTCAAAGAGGAAGTTCCACATTGGCGGGGAAGTGAGGAAAGGTAAGAGGAAGATCACATTCCACACGAAATCACATCGGCTAATGAACCACCTTAGTCCAGATGCCTCATTTCCAGCTAGCAATGCCCCTGCATGTCCTATACCTTTCACCTTCCTTTTTGCACGCCCTCCAGTTGTTAGCGCCTTCCTTTGCACGTTGTATACTTTCGGTGTGCATCATCTATACCGTGGACCACCTGCTGCTTGTGCGGGAGGCGGGGGGGCTCTGGATCGCCTACCCATTGGACAACGTATACCCTTCGCCATCTGCCCATGTGCATGACTCATTACATGTGATCGGCACTGTTTTGGATCTAATGTGAAGGTATTCAATTTACTCCACCTAACATAGCAAGCGGACGCGTGTCCTCAGCTTGCTCTGACCATGTCTTGACCTTTGATCGCCCGCCTACTGCGCGTTGCGTAGCACTTGTGACGCTTAACCTTGCGCATGCCCTATACTCTTGATGCACTTCATGCAAGTACCTCTAGCGCCCCCTTTTGCATTCCCAAGTACGACACATGCCCCATGCATGTCCTGCAAGCACCTCCATTATCTGCTCTTGCATGCCCAAGTATGTATGACACATGCCCCATCATGCCACGCTAGCACCTCAACCGCCTGCTCTTGCATCCCCCCTCACCCTTGATTGCCTGCAGGCTGCCCTCCAGCTTGGCAATCTCCCGGTCGCTGCTCCGTAGCGCGCGCTCCATCTCGTCCTCCAGCCGCCGGTAGAGCTGCTGCTCATGCGACAGCGCATAGGTCAGCTGGGACACCTTCTCCTCCAGCGCACGCTGGCGCACGCAACCGAGGCAAGGGGGTGGGTGGGTTGGCGTACCGGGAAACAAGGCGCATAATGACAAGGTGAGACATGGCATTAAGACAGATGCGATGGACATGTTTGGCGACATGGGGATGGAGCGGTGTGGCGGAGACGGTAGGTGCCAAGCAGAGAGACGACGGCTCCGAAGCAGGACATGAGACAGCACAGGTCCGAAGCATGACATGAGACAGCGCAGGTCCGAAGCAGGACTTGAGGCAGCGCAGGTCCGAGGCAGGACATGAGACAGCACAGGCCATATGGCCGCCAAAAGGGCAAGCCAGGAAAACCAGCCCATGTGTAGCCATGCGTGGAGACGACAAGAGATGGAGGTGGGGGAAGATAGCGTCACCGCCAAGGTGGGGATGCATCCCTCATGCAACGCGGGGTTGCCTTGTGCCACCTGTCTCTGACCCTACCACTCCCCTCTTTCCAGGTTTGGTCGGGATAACTGCTCCTCCTGCCCCCCACGCGCGTCTCCCACCTGGCCACACGAAACTAATCAGAAGTCTAGTTATAAATATACGCCAACCTGCTCATACCCCTCTCGAGAGTCCCCCTGGTCCGCCCTATCCGCCCACATCCCTCCTGTCCACGTGTGAACCTCTTCATGTGTTAATCCTCATGCGTCACTTCTATGCTTCCATGCCTGTTCCATGTGTTAGCCTTGCCCTCCCTCTCCCGCCCTCACCTGGTTCTGTTGCAGCTGTTCGCACGTCGCGCCGGCATCAGCCAGCCGTTGCCGCAGAACCGCAATCTCCTCCATGTGGTCTGGGTGGCCGCCGTGTCATTATCATGTGGGCCCCAAGCCAAGCACAGGAATCGAAGATATCAAAAGACATACTCAACGAGTACTTCAAGGCAATACAGTAAATGGGTGCATGGGGGGGTGGGGGAGAGAGCTGCAAAGAGCACGTAGAAACGATGCAAGCGGGCAAACAAGATCACCTTGCTTCCAAAAAGCGAACAAGGGTCAAGGTTATGGGGCTTGAGGGTGTGATTTCCCCTCAGCACAATACTGTAGTGCTTTGCCATATGCTGCTGAGTACACTTTTAAGGTATGAAGTTTCTGTTTACTCATGCATACTATGGTTGTTGTAGCACAAGCCTTCCACGATAGCCCTACCTTGCCGCTCCCTGGCCTGGTCCTCCAGGTAGCGGTCCACGCTCGAGCTCTGCTCTTGAAGACGCCTGTCAGGGGGGAGGGATGGCACCAACACCACCACAGAGCACAACAGACCCACACGAACACCCATCGCAGGAGAACTGTCAATCTCCCGTGCCATTAATGCAGCGGTAAACGATACATAATGCCGGCCAGTCATGCGGCACTAAGTGATAAATGCCGGCCAGTGGTGCAGCGCTGAGTTACATGCCGGGCCAGCCAGAGACGATGGGGTCTCTTGGAAGACGGCGCCTGCTCAAGGTCCGCGCTATTTCCGCGAATGCAGGGCGGATGCGACCACACCGCGGATGCAGGGCGAATGCGGCATGACAGGGAGGCCAAGGAGATTTTCCAATTAAAATTAGTCCACGGGTGGCTAGGTCAACTCAAGGGTGGCTAGTGCCAGGTGGTCGCGGCCGCTCACCCCTGCAGGGTCTCTAGTTTCCTCGTAAGCTCGGCCGCACGCATCTCCCCCTCCTTGTACTGCGCGACGGCGGCATCCTTATCCTTGATGCGCTGCACCAGCTGCTCCCGCAGCCTGTGCCCCCGAGGGGATTCGTTTCACCAGCACACCGGGGATGTGTGTGTGTGTGTGTGTGTGTGTGTGTGTGTGTGTGTGTGTGTAGGGTTGGCGGGGGGGGGGGGGGGGGGCGTGGATGGGTGGCATGCGGGTGGGTCAAGCAGTCAGAGAGGAAACTGGGCAGGCGCCAGGGGTTAGTCTCGACACATGAGGGTGTGAGTCTTGTCAGTGGAATAGTTGGGGGATTGTCATGGACAAGCGCGTTTTGCGCTTAGATTTGCGGCCGTGACAGATGCAAGCACGAAATCTCGAAGCTTGAGAGTATACCTTCGGTGACGGGCTTTCCTACAGCAACACGCACGAGGGAGGGGTCCAACATGGTTTCACTGCGGCAGTATTTCCGGTGTCTAGTGGTGACTGGCACACAACACCCTGCCCTTGCATCTCATCCTTTGTAACCATACGTATTGTTTATACAGACAAAATACCGATCTACCCACCCTTGCATCTCCTCCTCCAAGTACTATATAGTACGCGCACACGTCCCTGCACCCACCCTTGCATCTCCTCCTCCAGCGAGCGGGCACGGGCACGCAGGTCGCGTGTGACGTCACCTTCCCGCGTCGCCGCGTGCTCCAGTTCGTCGCAACGCACGCGTGCGGATGCCAGCGCATCCTCCTTGGTCGCGACAGTTTTCTGGTACCACGTCGTGGGGGGGAGGGGCCGGGAGGTGGGTCGCCGCAGAGTTAGATGTTTTTGTGTGTATATGAGTGGGAGAGGTGGAGGTGGATGTGGATCTGGATGTGGATGTGGATGTGGATGTGGATGTGGATGTGGATGTGGATGTGGATGTGGATGTGGATGTGGATGTGGATGTGGATGTGGATGTGGATGTGGAGATGGAGGTGGAGGTGGAGGTGGAGGTGGAGGTGGAGGTGGAATGTGGGGTGCTGGTTGGTTGGTTGGTTGGTTGGGGCGGGGGGGGGGGGGGGGGGGGGGGGATAGGGGGGCATATGGATACATGGCAGGGGCCAGTCAGCCATGTATATGCTTAGGCCAGACCAGAAGGTATGCATGCATTAAAAAAATGGTGGAAGGTCCTATCCCAGTCATACGTGACACACAAGGCAGACCGCAGCATGTCGGTGGCCCCCGTCCGATGACCGATTACCACTGTCTCCATGGTATGCCGCACTGACGGACTCATGCCGGCGACAAGGGAGCACTGCCGGTAACGAGGTAGGCTGGTTCTTGTCAAAGGTATCCAACTAGACCAACACGACGAGGGTCATAAACACTTGTGTGAATTCAAGGTATTTCTAGGACGAAGAACACATGGTCGTGGGTAAGGCTACGAATGTTTTGATAGGCATCCATACGAAACTCACTACTCACTTGCAGGCCGCGGATGCCTAGTAAATTCACCTGTAGCCCATGGATGCGCGCCTGCAGCTCCTCGGCCCTCTCCGCGGCCGATGCCTGCAGCGCCTCCATCTGGACAAACACATGATGGATGAATGGGGTGACCGGCGGGTTGCAGGACAGGTCCAACACAGACACACACAATCGGTCCAACACAAAAACACCACGGACAGCCACAGGGCAGCGGTTTGGACGCAGTCCATGACCATTACTTTGCTGACAAGTTGTCCGTGTCGTGTGTAGACACCTCCCCCGTGAATTCTGGCAGCTACCCACCATGACGGGGCCTGATGGCTGCCTATCCAGGCTGTGCATCCGCAAGGGCGTGCCGACACAAGGGCTGCAGCGCCCACACCACGACCACGTGAAAAGGAGAAAATCAACAAATGAAAACAAGTGCACTGAATATAGTGCTATTACAAGGATTCAGAGAAACAAAACACGTGCTTTTCTTGTCGCCACAGGCATGGCAAGACAGCGGGTGACCTCGCTGGCGTGAGACATGCTGGTGTGTGGCTCGAGACACCCCGGGGGCATGCCCTTAGCAGCTGCCCACAACTGGACCGGCCTCTGTCTCTTGCCACTTGTCTGTGTGCCCTGCCCCCTCGCGCTAGTCTGTGAGGCCGGTCTCACTCTCACGGACCAGCCCCCCACCTTCACGTACCGCTTGCGCCTTCTCACGCAGCACCGCCTGCAGGCTCTGCATCGCCTCCGCGTGCATGCGCTGCGTCTCTCGGCGCTCGCTGAAGGATGCCATGGGGAAAAGCCAAGCCAAGCAATCAGCCACCAAGCAAAGCCATAACCCGCAAAGCAAAGGAAATGACATGGGCACGAGCCGTCAAGCGCAGGCAGCGGTAACACCCGTGGGTGAAATAACCGATCCAAAAACAAAATGAAACACTTACTTGAGGATAACGAGGCCAGGCGGCAGAGGCAACCACGGGGCCCGGGAACACTGAAGAAGTCCCCACTTCACACCAGCTCCCAGCGCGGCATCGCATGCACTCACTTGGACGAATATAGGAAACAGAGCATGGGGCTCAAGGAGATCCACCCATGCCACATATTCAACCAGGGTCCCATTTTGTGGCCAAGCAGGCAGAAGCACTGGGTCCTGGTCGAGCGCATCAAAAGCGCAACAGGTCCACCGCGAAGTACCGTAACGGTTGCGCGATGCGGATCGAGAGGACCAGGAATCCCTCCCCAACAGACAAAAAGCATCAACATAAATTTGGGTTGCTCGGGCTTCATGACCACCGCAAAGCTTATACATACCCTACAAGCCGGCGCTATGTATAGTTATATACATACAGTGCTATATATACGTACCATACGCTATCTATAGCCACAACAAATCTAAATGGCCACAAAGAAATGGCACCGCATGCCTAGACCTGCACACCTCGCCCCCCCCCCGCCCCGCCCCGCCATGCCACCACAATACGCAATGGCCCCACATACTCGGCGCACTCCCTCAGGTGCCCCTGGTGCTCCTCGGTGGCGGCCGCCAGCTGTTGCTGCAAGTCCGACCGCTCTCTCGCGCGCTCGGCCACCGCACGGGTGAGCTCGTTGCACTCCGCGCGCGCCTCTGCCAGGAGCTGCCCACGAGTGTGTGGGTGGTGAAGAGGGAGGGCATGGCGAGCGAGGTAACAAAATGTGTGGGTGGGACAAAACCCTGATGTGGGTGAGAGCTAGCCGAGAGGGTGGGGGCGGACGACGGAGGGCATGGGGAATAGGGTATGGAGATTGGGTAAGAAAGTACTACAATGAAAATATGAAAGTAAGAAAGTATGAAATGTGTGGCTGGCCTTGATGGCGTGGCCGTGAGAGGGAGGGTGTGACGTGGTAGATGACAAAACACGCCAGCGGGGCAGGGATGGTGACCGAGGATTCTTGGTGATTTGCAGAGTACGCGACCGTGTCAGGGCAAGCAACAATGAGTGATCCGTAACAAGGGCACCGCTGAAAGTCAGAAATATGACAAGGTCTTTTCTCAGGCGGATGTCCCCATGGACTTGCGAGAGCAGTTACCTTGGGTACAGCTGGAAACTGCTAAATGGCACGCACGACCCCCGCATACGTCCCCCCCCCCCCCCCCCCCCGCACATATGGCATGACCGTCAATGTCTTCCCCAGCACTTCTCACAATCTAACAATGACACGGATTCCTCAGACCGTAAAGCACCCCATCCCTCACTCGCCACCCACCTGCTGCTGCGACTTGCACTTGTCCGCCAGCAGGCTGTACTTGTCCGCCCATGCCTTGAGCTGCCGGGCCGTCAGACGGGCACCACATGCAGGGATGTGGCAGGGTTTACCAAGCACCAGGGAGATGCAAAGCACCAAAACAGCAAACCCGCAAGCTGATGGCAATTTAAAGCAAGATGAGCGAGCAGAGATTGGTATCAAGTATGTGAAGTACAAAAGCTTAAGTACAAAAGTCCCAGGGAGAAGGGATGTGGGCAGGCTTAACGGAGTGACAGTCAATAATGCGGAAAGAAGACACGAGGCATTCGCGGGCGCTACTTCTACTACTAGCCCATAGCAAGAGCATTTTCCCCGCCAGCCGCATCCTTGGCCAACGTCACCCCAGGTGAGCATGGGCCTGAGACAGGCATGCGACATTACACCACAATAAGCAAGCACATTACGTGAAAAGTCCTGCATGAACAGACTGTTCTCCCTCCCTCCCTCCCTCCCTCCCTCCCTCCTCTCCCTCCCTCCCTCCCTCCCTCCTCCCTCCCTCCCTCCCTCCCTCCCTCCCTCCCTCCCTCCCTCCCTCCCTCCCTCCCTCCCTCCCTCCCTCCCTCCCTCCCTCCTTTCCTTTCGTTCCCCCTCCCCCCCTCCCCCCCCCCCAAAAAAAAACACTCACCCACCCGCCCACTGCCTTCGCACGTCTACCGCAGAAACCCACCCAAGGGTACACACAGGCACACGCATGCACACACATCGACGCACATCCATAACCATAACCCTATGCTTTTTGAGTCCACGCCCACAATCTCCGACCCTCACCCCACCTCCCGCCCTCCTTACCTCCCGCGCGTGCGCTGCCACCCTGGCCTCCTTCTGCGTGCGCTCCTCATCGAGCCGGGCCTGCAGGCTGGCACGCAGCGCCTTCTCCGCGGCCTGTAGCTGGTTCATCTGGTCCTCCACTTCCGCCACCTGTCCCTCGGCAGTGAGATTGTCATGTGATCCGTTCCATCGACAATGTCCCATCGTCAGAGACCACGACGACCTCACTGGATGCGGAATAAACGGTTGGGGGCCGGTCTTCTGGAAACAGAGCATTCATGGGCACGTTGCGGTGGGACAACCTGACCTCCACAGCAACACTCTGGCAAAGCACGACCAAAACGATCACAGCTGTAATGGGAGGATCACATTGGCGAGGCACCACCTCATCAACCCATGAGCTATTTCTCCCCCGACCCCCCCCCCCCCCCCCTCTTTCTCACCCTGGCTGCTTGCTCTTCCGCACTTTCCCGCAGGCGCGTGTGCAACTCCTCCACCTGGGCCGTCAGGTCCGTGCTACGCGCATTCCCGCGCCAGACGTCCTCCTTGAGCCCCAGGTTCTCCTTCCTCAGCTCCGACAGCTTGGCCTGGAACTCCTCGGCCGCCGCCACCGCCGCCGCATCGCGCTCCTTGAGCCGTGCTTCAAACAGCCGGACCTGCAGGTGTGTGGCGTGGTGTGTGACAGACGTAGAAAGTGATGGGCAATGCTTTCTCGTCAGCAGTTGCACACATCCTGCTTGGTATGCTAGTCTAAACTTCATTCTTTGCGTAGATGCCTCATGGACAACATCCTGACACTAACCTGTTCAAAGTTAAGCTAGAAAATTTTGCTTACTATTTCTCCCCCTATCATTCCTTGCGCCTCCTTGCGCCCGTCTTTTCCTTACTTTCCCCATTTTATCTGTTTCCCTGCTCGATGAGATCATCTTTCCATCCCACCAACTTTCCATCCCACCATGACTGTTTTACAGTATTTCTTGCTTCTCTCTCACAATTCCTGGCTAATAATCGCCCGCCCCACCCTTCTCACCCTGGCTGCTTGTTCTTCCGCGTTTCCCCACAGGCGGGTCTGCAACTGCTCCACCTGCGCACTCAGATCGGCAGTGTTAGAGCTATTGCGCCACGCCTCCTCTTTCAAGCCCAAGTTCTCTTTTCGAAGTTCCACCACTTTGGCTTGCAACTCCCCCGCGGCCACGGTTGCAGCCGCATCGCGCTCCTTTAGCCTCGTCTCCAACAATTGAACCTGAAGGGGCAGGTGGATTGTCGAGGATGCACGGTTTGCGTACCCCTCCAAATACGGCTTGTTGGTTGGTTGGTTTGTTTTTGGATATCATACGCCGCGCTGGGTTTGATTTGATAAGCCACGTTGAGCACTTTTGTTCCCCTGGCCATGCCTTCACTGCCTCAAGCGCCCATCGCTTCCATTCCACCTTATCCCATGCTCCCAAACGACCTCACAACAGCTCTCCAGCATGTGGATGCCTATTTCTTCTATTCCAGCAGAACTCCGTAGTTGCACATCTTTGCTTCCTCGCTCATCCTTGCTCTCGCTTGCTAGCACGTCATCTCTGCCTGTCGTCACATCCATGTCGTCGCATCCATATATACTTCCTTAATTACCATCACAGTTGCTTACCTTGCCTAATTTACCTGGCGCGCTCACTAATGACTAGCATATTTGTCTGCGCAATCGCCCATACTTCGGTTGCCCTCTCCCCTCCCTCATCCCGTGCTCACCCTGGTCGCCTGCTCTTCCGCGCTCTCCTGCAACCGTGCATGCAACTGCTCCACCTGCGCACTCAGGTCGGCGATGCTTGCGTTCGCTCGCCGGACATCCTCCTTCAACCCCACGTTCTCTTTCCTCAGCTCTGCCAGCTTGGCCTGCAGCTCTTCTGCAGCTGCCAACGCTGCGGCCTCACGCTCCTTCCACCGGGTTTCCAACAGCCGCACCTGCGGGGGCATTTGCAGGGTGTAAACACGTGGAACGCCCTTCAATTTCCAAATAGATTCAGGGCTGAACACTTTTGGAACGACCATGTCTTCCTTCCTAATAAACTACTACTTTCCTATTATATAACTCATGCTTCTATTGACATCCACGGTTCCCAACCCATCCTTCCGCTATAGTACAAGCTTCTAACAGGGCAGCTGGCCAACTCACCTCGGTTGCAGGGTTGTTGGCCCGCGTGCCTACAACAGCCGGTGGTTGCCACCACTACTTGCCTGTTTCTGTGCTTTCTGCCGACGGCACCTGGTCATGCCTAGCCTCGCTGACCCATGTGAACTCTGCGACGCGGCTCGTGGTTCCCGTTTGGTTCCGCGCCAGAGAAACGCGCGGTGCCCGTTTGACTACGGGACCGGTCTCCACGAGCGGGTGCGGCAGGATCTAACTAAAGGCACTGTCCAACCGCTTGCCAACAGGTGATGTGGGCATGCCCCTTTTAGCACACACGGTGCAGAGGACAGGGGGCAGTGGGCAGCGGTCGCGACTCAACATCCTCTCACTACCATGCTCTCACACGGCGTGCAACCAATAGAGGCAATGCTTTGGGTTGCACAGTTCAATGACTTTCAGAATGTATATGGACATGAAGTGAAGCATGCTGAGGTGAGGGCTCCCAAGTACAGCCATGCTTGACCAGCGCCAACCATGCACACTCAAAACCCGACCCCACTCCACCGCCGCGTGGTCGCTGTAGAGTGGTCATCGTAGAGCCTGCATCGGGCACTTGCCGGTGGCTGTGACCCTAGCGATGCGTGCTTGCTTCACCGTGATTGCTTGACCAAGATCGTTCAAGAATATGGCGGGTTACCATCCCTGCTTCACACATGCTTGGTTGGCCGTACGTACTTCACCCTACCACATTCGCATCATACGTGCCAGACACAGGAGGCGTAGGAACCCACCTGCTCCCCGTGCGCGGCCGACGATGTGGCGAGCCGCTCCCGCTCGGCCGCCAGCTGGCGCTGCGCGTCCGCCGCCGCCTGCTGCGCCTCCCACCGCTGGTTCTGGAGCGTTTCCAGCTGGCGCTGGGCGTCCTCGGCGGATTGCCGCGCGACGTCACGCTCCCCTTGCAGCTCGCGTGCGCGCCGTTCCGCCACCTCCCGCGCCTGCGCCTCTTCGTCCAGAGACTGCTGCAGCGCCAGCTCCTGAGGGCGGTAGGTTCAGGGAATGACGTTTGACAAGTAGAGGACGAGTCAGAAAGAGCTAAATCAAGCAGTTATCAGAGGCAGGGGAAGGACAAGGGAAACCATGCAGAATCAGTACGCAATACAAGACCCCGATGACACGTCAGCCAGAAGTTTTTCTTCAACAAAAGGGAAGGAAGAGGGACTATTTATAAAGTCATTGCTACCGACCTCCTCGTGATGTATACAGCCATGTTCATTACTGGGATGTGTGGATGACTTGCGAGGTAGCAGCATGAAGCTGTACGGCAGCAATCTGGGGGGGGGGGGGGAGAAGGGAAGTTAACGTGTGAGATTAGGTCTCAGGGCGTACCCATGGAATGTGGATGGTCTACCAACCCCAGATATCTAAAGGTACAAGGGTGACAACCACGCCTTGAACGACGTCTGCACAACCACAAGAGGCACTCTCCAACAGAACACTCTCCCAACAGCATATTTCCCCCAAAGGCGCCTGCAAGCTACCTACTTGCTGCCCTACCACCCCGCACACGAGAGTACACCCCCCGCATTGATAGTTTAAGTACAGGGGCTACAGAATATAATCATGTCGTGGTGCTCATGGGGCGATCTGTACGAGGTGGTGGTGCTGCAGCTACTAACAATTCAATCGACCAGCCTACGCATGAAAAATACAAGACATAACAGATAGAATAAACAAAAATTTAACCATAATGCAGCTGCCCACCTTCTCTGCGAACACCTGCCCCATGCTCTGATGATGCGCGAGCTCTTCTGCCAGCCGCCGCTGCGTCTCTGTCAACTGCTGCTGCAGCGACCGCAGCTGGCCATCGGCCCCCCGCCGCTCCGCCCTCGACTCGTCCACCGCGCGCTGCGCAGCCTCCTTGTCCTTGGCTAGTGCTGCCATCTGCTGCTGCAGCTTCTGGCGCGCGTCACGCTCCGACGCCTGCACACGCGCTATCTCGCCTTGCATCTCCGACACCTGGCAGTAGCGGTGAGGGACAGGGGGCGCCAAAGGGGGGAGGCGGGGTGGGGGTGGGGGTGGGGGGGGTTGCGGTCGCATGCACTGGGGCAGTCTGGTTTAGTGTTATTGACCGGGTACACAAGGGGTACTCCTGATTATTGCTGCTGCTGCTGATGATGATGATGGCAATGCTGGTGTTGGTGTTGGTGTTGGTGTTGGTGTTGGTGTTGGTGTTGGTGTTGGTGTTGGTGTTGGTGTTGGTGTTGGTGTTGGTGTTGGTGTTGGTGTTGGTGTTGGTGGCGGCGACAGTGGCGGTGGTGGTGGTGGTGGTGGTGGCGGTAGTGTTGGTGTTGGTGTTGGTGTTGGTGTTGGTAGTGGTGGTGACGGCAGTGACCGCCTAAACTTGAAACCTAAACTGTCTCACCTCCGCCCAATACGCGCTCCCACACGCTTGGTGGCGGTAGTGGTAGTGGTGATTTGTGTGTGGGGGGGGGTAGGGAGCATCCATCACCTCACCTTGGCCCGGTGCGCGCTCTCAAACGCGGCCAAACGCGTCGACTCAGCCGCCAGCTTGCGCTTGAGGCCCCGCACCTCCTCCCGCGCCTGCGCCAGCTGCCCGTTGCACTCCTCCGCCGCGCCGTTCCCTGCCACTGCGCGCGCGGCGGCCGCCTCGTGCTCCACCCTCAGCTCCGCCAGCTCGGCCTCTAGCGCCTGGCGCATGTCACGTTCGCGGCGCTCCGCTGCTGCCAGACGGTCCTCCATCTCCAGAATCTGGCGCACGGTTGAGTGTGCGAGGTCATGCATGTATTCGCTCATTTGTTATACGGTTCACATACGGTCATTCATGGTTTGGGCCCCTTCCTTCTATCTTAATGCTTGCAGGCGTCAGAAAGTGTGGGTCATGCTCAACCGTAACAAAATGCCCAACCTGTCTCACAGGTGCAGGAACAGGATTCCTCATCCAGTATAAAGAGATCGGTCAGCCAATGATCCTTAGCGCTCAACGACTAGCTCAAGACCTTCCCATCCATGGCTAAAGTAAGGCCACATCAGTGCGGTCATTGATGGGATTGACCTTTTGCAATCCCTCAACAGCAGGTGGCCATTGAAATACAGTGGTTTTCGCCTTGGTAGTAATCAATATGACTACTTTGGTTAGAATCTCTCTTATGAATTTAGCGCCCACGACACATGCCGAGATCGCACACAACCTACAATAGATCTCAAATAACATACAGTCACCCGTACGGTAGACCCCCCCACTCAAATCTGGCTGCCCTGCCTGTACACCGCTCGCATCAATAACTACCGTAGTGGCTTTAATCAAATTGTGAATAATTCTTTTCGGATGACCCCCCGAAAAGTGCTAAAATAATACTTCAATTTACCCCGTAAAGTATGAAAACCGGGATGCGCTACACCTGTTTCTGGCTGCAGGCCGCGGCGCAGCTAGGTAAAAGTGGAGCGCCGCGCCCGCCGCGCCGCGCCGCGTAGGGCCAGATTGAGAATTAATTAACAAATAGCACTGATTAGGTCCCTATTAGCACTGATTAGGGGCCCTATTAGCACTGATTAGGGCCTCATTATGTCATACTAAATTGGTACTCAATTGTCACTTATTTGTCAGATAGGAACTGCGCTTGGTGGGTAATTAATGTACTTGATAGGTTAGAATCCAAGTCAGACACTGAACTAGGCGCCCTGACTACTGCCAGTATGCCACTGGTTATAAACAATTGCTCCCGGGCTCGAAATTAACCCAACCCGGGCTGAACTTTCCCCGTAAAGTGTCAAATTCATGCAAAATAAAAACTTGAAAAAATAATTATTCGCAATTTGATTAAAGCCACTACGGTACTCACCTGTCTACCCTGCCTGCCATTTATGTGCCCTCATTGACCACAGCAGCTAACTCCCTAGCCTCGCACCCCACAGCTAACGGGCTTCAAATAATAACTCAGCTGGTTCACCGGCATAAGAATAAACTGACTGACTGACATCCCCTAGCTCTATGCCCCCCGCCACACACACACACACAAACACACACACACACACACACACACACACACACACACACACACACACACACACACACACACACACACACACACACACACACACACACACACACACATGCACACACACACACACACACACACACACACACACACACACACATACACTAACACACACTGGTGGTTGGTCAACTTAGCCACCCTACCCCCGCACACCCCGGCCTCTACGCTTCGCAAAGGCGACTAGGAGTGCTGGACTGTTTCCACCGTTCCAGCTCACCCATGTGCCATGCACGGGCTCCTGGCACGCGCACTAGCCCTCACGCGCCCCCAGCCTCTCACCCCCCATCAGCATCGCACGCCCCTGGCCCTCACGCGCCCCTTGACTCCCCCCCCCCCCGCGATCAGAGACCCCATCTCCCTGGCTCATCCACCCCCATAAACTCCACCCCCACCACCAAGCCCTCACCCTCGTCCCGTGCGCCCGGTCCATGTCACCACGTGCCGCCTTCTCCTCTTCTGCTTGCCGCCGGTACGCCTCTGCCTCGCCGCGCACTTCTGCTGCCAGCTGCAGCGCGTGCTCCTTGTCCAACCGCTCCTCCGCCACCGCCTGGCGAGCCTCCTCCAGGTCCGCCACCGCCTGGGCCAGCCGCGCCTGCAGGGTGTCGCACATCAAGGCGCAGGGGGCTTGTCAAGACGAGGGCTTTTGGAACAAGGACGAGCATGGTGAACCCGAAATAAAAGTTTCGAGTGTACCCCGAGCCCAAGGAAATCTGGGTGGATGCACTCATCTGGAAGGGCATGCCTCAAGCCTATATCACAACCACAAGCTTATCAGGCTATGACCAAAAACATCCTCAAGCCTATATCACAACCACAAGCTTATCAGGCTATGACCAAAAACATCCTCAAGCCTATATCACAACCACAAACTTATCAGGCTAAGACCAAAAACATCCTTCCAACGCCAAACCAAGTCTTCCACCACGACAGTCATCCACACAAAACCCAGGTCTCTCACAAAGCACAGTCCGCACCTGAAGCAAGCCAATTACAAAGAACTGCCCTCCACACAAAAGCTAAGTCTTCCACCAAGACATTGGTCGCTTTCGCCCCCCCCCCCCCCCCCCCTGCACGCACGTCATTTGCAAACCAGTATGTAGGCCATGTAGTTCCCGTCCCCCACCTGCATCCTCTCCGCTGCTGCCCGCTCCCCCAGCGCGGCCCTGCGCAGCTCCTCCTTCTCCTGCCGCTCGGCACGCAGCACTCCTTGCAGCCGCTCCATCTCTGCGCCCATGCTGGCATTGGTGGCACGCAGCTCCCCTTTCTCCTGCCGCTCGGCGCCCAGCTGCGTGTACAGCGCCTCTCTGGTCTCTCTTTCAATGCCTTGGTCTGCGCGAGATGCGTCGCGTTCCTGCGCGAGGAGGGTCTCCAGGGAGGAGTTGGCCGCGCGCTCGTCGGCGAGGAGTTTCTGGAGATGGGCGACTTCGGCCTTCTCCAGCCTGGGACGGTGTGTATGTGTATAGTAGTGTGTGTGTGTGTGTGTGTGTGTGCGTGTGTGTGCGTGTGTGTGCGTGTGTGTGCGTGTGTGTGCGTGTGTGTGCGTGTGTGTGCGTGTGTGTGCGTGTGTGTGCGTGTGTGTGCGTGTGTGTGCGTGTGTGTGCGTGTGTGTGCGTGTGTGTGCGTGTGTGTGCGTGTGTGTGTGCACGTGTTCATATGCATGTGTAAGGAGAGTTGTGGGGGTGGGAATGGGGGGAGAATGGAGCTGACAACCGTGGTTGAGCCATACTTGATGAATTGGGTAACAGGACGGCCTACAACAAACAGGGCCATTACCGTCCCAAAATGCACACGCTCGCTACGGCAACTGTGCACAGATGAAAGCTTTGGTACCATACAGTGCCCACCCCAAACTAGTACCCATACGACCCGCTGGCTCGCCCTGATGCTGTGGGCGAGAACATCCGATCCAACCAATGACATAGTTCCAGCATTGACAACACTTCCATCTGAGCTACCCACCTTATGCTGGCGTCGCGGTCGGACCTCTCCTTCCCCCACTGCTGCTGCAACAGCTGCAGCTCCCCCCTCATGTCGCGCAGCAGCCCGTCTACCCGTGATCGCTCCACCTTCTCTGCTTGCAGCTGCGCGCGCGTCTCCTCGCGCGCCGCCCGCTCGTCCGCCAGCTGGCGCGCGACACGCTCCCCGTTGGAGCGCTCCTCGGCCAGCAGCTGCTGCGTTTCCGCAAGCCGTAATGCCACCTGCTCCGCGGCGGCCTCGGCCTCCCTTCGCTCGGCCACGATGGCGTCGCGCTGCGCCACCAGCGCCTTGCCGACCGCCGCCTTGAACGCCTGGGGAACGGGGAGGAGGGGTAAAGGGGCACGCATCGGGGGGGGAGGGGGGGTAAGGGGGGGCCGAGGGGAGCACGCAAGGATAAGCAAGCGCAGAGATGCACACACGAAAAATGGTTTATACAAAATTGTTGTTGTCAATGTACACACACATGCAAGGATGGGCTGGCAAGCGTAGGGTGTAAGCCTGACACGAGGACTTGACAAAGACATGCATGGGGGGTGGATGCGCACGCATGGGGCTGTCATTACGCACAAGACAGAGCGACCCACCTCCGTCTGGCCCCAACTGTATCTTATGGAGAGTGACGTATGAGCAATGAGTTGTAGAGAGTGACCTACCTGGGTCTGGTCCAAGTATGTGTGTCATTTGACACACAGTGACCCATGCACTTTGAAATCAGACCATCATGTACTACCAAGAACCCACCTTGGTCTGCTCCAAGTGTGTCTCAAACAAAGTGACCCGTGCGCTTTACAAACAGGCCATTTACTACACAAGAATTTACCTCGGTCTGCTCCAAGTCCAGAGCCGCCGCCGCGGATTGCCTGTCGTGCCAAGGGATGGGCAGAATGTGAGGGGCAGGAGGCAGCAGCAAGAGTGCATGCGGTGGAAGCAGCAGAATCAGCAACTTCCACGGGGTCGTTCCCACGAACATTTCTTTACAGGCATCGCGGGGTTGAAACTGCGATGAGAGAAGGCGCACTGTTTCATGCCTGGCTACATGGATGAAATCTCTTTGCATGTGACATGGGACTTCATGCAACGTCGACAACGGCATCTACACGGCGGTTCCCCACCGACGATGGAACTAGAGTGGGACTAGGGACAACAATCAACAATTAAATAACAAATGCGCTCGGGAGTCAACCATTGAACAAAAATAGTTGCATGCAAGTCAACCAATGGGACAACAACGTCAGCAGGAACCTCCAGCGCACAAAACAAAGCTATAACTAATGAAATGCAACCTTTCAACGAGGGGTGGCCCCAACAAAGTCTAGACGCACCTCGTCTAACACACACACACACACACACACACACACACACACACACACACACACACACACACACACACACACACACACACACACACACACACACACACAACACGAGCTACCACGGGGTTCCTCCCGGTAGGCACGCCACAGTCAAACATCCAAAGTTAAATTTGCCTTGATGGGAAGCACCCTACGGGAACGCCCTCAATGAATAGGGTTCCAGCGAATACTAAAACTGCCGAGTGACGACAAAAACCGCAATGCCGCGAGAAGCTACTTTGATGCAAGCTAGGCGGATGCCTACCGATGCAACGACCGCACATTCATGATGTATAACACTAGCATTAGAAATTACAGCAATGACAAGTGGCAAGAGAAGATTCGGGCTGGATAATCGGCAAAAGCGATCAAGAAGAGGAAATACCGTTGCTCGTGCGCCGACTGCATAGACAGGAGCGCCTCCTCCATCTGCGCGATGGCCCTGTCCTTGGCACGCAGAGCCTCCTCCCAGTTCTCCCTCGCCTCCGCCGACCGCTCCACCAGCTTCTGATGCTGCTGACGTAGCTCGGCCATCTCCAAGTCTTTCTCGCTCAGGGCGCTCTTCAGCCACAGCACGTGGTCCATCTGGCTCGCGTTGACCACCCGCATGGCCGCCTCGGAGGCCCCGGATCGGCCGGAGCGGGTGGAGAGCACGCTGCTATCCAAGCCCCGGACGCCACCGGCTTTCCATAATTCGGAGGTGCCGGCTCCCAACCTCCTCCCGGCGTCCGCGGTCATGTTCAAGTAGCTTGTGTTTCCAGCAGGTGGCCCTTGTCTGTGTAAAAAGCAACCCACCATCCGTGCCACAATATTTCAGGGGTTTGTCTATGCAACAATGGATACCTTCAAGTCGGTGCACCTATTCCGAAGAAAAAGAGCACACAGCAAAGGGCGTTCGTAGAAGCTCGAGTATATGAATTAAACATACAACTCTGAAATTGAAGTTAAATTCTGAAGTTTATGCTTGGTCGCCATATCAAGCTAGCCTAAGCCCAAAACCGGGCCTCCCCCACCCTAGGTTAGACAAAAACAGGCAGTCCTGGGCGTCGCATAATCAGCGCAGACAACGACGACGGTAACAAGCTCTAGGCGGGCTGTCAATTATGAGATAAACTAAATTCAAACGGTAAGTATTACCCTAATTAAAGTAGCTGAAAGCGCAAGGCATTAGTAGGTGCGGTATTTGATGCTGGGAACTGCGCCTCCGTACCGTGACAACACCGACGTATCTCCTTCATTCCTCAATCGTGGCGATATGGGGAAATCGTCAACAAGAGACCCCGCCATTGCCGACCTATTCATCCCAATATAGTTTTCCCTAAATCTCTCGGCATCTTCAAGGCTACTTCAAAATTTTCATGGCAGCCATGAACGTTGTATCTAGTCGTCCGTCTTGGCAAAGACGGGGACGCTAACTTTGACCGTTTACAATTGCCTGCGCCCGCATGCGCATTATTACTCGCTCTGTTGTTGGGACGGATATCGCGCCCCAAAAGCGAAGCAACTGAACGGCCGCTCACGCACTGACACGTAGTCATCCGAAAAATTATGCCAACGGCTACAAACTTTCAGCAGAATTAGCAGTCCTGAGAGGGCGCGACGCGACGTAATTGTGTAATTTACAGGAGGCCTAAATTCATGTTTACTGGCTGGCGGGAAAACAAACAGGACCTCCGTGCCAGCAATTTCTAGCGGGAATCAGCTGCCGGCCATTATTCGGACAGGAGGCTCACATCCCACAGGCAACATAGCCAGCCAAGCGAACTTATGAATTAATAAGACAACGCCATGTTGGGATGTTGTAAAATACATTTACTGAAGAAGCATAGCCATACGCACGTACCTCTTCTTGACGATTACAGCGTGTAGCTTCAAGCCTTGCACCCGGGTATAGCGTAAACCGCACGGCACCCCAGACCATCTACATCAACCATGAATTCTGCGAAACGGCAGAAGAAAGAGGATCCTGACACAAAACGGGCCCTGGCTTTCAAGTACGTGCATAGCTTCCTAGCTCAATGTGGACCCCCAAAGCTGCACAGCTTTCGTGGGCATTTCCCTGACGAATGTTTCTTTGCGCGTTGTGCGCCCTGCACACAACCAGGAAGAACCTGAAAAGCGATGAGGAAATCCTGGCTAAAGTGAAGCTGCTCGGGCAAAAAGAAAAAGAAGCTACCGGCAAAAAAGTGTACGGAACTTATCGGATAATGCGGCTTGCACTTCGAGAATTTTCTTCTTTCATTGCCCGATGAGATTATTTTGGATAGATTCGTGCGTGCACAGGCATCCGGCCGCCCGGTGTCGCTGGCGGCAGGTTGTGTGGCAATCGTGCCCTCAGCACTTCCAATTTTTACCATCCTGTCCGTACACTCCTTGCCAACCGCGGTGAATGCAGTGAACTAAAGGACCTCAACATACCAGGCGTATCCAAGGAAGTGCGAGACCTGAGCTCGTCTGAAGTCGTGGAGGAGATCGAGAACGTGGCTTTCTCGATCGCCGAGGCCATCATGAAAGGAAACGGTAATGTTACGGAAGGACTCCCCTTGCATCTACTTGTGCGTACCGGTTCTTGTAACCGTTACCTGGCTATGGTGTTTATACCAGGACAGATGTATTGATTGCATAGGCTTTATAGCTCATGCCATAGTGCCACTCGGTTGCATGGTGTATAATAGACCAATGTTGGTATAATGGAACCAGCTGCATGCTTTATAGACCAGGTGGTCGAGTGCACTGCTGTGCCAGCAGTGCGCCACGTGTTTCGGTGGCAACCAAAATCCTTGAGCAGCAACTAGATTGTGACGGGTGCCAGCTGGCTCTTGATAGGCAAAAGGTAGTTGATGCCCCCCCACCCTTTTTGCCTTACCACCCATCTCCCCCCCCCCCCCCCTTACCCCCCACACACACCCCACACCACGCCCCCACCCATACCCCCCCCCCACCCCCCCCCAACCCCCCCCACCCCACCCCACCCCCACCCACCCCCACCCATCGATCCCCACCAATTCCCCCACCCCCATCCCCCCACACCCCACACCCCACACCCACCCCACCTCACCCCACCTCACCCACCCACCACCCACCCACCCACCCACCCACCACCCACCCACCCACCACCACCACCCACACCCACCCACCCACCCACCCCACCCACCCACCCACCCACCCACCCCCCACCCACCCACCACCCACCCACCCACCACCCACCCACCCCACCCACCCACCCACCCACCCACCACCCACCCACCCACCCACCCACCCACCCACCCACCCACCCACCCACCCACGCACCACCCACCCACCACCACCCACCCACCCTCCCTCCCTCCTCCTCCCTCCTCCCTCCCTCCCTCCTCCCTCCCTCCCTCCCTCCCCCTCTCCCTCCTCCCTCCCTCCCTCCTCCTCCCTCCTCCCTCCCTCCTCCCTCCCTCCCTCTCCTCCCTCCCTCCCTCCCTCCCTCCCTCCCTCCTCCCCCTCCCTCCCTCCCTCCCTCCCCCCTCCCTCCTCCCTCCCTCCCTCCCCCTCCCTCCTCCCTCCTCCCTCCTCCCTCCTCCTCCCTCCCTCCCTCCCTCCCTCCCTCCCTCCCCTCCCTCCCTCCTCCCTCCCTCCCTCCTCCTCCCCCTCCCTCCTCCCTCCTCCCTCCCTCCTCCCTCCCTCCCTCCTCCCTCCCCCTCCCTCCTCCTCCCTCCTCCCTCCCTCCCTCCCTCCCTCCCTCCCTCCCTCCTCCCTCCCTCCCTCCCTCCCTCCCTCCCTCCTCCCTCCTCCCTCCCTCCCTCCCTCCCTCCCTCCCTCCTCCCTCCCTCCCCTCCCTCCCTCCTCCCTCCCTCCCTCCCTCCCTCCTCCCTCCCTCCCTCCTCCCTCCTCCCTCCCTCCCTCCCTCCCTCCCTCCCTCCCTCCCTCCTCCTCCCTCCCTCCCTCCCTCCTCCCTCCTCCCTCCTCCCTCCCTCCCTCCTCCCTCCCTCCCTCCTCCTCCCTCCCTCCCTCCCTCCCTCCCTCCCTCCCTCCTCCCTCCTCCCTCCCTCCCTCCTCCCTCCCTCCCTCCCTCCCTCTCCTCCCTCCCTCCCTCCCTCCTCCCTCCCTCCCTCCCTCCCTCCTCCTCCCTCCTCCCTCCCTCCCTCCCTCCCTCCCTCCCTCCCTCCCTCCCTCCCTCCCTCCCTCCCTCCCTCCTCCTCCCTCCTCCCTCCCTCCCTCCCTCCCTCCCTCCCTCCCTCCTCCTCCCTCCCTCCCTCCCTCCCTCCCTCCCTCCTCCCTCCCTCCCCTCCCTCCTCCCTCCCTCCTCCCTCCCTCCCTCCTCCCTCCCTCCCTCCTCCCTCCCTCCTCCCTCCTCCCTCCCTCCCTCCCTCCCTCCCTCCCTCCCTCCCTCCCTCCTCCTCCCTCCCTCCCTCCCTCCCTCCCTCCCCTCCCTCCCTCCCTCCTCTCCCTCCTCCTCCCTTCCCTCCCTCCTCCTCCTCCCTCCCTCCCTCCCTCCCTCCTCCCTCCCTCCCTCCCTCCCTCCCTCCCTCCCTCCCTCCCTCCCTCCCTCCCTCCCTCCCCCTCCTCCCTCCCTCCCTCCTCCCTCTCCCTCCTCCCTCCCTCCCTCCTCCCTCCTCCCTCCCTCCTCCCCTCCTCCTCCCTCCCTCCCTCCCTCCCTCCCTCCCTCCCTCCTCCCTCCCTCCCTCCCTCCTCCCTCCCTCCTCCTCCCTCCCTCCCTCCTCCCTCCCTCCTCCCTCCCTCCCTCCCTCCCTCCCTCCTCCCTCCTCCCTCCCTCCCTCCTCCTCCTCCCTCCCTCCCTCCCTCCCTCCTCCCTCCCTCCTCCCTCCCTCCTCCCTCCTCCCTCCTCCTCCCTCCCTCCTCCCTCCTCCCTCCCTCCCTCCTCCCTCCCTCCTCCCTCCTCCCTCCCTCCTCCCTCCTCCCTCCCTCCCTCCTCCTCCCTCTCCTCCTCCTCCCTCCCTCCCTCCTCCCTCCCTCCCTCCTCCCTCCTCCCTCCCTCCCTCCCTCCTCTCCCTCCCTCCCTCCCTCCCTCCTCCCTCCTCCCTCCCTCCCTCCCTCCCTCCCTCCCTCCTCCCTCCCTCCCTCCCTCCCTCCTCTCCCTCCCTCCCTCCCTCCCTCCCTCCCTCCCTCCCTCCCTCCCCTCCCCCCCTCCCTCCCTCCCTCCCCCCTCCTCCCTCCCTCCCTCCTCCCTCCCTCCTCCCTCCCTCCCTCCTCCCTCCCTCCCTCCCTCCCTCCCTCCCTCCCTCCCTCCTCCCTCCCTCCCTCCTCCCTCCCTCCCTCCCTCCCTCCCTCCCCTCCTCCCTCCCTCCCTCCCTCCCTCCTCCCTCCCTCCCTCCCTCCCTCCCTCCTCCTCCCTCCCTCCCTCTTCCCCCCCACCCACCCACCGCACCCCCACCCCACCCCACAAACCAACCTCCTCCCAATGAGTCATTCTTCTTCATTTGCCACACACTGCCTGCTGTCAAGCATGAACACCCCCAATCGGTTGACAGCCATGAAATGCACACCGGTGCAATTCTGTTGTGCAGACACAGCATAGGTGTGCAAGCTCCTCTCTGTCGTGCAGACGTGGCTTGTCCTCATCAGGAAACGTTTGGCCCCGTCCATGCTTGCTGCTGCTGCTGCCGCTGCTGCTGCCTCTGCTGCTGCCGCCGCTGTGTCGCCCCCCTGCCGCAGGCTTCACCTACACGGTGCCGGCGCGCACCTCCACCAATCAGCTCTACGTGCCGGAACTCGACCGGAGTAAGTGGCCGCAGAAAGGGCGGTCAAGTAATCGCAAGTGTGGCTTTCCTGTTGGCAGCACAGTCTCTATTTCTTCCTGTTTGTATATGCACTCTGTGCCGGAATGGCTGCCTGCTTCCACTATCTCAGGGCATTTCCGCCTTTCATCAACATGCGCCAGAGGCCTTCTTACTCTCCCAAACTAACCTTTCACGAGTCGCCTCTTGAGGCGTAGCCATGGGTTAAACGGAATAGTTTGGGATACTCCAAGACTTTGCCGGTTCTTTTGTGGGGAAAATGAGCAAGTTTGGGGCCCGCTACGATGAATCATCCGCCCCGTGTTTGCCCATGCGAGGTCCTACTGCACCCACAGTTGTGCCTGGACCTTGATGCAGGGAGAGTAGCCTGTGGCTTGGCCCCCCAAGCAATGAGAAAAAATAGGGGGGGCTCCCTCCTCGTCGTGTATCGGGGTAGACGATTTCGTTCTTGGGGCAATGTAGCCACATGCTTATTATTATTCTTATTACTACTACTACTATTATTATTATTATTACTATCGCTCGGATGGCATATTGCTATCTGCCAGCCTGAAGCAGTTTGGACAGATGGATTGTGAGCTGGCACCATTTAACTCGCTAGACAGAAGTGCCACGTCACTAAATTTCTGTCATCCCACATCTGGTGTGTGGCGTGTCCCAGGATGTCGGTGCTGCTTGCATTCAAAATCTTTTGCGTAAAGCTCTGCCTCCCCCCCCCCACACTTTTACCCCCAAACCACCCCCCCTTTCTCCATGACAGTTGTGCTCAAGGCAAGCTCTGCTTCTTCTCATAATCCATCATGTCCCTCCCCTCCTGCTTCCTCCCCCCACCCTCCACTGCCCCATGGAGTCGTGCTGGTTTGCACTCTTTCGCCGTAACCTCTGGCCCTTCCCTCCCCCTCCCCCCGCCCCCCACCACACGCCCCCATGTGTGCACCCATGGCAGTCGTGCTCAAGGACAAGCTCTCCCTGCGCCCCTTCGGCAACATTTCCACCGTCCGGTACGCCGCACGCCATACTGTGGAGGTGGTGGTTGTGCACGTGTAAAGCTCGAGAGCATGCTGGCAAGCCCTGGTTCTAGAACATGCACTACGCTATACCAACATTATCGCAATCCAACCCCCGTCACCGCACTTCACAATGTGGTCATTGGTAGTTGTGTAAGACTTGAGAGGTACCCCGCATGCCGTGCTGGGGCGCATCGAAAGGGCACACGGTGCTTAACTGCTAGCTTTGGTTGGTTTGTGCTTTGTTTGTTTGTTTGTTTTGCCTGGTAGCTTTGCTTTTTTTGTGCTGTTTTCGTCCACAGTGTGATCCACCACGATGTCCCTCATTTGGGACAGCAGCCAGGGTGCGTTGGTCACCTGTTGGGCTGCGGCCGAGGTTATGTGCATACGCAGGAGCCGTTCTTGTGAACCATACCCGTGGCCAAGCGCCCTGGACAGCAGAGCAAGGGGCGTTACTTCCTCATACACTTCCCTGGCCGCCGACCTTCTTCTCACCGAAACTTGGTCTTTCTGAAGGGGCATGGAGAGATCAGCCACCCGTCTGCTGTGCAATAAAGTCGTGTGTCATCACGTGCATGAGAAATGGCTCATAAGGAACGGTTCATAAGGAACGGTTCATAAGGAACGGTTCATAAGGAACGGTTCATAAGGAACGGTTCATAAGGAACGGTTCATAAGGAACGGTTCATAAGGAATGGTTCATAAGGAACGGTTCATAAGGAACGGTTCATAAGGAACGGTTCATAAGGAACGGTTCATAAGGAATGGTTCATAAGGAACGGTTCATAAGGAATGGTTCATAAGGAACGGTTCATAAGGAACGGTTCATAAGGACCAACCCAGCGTATTGGCGGACACCCGCACACCACCTTGCTAGGAATTCATGCTGGATGCTTCATCACAGCCATACCATGGTCACGGCCGGCCATGGGTGGTCGGTAGGTGGGACCAAGGTCACGCGCTCAATACGGACCACGGAGACTGGTTTTGAGTAGTGACTTATCTGCCTGACTTGTATTATCGGGGTCGGTGTGCTGCTGTCCATGGACTGAATACACGGGCTTAATTCTTGGACTGAATTGCCATAGAGGCTGGGAACGGCCCGCAACGGGGTGGGCGTATTCTACAGTTTTCTCGCGTGTCCATGTGCGCCTGCTGTGTTTCCCAGTCGGCTCACCTGGTGACGTCCTGCAGAAGTTGAACACCGGAAGGTCTGGCAGTGGCGGAAACTCCCCTGCATTCATCGCGGACATGGACCTTGTTGTGATTAGAAGCAATTGAAAACAGGTGTAATTGAAAACAGATGTAATTGAAAACACGTGATAGTGCTCTGCCTCCCCATCTACCAACCGACACCGGCACGTGATGACCTGCGAATGGTCACTGTCTTGTACTTTCTCTCATTATCCAGGTTGCGACCGACTCTCCTTCTCCCCTTCCCACGCAGGTCTCCTCACATGCCTTTCGGCAATCTCATTCATGCGTGCCTCCTTTCCCGCGTCCTCCTCACGGAGGCGTCCCTATTCTGTTGCCTTTTGTTGCTGCTTGCAAAAGGAGAACAAAAGAAAGGGGGTTGCGTCCCTGTTCTTTTGCCTTTTGTTGCTGCTTGCAAAAGGAGAACAAAAGAAAGGGGGTTGCGTCCCTGTTCTGTTGCCTTTAGTTGCTGCTTGCAAAAGGAGAACAAAAGAAAGGGGTTGCCCTGCGAAGCCGTCGGATGCCTTTCATCCATGCTGATGCAGTGCAGCCTACGCACGGGATGCTCATATTCCACTTTTTTAATTCGATCCCCATCCCCCCTACACCTTGTCATGTAACTCACGCTGCCCCCCCCCACAGCACACACACTTGCCTCTGCCCATGGCAAGCAAGTACTTCCTCCGGACACACACGCTGTTACCCCCTCGCTGTTCACCCCCCCCCCCCCACGCACTTTCCTCCCCCCCCCCCCCCCCGTTCCCCACCCACCACATGCGTCGCACCGTAACCCCCACCGCCCCCCTGCACGCAGTAAAACCGCCATCATGACGCGGGTGCTGCAGCTCGTCCACCAGCTGTGCATCAAGCGCATCCACGTCACCAAGCGTGACCTGTTCTACACCGATGTGAAGCTGTTTGTGGAGCAGATACAGAGCGACACGGTGCTGGAGGACGTTGCCTGCATGCTGGGATGCACGCGCACCAGCCTCAACGGTGTGTGGGCCATGGAGGGAGTTCACATGGGTGCGGGGAATGCCTCCAGTATGACACGGTTCTGAGGAAATGCCCGCCGGTGGCACCTTGTCCTGTGGTTGTTTCCATGTTGGTCTGCACGCACATGGTTGCGAGATCGTGCGGGTGGGTGTAATGTGGTGGTCGCGGGGTATATTGGGGATGGGGTGGAGTGCGCGTGCAGAGCCTCGGCACTGGCGGTTGGAGTTGGGAGCGGGGATTATTTGCAGCGTCATAGTAGTATTTAACCGTTGTTGTTAAAATCATGGGGTGTATGCCCACGAGCGGCTACGGGTGGGGAGCTGTGTGATGATGGGCTGCACAAACCGTGTTGATGGTGGGGCATGCTGGGGTGCACATGCGCCAGCCTGAGTGGTGGGCGAGCCTTCACGGCTTGGGATGCGTGTGTGCATGCGTATTGAGCCGCGCTGCGACGCTCGTCGCCGCTGCTGTCAGGAGCCAGTATAGAAGAAGCAAATGATGCTGACGAAACGGTGTCATAATCCTGTGATTTGCCCCACGCATCCGCGCGCTCCTGCGCTGCCCCTCATGCTGACAGTGGTGGCGTCGGAGAAAGGCGTCGTCGTTGGCCGGCTGAGCTTTGTGGAAGATGGTAGGTTTATGGCTGCTGCTGGTCCTTGCCGGGTGGCGCGCTACGATACCCCCCCTTGCCTTTATCTGGTTTACAGTTACGGCTGGCAGTGCTTTGAAAGCCTTGCACATTGTTGCTGCTCTTGTAGTCCTTGGGGTCGTGTGTCTCGTAGCTCTTACTATCGACATATCAAAGTTTCTCGTAATGTCCAAAGAAGCCCTGGTTCAACGCTTCACGCATAGGGCCGAGCTTCAAGGTCTACAGTTCTTTGTTGCTTCCATGCGCTCCCTTGGTTTAAGAGATATCGGCGGGTGCGTCGTAGGGGATAGGTGATGGGGGGATAGGGATAGGTGAGCTTACTGGTGGTGAGGATAGCAGCTACGCTGAACCTGGCTGCTATCCTGCCAGGTTCAGGCGTGGCCTGGAGGATTCGTCACCACAGCACCCAGGATGTATTCCTAAATGTTGCCATCGAGTCACTATGTTTTTCCTACCACTATTCTAGCATTCCTCTCGCAGGCTGCTATTTGTATCACTATGTTGCCATTCTCTGGACTGACCAACCCAATACATTGCCCAAATTTTGCGTTCCCTGCATTTGTGCAGGCGACGACATTGACTGCACCAAGATGGGCATCGGTGGCAAGGTGGGTGATTCCCTGCTGCATGAAAGGTTGGCAAAACTTCTCTACTGCCAGCATGCCATGGAGATGATGAGAATAATGTGTGTAGGATGATGCACTTTGTTGTTACTTCGTGACTGCTGCAAGCAGAATCAACACTGCCTGCGGTATCAGGTCATTATCATGGGACAGGGGGGAGAGGGGGGGGGAGGGGAAATCAAGAACGCTGGGGGGGGGCTGGAAAAGGGCTGTAGCTGGGTCCAGGGATTACACCCCCCCCCCTCGGCCCCTCCATGTTTAAGAATGGGTCCGGCCGACCCAGGGCTGCGATCTTAAACCTGAAATCGAATCTAGGGCTGACAATCTTAAAGTTGAGACCTACAGGACCTGAAACCTGAGGCGGTAAGCCTGAGCCCGTATTCTCTATCGTGTAGCATTTAGCAGCCTTTTGTACCTACTTTAAGATCTTTACGCCCAAAACCAGCCCTGCGATCTTAAACCTGGAATTCCGAAATTCAGGGTGTCAAGATCGTAAACCTGGGAATCTTAAACGTGGGGCGGGGGTTGTAGAGGCTAGAGGTGCGAGAGGGGTCCATCCGTCCATTGTTGTTAATCAATTCACCCAGGAAACTGAATGGGGCAACCTACTGTAGACCATCGCTCACCTGATAAACTTGTCCTATGATCTAAATGTGTGACGTGCGTCATACTCGTGCGCCATTTGGGCCGTGCGTCGTATGCTAACATCCCCGATCCTGCCACGTATGACGTACGGATACTCGCGGCTGCACCACACCATAAAATAGCGCACCCCATTCACACCCACTCCCATGCCCACACCACACGATGACAGGGCATCCCCCCCCACATCGACAAGGTCGAGAACTTCCAGAGCGACGCGCTGTTCATCCTGTTGGTGGAGAAGGATGCCGCATTCATGCGGCTGGCTGAGGACCGCTTCTACAACCGCTTCCCCTGCATCATCATCACGGTAGGATGGTACAGGAGCAGCAGCAGCAGCAGCAGCAGCAGCAGCAGCAGCAGCAGCAGCAGCAGCAGCATGGTAACATGGCACAGACGGCAGGAGCACGGTAGGATGAGCCTGCAGCATCACCATGGTGTGGTGGGTCATCAGGAGCGGCGCCGTGGTGGGGTGGACTCACAGCAGCCACACTATCACGGCAGGGTAGGGCATAAGCACCATCACGATAAAGACCGGCCATGAGCAACATCGTCATGGTGGCGTGTGGGTTTAGGGTTTAGGGTTTAGGGTTTAATGTGTGTAATATGTCTAAACCCTAAACATCGTCATGGCAGCGTATAGGAGTTCGAATACAATCGGTATACTAGTGGATCAGAATGTACTAGTGGATCCACGAATCACGGACTAGGTAGCGGGGAGCAGGACAGGTAGATTCAGTGGGAAGGCCCGTCAAGGAGTTGCTCTGGTCTCAAGAAGGTGGGGGGAATCTTGCACAGAAGATGTCAGCTTGGACCGCACAATGCCAAGTAGGCCGCCTTCTTTATCGTCTGACACCGACTAAAATACCCCAACGCGGCCCCGCACATGACTCTGTCGAATTCCCATCGCGTATGTGTGTCTCTGTCTCTGTGTGTGTGTGTGTTTGTGTGTGTGCTTGTGCATGTGTGTGCTTGTGTGTGTGTGTGTGTGTGTGTTTTTGGGTGGGTGGGCCTGTGTATGTGTGTATGTGTGTTTGCGTGTGTGTGTGTGCGGTGGCCCTTTAACTCGAGGGCGTGGTGGCCTTGAAACTAACTCGGTGGTGGCCCCCCATATCCAGGTTATAGACGTGTCGTGGCCATCAATTTTCATGTATGGTTCCTTTCGATTTCAACTCATCGTGAGCTTCCATGCAAATGTGTACTGGCCCTTCATTCTGATGCCCTTTATTCCACCGCCCAGGCCAAGGGTCAGCCCGACGTGGCCACGCGCATGTTCCTGAAGAAGATGAAGGAGCAGCTCAAGATCCCTGTGCTGGGCCTGTTTGACAGCGACCCGTACGGCCTGAAGATCCTCTCCGTGTGAGTGCCAGCGTATAGAGATAGGAGGTGCACCGAATGGGCATGAGCCGAGCGCCATGTGAGCGTGGGCATGAGGCGTGCACCGCGAGAGACGTGGAATCAGCAAGCATTGCACATAGAGGCAGACAACATCTGCCATGTGGGCCTCTCTTGCCGCGTGACTTGAGGTGGGGTTTATGAATGCATCAGGGCTGTGCTGGGGTGGATTTATGGTGGATGGCGGGGAGAAAGGAAAGGGGAGGGAGAGTGAGGAAGGCAATGCAGAATGCCCTCTCCCCCAGATCCCTGCAACTCTTCGTTTCTTTGCACGTTAGCTAATGTCTTTGTGGACAAATGAATGCAGGATAAAACGTAGCATAGTTTGTCGGTTAAATGTCACAGCACAGACAAAGACTTCAGCCTCGTTAGGAACATGGGTGGTATATTCGTTAGGAACATGGGTGGTATATTCGTTAGGAATATGGGTGGTATATTCGTTAGGAATATGGGTGGTATATTCGTTCGGAATATGGGTGGAATATTCGTAGTATATTTCAATAATTCTCACACAAATGGCATTTCGTTCGACTCTTCAGCCAGGTCTGCAATGTGGGTGGGATTCTGTGGCATGAACTGCGTCAACCAGGATTATGTCGCAACAGTCACTAGCCTCAAGCCATAGGGAAGGACTTCTTGTGCGGGTCATTGGGGGGTGACGGGTATCCTTCCCATATCGAACATCCATGCCTTGTGTTCATTCTGGTGGCGGTCCCATTGGCCAGCACTGCTTGGATTGGCTCTCCTTCTTAAATGATGCGTGCTCTGCCTGTTTCGTGCGACTTTCTGCATTGGCCACCCACCAAACCCTGCACAGATACATGAGCGGTTCCAAGAACATGTCCTATGACAGCGCGAGCCTGACTACGCCCGACATCAAGTGGCTGGGTGTGCGGCCCAGTGACATCGAGAGGTGGGCCGCATGCTAGTATAATGATGAGTGACCTGCTTATTGATGCATTGGCCCGATTATCCACAGTGACGGTTCCTCACCAAGAAGCTAGTCAACCATCTGCCCTCCTTGTACCTCTGATCTTGTCGATGCATCCTCCAGCCTTGCTGCGTCACATGTCGGCCTGCGTAGCTGTACGCTGTATTTATGACCATGCAGCTGTACTCTGTAGTTATGACGATTTATTTGGTGATCTCCGACACCAGTCTCATGGGAGGTCCATCATCGCCCATATGGTCTTTGGGGAAGAAGTACCATTTTGCATTACTCATGGACATAACTGTGGGTGTCCCTTCGTGTCATGTTTGGCTAGCATTGATGGCTCATTATTTCTGCTTCCCGAGTTTTTCTTCTCAAACTTATGTGCGATGATGGAAGCCTTGTCCTTGTGCCCTGTAGGGCAGGCTATCTTGAAATCCTTGGGCTTATATAAGCACCGGCGGGCTTCTATCAAATGTCTTGGCCTTCTGTGAATATCCTCGGGCCTATCAGCACCATCGGGCTTCTATCAAATGTCTTGGCCTTCTGTGAATATCCTCTGGCCTACCAGCACCATCGGGCTTCTATCAAATGTCTTGGCCTTCTGTGAATATCCTCGGGCCTATCAGCACCATCGGGCTTCTATCAAATGTCTTGGCCTTCTGTGAATATCCTCGGGCCTATATCAGCATCGTCGGGCTTCCATCAAATGCCTTGGGCTTATGTAAACACCCTCGAGCTCATATCCGCACCATCCAGCTTCGATCAACCTCTGTGGCCCACAGATATCGCTTCCCAGAGCAGTGCCGGCTACCGATGACCGAGATGGATATTAAGACGGGCAAGGAGATGCTGGAGGAGGACTTTGTGAAGAACAACCCAGAGTGGTACCAGGTGTGCCATGGGGGGGGCATTTAGCATGTCGATGGTATGATGATCATAGCGCATTATTGCCGTCATCGCGGGGTGGCATAGGCTCATCCCCACTAGGCTGACTGGCATGAATGGATGCCCACCAGGAGTGGGCATATGGATGGCTGAAGCCTAGGTGCATAGGCGCGTCGTCCTACCGTGAGAAACTGTTTTATCACAATGAGCTCGTGCAGGCTTTATAGTGGAGCCTAGCCACACCTCAAAATCAATCTACAAATCAGTGTCAAGCTGGCCATTCCTCCCCGCTGGGGCCCCACGCATGCCCCCTTGACCCACTCTTGTCCCTCGACAAGCACCGTGCATGGAGGGGTGGGGGGGAGCTGCAAAAAGGCCTCCCTACACCCAACGCGCCGCTCTAAGTACGTACGTGTGCACAAATATCTACTACTACACAAACATATCTAGATCTCTGACCATGAGTTCATGGCGCCACATGCTCTTTTGCTAATTTCATCCCCACGAATGGTGGGGCATGTACCACGCTACGTTGCATTAGGCACTACCGGCATGCAGCCGGCCCCCTCTAGTCTATTCCAATGTAGCACACACACCGTGCATGGTACAGGTGACGGACGGTAGAGGCACGATGCAGGCGGCAGATCGGCCCCCTTTTGAGCCCGCCGCAAGCAGCCATAAAGTGAGCGAATTGCTCAACAAATGCGTGAATGGAAGCGCACACTGGAGCACGAGTAAGATGGATTGTGAGGGCGAATCTGCTATTACTACAACCAGCTCTGCTACTACTGGTCTACTGGTAGTACTACTACTAATGCTGCTACTATGACTACTTGGGGATAACTCCACCAGGTATGAAGGCATGCTAGACGGGGGCCAGTGCAGGCTGTGCTACTAGTGTTTTTGTTGCAAGAGCATCATCACCCAATGGGGGCATTAGGAATCTTGGATATCAGGCAACTCGAATATCAGCGGTCGCATAGTTCGAGGCAAGTCTGCTGGTTCTTTTGGTCAGCTGCAGCGAGCGCTGTCTGCAACAACTGGGCGGCTCTGGGCCGGGCTTCGCTGGGCTGGGCAGGGAAGGGATGGGATCGCATGTCTGATTGCTCCTGGCTATTTATTGCTCCTGGCTATTTATTACTTTTCGGCCCTGGCGTTCTTGTTATTGATTTGGGGTCCAGGAGCTGGAAACAATGGTCAAGAAGAAGGAGAAGGCTGAAATTCGTAAGTTCTGTTTGTGCTTCCTCTTTTATCACTTGTTCTTGATCAAGAAGCTGTTATTGAGCATGTCATTAGATCATGTACGACTGTGCGGTGAAATCTAGCGAACGTGGCATGCCTGCAGAGCAAGCTTATTCTTTTCAGTGGCCCGTGGTTCATCCGCAGCCGTTCCTGCTTTGCTAAGAGATTCATATTAAGTGCAGCGCATGAGCTAGCCAGTGTCCTTCGACCCCTGTTGATGACCTAGGCATGCAGGTGCCGTTTCGAACTCAGTCAGTGCTTGTAAGGGAATTCCTGAAACTGGCTTTCATTGTTTGCATGTCTCCCGGCCACAGATGTCTCATTAGTTACCATGTGCTAGTTGTACTCTCTGTAGTTCGTTCATCAAATATCAGGCTGACAGAGCTGTGGCACAGCGAGGCTTTCTGAATCAACTTGTACGACTTCACAATGTGTCGTGTGCCCTTGATTCCTCTACTACAGAGGCACTCAGCTCGTTCGGCTTCCAATACCTCTCGGAGGTCTACCTGCCCATGAAGCTGCAGGAGGGGGGCTGGATCTGATTTGCAGAGTGGCACTGATGGGAGGTGATGGGAGTGGGCCCAAGAGATGTGGAGCCTCCGAGAACAAACAGGCTTTTTCCTACCGCACAGCCTGTAATGTGGCTTGCTGAGCCCTGGGCATGGTAGGCCAGCAGTTCGGAGTAATTCACAGACTGCGTCACGTGAGCATAAATCCTCAGGGGGGTGGAGAGGGCGGTGGAAGCAATCTATCTTGCCGCGAGTGGTGGGCTGTCTAACTGCGAGTAGTGGGTTTGCGGGCACCACGGCTCAAACTGCTTTGGTAACTATGTTGTGTCACGGGCGCTACCGGCCCCACAGCCTGGGGGAGGGCACTGAGCTTGCTTAATCTCATGCCACTGCGCTTTGCGGGTCATCTGCCGGCAAATGAAATTAGACAAGCCCGGAGGCTGTCTTGGTGTGAGCTTGTGCTTCCCAGGATAACACAGGCATCAAGGCCAAGCCTGTCACGAAAGGTCCAGCGGGGGCTAGTCCCTTGCCGAGCGCGGCCGGCCGGGAGGGGCTGCCATGTAAGGACAGCACACCCAGGTTGTGCCGGCCGCTTGGTGCCAGCTACTCTATCAGACGTATCTATACCTGATCTGTGCGGGCGAGGTACCCAGCCAGGCCTAGGCGCCCGTGCAAAAGGGTGTGAGAAACATATTAGCAGTTCGGATACCACAGGAGCACGACCAGAAACAGCAGGCATGCACAAGAACTAACTAGCCTGCCTAAAGGAAGTGCATCCACGGTTTGTGGTTGCTGCGTATCTGACCTGATAGGTGGACAAACAGATAGACATGCATCACTAATTTATCTCGATATGCAACTCTTGCCACGTGTCGACAGTCCAACTTGTACATCAAACATATGTAAGTTTCAGCCTGGTTTCAGCGATATATGTATTGAGAATGAAGTTTCAGCCGGCGCTATGTATAACTTCAGATGATTTTAGATGCACCCTAATTCCATGTAAGTACTTAGACAGCTATTCGATCCTGGTCGCACGGTGTTCCAACGTCGCGCGAGGACGTCTGGAGCCTAACCGTATATGTCAGGAATTTTAATTGCGTTCAAAGGCCGGCGCGCTAGCTGCAGAAGCTGCGCACGTGTCTGTCTGTACGAGGATCTCGACCGCGGCCTAGCTGCAAGCGTGCAAATCGAGATGCATGGACGTACGGGGTTGCAGGCGAAAACTAGCTATGCAGAGGGCTGATCGGCGAACCGTGTACACCATACGTACGGGTGGATATCGATGGGCAGGAATAACAGGCGCGCGGACCACAAAACAATTAACAAATGATGTTGACAGTATAAAAAGCCGGTTACTTAGTATGTGTATGTAGTATGTATGCGCACGAAAAAAATAAATTTTAACTGGTGCATGATCTAGAAAATTTAAAAAATATATTTAAAAAATTGGCATTTGGTTAAATTAAATTAAATTAAATTAAATTATAACATGACTCCGTTGGGAGATCATGTAGCTCGTATGATTCCCGTGGATGGATGGAGGGGGGACAAAGCCGCGAAACCGAACTAATCTAACTCTAAGCTAATCTAATCTAGAAAACCCTACCTATTCTACTCAGCAAAGCGCCCCTTCCGCTTGGGGGGAGGGGGCTTGCCCACAGGGGTGGGCGTCTGAGCCTGGACAATGGTCTTCGATCACCTCTTCTTGTCCTGCATAGCAGTCCAAGCAAGAGAGAGGGAGTGAATGCGATGTTCAAACTGCGCTGGGACCACTAGGTCAGCCATCAACTGCTGTGGGTAGGTCATGACATTTTGATTCTGTTTGCTATGACATGCATGTTTGCCTACCTTCTTAGGAATTAATGTCCTTGGGGCCAGGCCAGGTCAGGATATGCCGCCCGGCCTGGCTGGCCAAGCCGCTGGGGGCCGGCCAGACCGAGGGCGTTGTCTACCTGGCTGGTGCGAGCAAGATGTCCTACGAATGCTATCCTACGCTGTCTAATCTCGTCCGAAATGCGAGGCATTTGGTTCTTCTAGTAGTATTAATTAATTACTTACTATTAATTAATTAACATGTAACTGCGTACGTCATGCGCGTGGGTGCCAGTACGTCCAGAGTAAAGGAACCTTCAACCCCTATACACAACGAGGCCGGAAGGAGGGCAATTACCAAGCTTCTGTCACGTATGCATGCCACATGCAAGTGCAGGCAGGCCACAGTGCGCTCTCTCCACAGCATTCGTGTGCCGGGGCGCGCACCACAGTGTTGTTGCAATACAACCATGCAATGCCATTTAGGACGGTAGGCTAACGCATATTGCGTATGCCGCATAGTGTATGCTAATTAACGCCGCTGTTAATAACTACTACGCCGCTATTAATAGTGTATGCTGTAGGATCGAAGGTATAGCCTCAAGACGTCAGCTAAAGCGCAAGCTAATCGCCACTCATGTCCTTATATTGCGCATGCATCAATTAATACATCAAATCTACCTTTCAAAGAAATGCCCTATATCACCTAGCACCTGCATGCATGCACACCACCCATGCGCGTGATTTATTTATAAAAATGTAGGGCCATATTCATATGGCGCAAGCGTGCACGCAACATGTCTCCCGAGAGGCCCCCACCAATTTCCCCGACCAGAATCGAGGTTGCATGTTAATCTACCCATGCCATACCTTGTGAGCATGAATGTGCATCACCTGCTGGGATACACCATGCTGGCAGGGCTCTGATGCCCAGCTGGTGATTCATGGTATCACCGGCACCTTCAACGTGCATGGGGTAGGTTACTGCTCAGGGCGCATGCCCAGACCAAGCCCTGCTAACCCAAACCCTGCACATCACCAAACTAATGGACAGCCCCTCATGCAGCCGCGGGGGGGCAAAAATTAATGTGGCTCCCAGCATGCGGTCTGATTCGGCGCTGGCTCTTCGGCCATCACATCACCAGCCGTCATGAGCAGTTCTGCGCCAGAGCAGTTATGCTCCGTGCCCCCAACTGGCGGGAGCGCGTGTTACTCTAATGTGCTAGCTCCTCGGCCATCACCGCCTCCTCCCGCTGCCCCAGAAGCTGCCGCCGCCGCGTGCGCAGCTGCGCGTGCAGTTCGCGCTGCCCCGGGTCCAACAGAAATTCCAGCACCCGCAACCGCTGCAGCTCCTCTTCCACCAGCTCCGACCGCCGCCTCACCACCACCTCGGGGCCACCATTTCGGTCCATTTGGCGAGCGAGCACCTCTGCCCCACCCATGTGGCCTGTTTCACTGGGCCGTGGCTGCTGCCCACTCCCTGCCGCAATCGTGGCCCCCGGCAAGTCGTTACTTGGACCTCCCGGAGAGGGTAGTCCGGCAGATACTTGTCCTCCAGAGGCGTGGCCGTGCTCCACCTCTTGCTCTTTCAGCAAGTCTTTACCGCCTGGCTTTCTCTCAGGAGATGCTGTCCATGTATTATCACTATTACGGTGGGCCCTGGGGGACAAGCCACCCCCCGCGAGCTCATCCCACAGCAGCCGCATGTCAATTTTTATCCCCTGCCTCCGCTCAAGCTGGTCGACCACGAGCGGGCCCAGCAGGGAGCAAGGGTGCCGCACGCGCCCAAACGCCCACAGGAGGTGCGCCGCTTGCTTGAGTGTCAGCGTCGCCCTGCTGGTCCGGTCCGCGGTAGTACCCGCACGCTGCCGGCTACTTCCCGAGCCACCCCCAGAAGTAGGAACTCCAACCTCTCCTCCGCTCTGGCCCCCAATGTCCCCCCGGATGTCAACCCCTCCCCTTCCCCCGCCCCCAAGCCCTCCTGGCCCTCCACTTCCCCCCCCCCCAACTCCTCCTCCTCCGCCCCCTCCCCCTCCCCCTCCCCGGCACCTCTTGGCCACACTGGTCTCGATGGCCGAGTAAAAAGAGTACGCGGGGCGGCCCGTGACCGCGTACGCCCACGCGAGCATCGCCAGGTCGCCCAGCTGCAACGTGTCTAGGGGCCCGTGGCCGCCAGACTGGTCGCCCAGGAGCGCATCCTCCCCGGCGTCCAGCAGCCAAGAGACGATGTATCCTGACGAGGAGAAGGACCAGAGGAGGCGGACGAGGGAGGCAGGGGGCAGTAGAGCCACCGATTGTCTACCGCCAGCCGCCACCAACTCCCGGAGAATAGCATGAAAGACCGGTCGGTCGTTCACGGAGTAAGGGACAGTGCCGGCGTTGGACCTGCAACCAGCAAAGGAGAAAGCGAGGGATGCCAACTGGTCGGGGGGGAGGGCGCCCACACCGAAACGCTCGATGTGCCTCGCACATGCCTCGAGTAGCCCGTGGGTGGGCTGAGTCAGCCCCAGCGCGGCGACCGCGCTTGCCAGGCCCACGATGTCCGCGGGGGAGAACCCCGTGGGGGCAAATGCCAGCTGTCCCTGCGTGAGCAGAATCAAGTCGTTGAGATCGCGTGAGGTGCGCATGAGGGGGGGGAGCTCGTGGGGCCGCCCCGTGGTCACCAAACGGTTGAGTGCGGTGAGCAGGTTGGCAGTGTCGACCAAGATGCTGATCGTGCGCGTGCGCTTGGACACGAGCGTGGCGAGCGTCGCCAGCACATCGCCGGGGCTGCGGCAGCGCGTGAGGCGCTCGTTCAGCTCTTGGCCCGCAAGCGACACGGGCGCGTGCACGTACAGGCTCTTCCCGCTGCTGCGTTTTTTCTTGCCAGTGCCTGTGCCGTACAGGGAGCCCGTGCCAAGGAATCGGCCGTCCGGCCCGGTCGGCACCTGGACCCGTCCGAGGAGATCGGCGGGGGTCACATCCCGGCCGCGGTCTTGTCGCGGCGGTCCTGCGTCACGGAGTTGGCCACCAGTCGTGTCGTCGAATTGTCCGGGGGCGTGCCCTTCATGATTCCAGGGCGAGGAGGAATACTGCCTCGGCGTTTGTGAAGGCGCAATGCCCGTGTTACCCCACGTCCATGCTATTATCGAAGGGAGCAGGGACAGGTGCGGATTGCTATATCGATTAAAATGAAGACCACGCAAACGAGGGTGTGGCCTGAAGAAATACGTTGAATTACGCTCCCAGCACCCGCGTAGGATTGATGGCCAGCATGGATCCAACCGAACTTGCCCAATGCTTCGTGCTCGGAGTATGGCAGTCTCGAGGGCCAGGCAAGCTTTCCGGGGCCCCGCTGTGGTCATCGGAGCATTCTACCGTTATACTAAACCACTTAACCAAGGAAAATGCAGGTGCTGGGTAGGAGAAATGCCAAAAATCGCCTTCGGTTCTCCATCATATTTTGTTCGCCGCATGGTCAAATGCAATGCGAGCGTCGCGCATATGTAAGAACGCTAGCGCGCCACTTTCCCAAGCATAGTTTTCTTCATTTTCTTCTTCAATGATATAAAAGAAAGGCCACTAGTCCTGTTGTATTGGGATGCCTCCGCGAGCGTTGTCATTAATTTTGTCGAGCAAGTTTAATTATTAAATGTGCCCGAATTATAAAACAGTGGGTTGCCCAAATTTTGTTTTTGTGCACGTCTTCAACTCTTCATGCAAGAAAATAGGACACGTGGCATGCCCAGGAAATGCGGAATCGGCGTCCAATACGGCGTGAACGTTCGAAAATTCTTCTAACGGAGGTCACGGTGCTGGCAACCCAACTGGACCTAAATTCCATTTATTGCCTGGGTGCTGACGACGACGTAATTTACAGGGGCCATGGAGGCAGCGATGGATTGCTGGTTGTTCCTTGCTTCTCAGTAATGGCATGCTTGTTGGTTGAGCGGTTTTGATCGGGAGAATCCTTTTGTGGCAGTGCACGCAACGGTGAGATGGCTGGAGGTGCAGACATTCTCGCTGCTGGTACATTGTAGCATGTCTGCAAACGTTCCTGGCGCTGTCGGCAATGATGGAATGCCCCTAGACGGCGACAGTCTAAAGCGACAACATCCCCCTGCATCGGGGCCCAAACCAGCTAAGCGTAGGAAACCGGTTCCTTCCATGGGAAGCTTAAAGCCGTGCTCCCTTATCCGCGGGGCGGTCGACTTTCAGGGTGTGCCTTCTCCAGCCTCCATTTCCAGTTGCCGGGTGGCAGTGCAGGTATAGAAACCCTTGCTGTCATAAGCCGTCACATGCACTGCTAAGACAATCGCTGGCGTTTCGTCAGCCAATATTTACCTCTATTTAGGTGCTCGACAACCAGCAACCTGCGAAAAGAACTGCCGTTTAGAATGAGGGTTTACTGACGACGAAAGGTCACGGCACAAACTTCGTTAATGCACGCAACACGAGTGGCCAGCAGCCCTGAATAAAATTGATTTTCTTCCAAGGTTTTCCTTCTCCAGACACTTCGCAGCGTTAGGTGCTGCATCCCACAAATTCAAGACTTGGGAAGTAGTGAACACTGATTTCCCGAGGAGATCGTGAGCACAGGCGTCCACTGTCTTTAACCGTTTGTCGCTAAGCAACGGCTGTGCCCTTCCTGAACGGCACCCAACCGCAACCTTGTCAATGTTGACCCATATGCCAGACTAATTTAGTGTGGTGGGATGCAATGTGGATACTGGCACTACTGCAGGACACTGTGGTGGGCACCCAAGCCTGCTCTTAAGGATCAGGCAGGCAGGCAGGCAGGCAGGCAGGCAGGCAGGCAGGCAGGCAGGCAGGCAGGCAGGCAGGCAGGCAGGCAGGCAGGCAGGCAGGCAGGCAGGCAGGCAGGCAGGCAGGCAGGCAGGCAGGCAGGCAGGCAGGCAGGCAGGCAGGCAGGCAGGCAGGCAGGCAGGCAGGCAGGCAGGCAGGCAGGAAGGAAGGCAGGCAGGCAGGCAGGCAGGCAGGCAGGCAGGCAGGCAGGCAGGCAGGCTGGCTGGCTGGCTGGCTGGCTGGCAGGCAGGCAGGCAGGCAGGCAGGCAGGCAGGCAGGCAGGCAGGCAGGCAGGCAGGCAGGCAGGCAGGCAGGCAGGCAG
>RPFO01000380.1:854703-982203 GCA_009746045.1 Mesostigma viride | reverse complement strand
AGAATTAATGGGGAAGAATTAATGGGGATAATGGCCAGCATCACTCCATGAGAACCTGTCCATCCTTGCTTGCTTCAGAAGATGACCAGGGAAGAAGACCGGGGAAAATACCGGGGTGCCTAATGGCCATGAGTTTATGGTGGTTCTTGTCTCTGTCTGTCGTCGCTTGCATGCTTTCCATCGGGGCAAGTTCATCTGAATCACCTGCGAAGCATGCACCACAGTCAGTACAGCCGGTGGCGCTACCAGCGGTTTTTAGCAGGGAGCTCGTGTCGCCTAGTTGCCTGGAAGTTGCCCGGTTTGCGTGTCATGTGGCGATGGCCACAAGCCTAGCCGCTTCGGGCTTCCTGAGCCTGGCAATGAGATGTCGCCTCTCGTGACCAAACAAACACACAAACCACTGTCGAACAGGTCGGGTGTCGGTGGCGTCAGTCGACTCCTTTGGCAACCTCTCTGTGGCGTGCCTGCAGTCGTCCCAAAGAGGTGCGTGTGCCAGCATCCAGCACGGTTGCTTTCTCTCGAGAATGCATGGGCTCATGGAATATTCAGCAGCCAGGCCTAGGGCTTCATGTGCCTACAAGTGTTTCCGTACAACCACGACACGCTCCTCTTCAAATGCAGAGTGCTCTCTTTTTTGTTTGCCCAAAATCTGCGTGATTCTGCAAATGTTGGTTGTGGATGTGTGCCTCCATCTAAGACTAGTAATAGAGACAGGCGTCATTCTTGACAGAATAGGAATCGAAACAGGCGTCATCCTTGACAGAATAGGAATCGAAACAGGCGTCATCCTTGACAGAATAGGAATCGAAACAGGCGTCATCCTTGACAGAATAGGAATCGAGGCAGGCGTCATCCTTGAGAATGTGGGCCCCTACAGACGGTGGCTCGCAACGTACTCTTTACTTTTGGTGCACAACTCGTTCTCTGACACAGAGATTCAAGAACAACCCGTGTCCATGTCTCGGCTCTGCATCTCTCCAGCAAGGCCTGGCATTTTTGCGACGCGCTGGGTCCGCGGTGCTTTATGGGGTATAAGTAATCAGGGTGGCGGCTGGCCCTTTCCATATCTAACACAACACGGCAGGATTTTTCCAAGGAGGGAGCGCCATCGAATGGTGGAAGGACAGGTGGCTGTGTGTGGATTGTTTGTGATGCTAGGATGGTCAGGGAAGGGCGGTCATGGCATGGAATTAACGAGCTGGGGCAACGGAGCAACCCATTCACGCTTCCTCAGGTGGGGGGAAGGCTGGAGCAACTATTACATGCCGTCATCGTGGTGTGAGCAACATCTCATCTTTTTTTCTTTTGCAGCATCAGGGTGAATGGATGGGTTCATGGTTGAATGGATGGCTTGTGATGTGGTGAACACCTGTGAAAAGCGCTCGCATGTGCTTTTTTTCTTTGCTTTTGCTTGCCTTGCCCACGCAGACCACCTGGACGAAGTCGGCCTGGTGCACAGCTACCACGCCTCCGCCGTGGACAACGCGTGCAACGAGCCAGGGTGGGCTGGTGTCGCCTTCTCCCCGAGGCAGCCGTCCACGGTGAAAGGGGCATGCGTTTTTTTTTCCACATGCGTTTTATCATGCCAGGGCATTGGACTTGGGTGAGGGGGGTGGGCAATCGTTGGCCCGGAGAAAGCAGGAGCTATTGTTGGCTCCCTGTACGGACGGTGTGCTTCATGGACAGCGAAGACGGCAATGGGATGGTCCGTAGCTTTTCTTCCCCTGCATGCATGCGGGTGCTGTCGCCAGGCTAAGGTTATTGTGACACCTGTGAACTGTCGGGTCTGTTATCCAACAGGCCCAAGAAATCGCTTTTTGAAGTGGGAAGTCCTTGAAGTTCTGTTTTTGGAGGATGATGAATGGATGATCATAAGGCCGGTGGTTGTCCAAAAGTGCTGGAGAATCCATAACCCTTTCCTGTGGCCGCGACAGTAAGACCGCTTACATACGAAGTACATAGCAACGTTCAGTTCAAAGGCAAAAACGTGGTCACTGGTGAGGCCGTCAGGCCTGGAATTGGAGCGCCGCGCCTTTTTCGCTGCGACCCAAGCCGTTGGATCCTATGGTATCAATATAATAATACTACTATATAACAATATAATAATATAATCCTATGGTATCAATATAATAATACTACTATATAACAATATAATAATATAATCCTATGGTATCAATATAATAATATATAATAATATTATAATGTAATTATATAATCCTATGGTATCAATATAATAATATATAAGCCGTTGGTATCAGAGTGCACGCTGGGTGAGGTGCGGCCATTGATGACAGGTAGCCTGTCCGCGTGTTTAGTGAGATTTTTGGATCTCCCGACTGAGCCATCCGTCTCTACCCATCTGCCGTTGGTTAGCTTGGTATCCCCTTCTCCGCTTCTAGCTAACTCGTTCGTTAGTAGGACCTTGCGGACTTCACGGACAGGCGCTCGAGTCGATATGGTGGGCTCTATAAAGGAGGACGCCCACCCTCCATGCGGGAAACAACTCGTTTATCAGGTTCCGTTTTGTTTACCCTGGGATGTCCAGGTCTAAGCAGAACTTTTCGCTGGACCTCACTTCTGGAAAACTCGTATACACACAAAAACAGCTCTATTGATATCCAACGGTTGAAGTAGGCGTGTATCCATGCTTTCGCGGTAGCATGTTTCAGTAGTGCCCGTTTGCAGGGCGCAAAACCTGAAGCATGCCGCCCCGGTGTCCATTGCTGATCTTGCCATTACACGGGCAATTCATGGTTGGAAGGCCATGTTTGATCATGACTGCGGAAGGACTACCAGGCGCCTGGCTACTTGGGATCTCCCACGATCACTTTGCGGCCTTACCGTTCCCCCCTTCCCATTGCCTAGTACCCTAGGACATTTCTTAACATATGACCCTATTGTATACCTATGACCCTGTTGCATCCTATTCTACACATACTACTATATCCTATTGTACACATACTACTATGATCCTATTCTACACATACTACTATGATCCTATTGTACACATACTACTATGATCCTATTGTACACATACTACTATGATCCTATTCTACACATACTACTATGATCCTATTCTACACATACTACTATGATCCTATTCTACACATACTACTATGATCCTATTCTACACATACTACTATGATCCTATTCTACAGATACTACTATGATCCTATTGCATCCTATTCTATACATTGGCGATGGGAGCGGAATGTGAACTTTGTGTCGGCGTTTGGGTCGTGATGGTTACACTAGTACTAACCTCCGTGCCATGCTTCGTCCTTGAATCCAGGGCTGATAGCTGAAGGCATGCTCGGCTCATGAAAGATAAAGTTGTGAAAGATGACGTCATGAAAGATGAAGCCATGATTGATGATGAGGTCATGCTGATTGGGGCAATGAACTCGACCTGGGTGCGTGGGCATCGGCTTGTCTGCTCCCCCTCGTGTGTACAGATCGCCACCGCACAATACTTTGGCCGCAGCCTCGCGGTATATGACCAGGACATGCTCGTGCGCAGCTTCCACACGTGAGTTTGCATGTCGCTGTCGTTATGCATGCGTGTTGGTGTCGATAGATGCATGCGTGTCGGCGTTGGTCAAGTATACTGGGTGTTCTGGTCAGCGACGAGAAGAGAAGAGAACTCTTTATATTGAGATGTACAGTAGGGACCCCCCAAGAACTTTTCGAAACAGTAGTGGTGTAGTACAACATTTGTCACTTCATGTCCCATGGCTCGTCATCATACATGGTGTTTAATGCTTTTTGATGGTATATTAATGCTATGTAGTGCTATGTAGTGCTATGTAGTGCTATGTAGTGCTATGTAGTGCTATGTAGTGCTATGTAGTGCTATGTAGTGCTATGTAGTGCTATGTAGTGCTATGTAGTGCTATGTAGTGCTATGTAGTGCTATGTAGTGCTATGTAGTGCTATGTAGTGCTATGTAGTGCTATGTAGTGCTATGTAGTGCTATGTAGTGCTATGTAGTGCTATGTAGTGCTATGTAGTGCTATGTAGTGCTATGTAGTGCTATGTAGTGCTATGTAGTGCTATGTAGTGCTATGTAGTGCTATGTAGTGCTATGTAGTGCTATGTAGTGCTATGTAGTGCTATGTAGTGCTATGTAGTGCTATGTAGTGCTATGTAGTGCTATGTAGTGCTATGTAGTGCTATGTAGTGCTATGTAGTGCTATGTAGTGCTATGTAGTGCTATGTAGTGCTATGTAGTGCTATGTAGTGCTATGTAGTGCTATGTAGTGCTATGTAGTGCTATGTAGTGCTATGTAGTGCTATTCAAATGATTCCCCAGGGTTTGTCCATCCCACGGCCATCTTTCACCGGCCACGTGGCCGCGCTTGTCACAGTTTTCAGATGAAATACTTGGTGTCGGACTTCCCCTCCTGGTTCGTTGTTCGCATGACAGCCTCTCGTCGCCTGGAAGGCAGAAACGTTCCCCGCGTGCCTTGCCTGACAGACCAGAGTTGTTGGATGTGACTTGAAGCGCGGTTGGCCTTGGCACAGTGTCGACTTTGCATGGCGCGGCTCATCGTACTACCCTTGTACATACTGTCATACGTCCCATGCTTTCGCCGCGCAACTCCTCAGGCATGCCCATCCCACCGCGCTCACGTTCCTGGGCGCTGGCGCCGCAGATAACGACGCGACCGTGGTCCTCACTGAGAGCAGTTTGGTGAGTCGGGCGGGCGGACCGTTAACAATTACCCTGGTTTCTTGGCTGCTTGCACTGCGCCAGGTGGCATCACGTAGCCATGTCCTTCTTGCGTCCGGAACTTTGATGATCAACGGATCATCGATAGGGGATGAACGGGGACGTATTTGGGAGAGAGAAGACTGGCAGGGTGTCGGAAAGGTTGCGACGACGTGTGGGAGGCACGTGGTGGTGCCGCCGCTTGCCACGATCCAATCTCTGGTGCCTGTGCTGCTATGCTTGGTTATTTGGAAACTCGTATCGGTCGATTCGAAACTCATAACGGAGAAGATGGGTAGTGGGGGCCTGGGGGCCTGGGGTGGCGGGATGGCTTGGTGACTGGGTTGGGTGTCAGCTTGGGTGGTGAATCAGAACCAGCTGATTACATGAGTGTCCACCATCTGACTTCATCCTACCAATAATCTGGCATTTATAGTTTTCGTGGCCTCTGTGATGGGCTTACGTTCCGCACCCCAATGTCCAGACATTCCATGGTCCATTCAATCAATGTTCATTGATGGTTCGTCCACCGTTGAATTTGGTGGCCCTGTCACGGGCACTGACCTCTGGTTTTCCCATCCTACCTGCCTGCCTATCTGCGTGCCCATCTGGCCTCCCCCCTGTCTCGGACCAGCTGTCCATCTGGGACTGCCGAGCAGGCGAGCGCGGCGGCTGCGTCCAGCGCCTCATCAACGCGTGGGGCGGGGGGTCGCTCTACTGCATCTCGCCCATGCCCTGCGGCGGCGGCGGCGACGCGGGTCTGGTTGCTGTCGCCGGCACTGAGCGCTGCGTGACCGTGTACGACACGCGCAGGTGAGCTAATAGAGGCCACTGTAGGGCCACTATAGGGTAAGTTGATACTGCAGGTGAGTGCGAGTGAATAGAGGCCACGATAGGGCCACGATAGGGTAAGGTGATGCTGCAGGTAAGGTTGAGCAAGTAGCGGCCGCTATGGTTATCAGTGAAAGATGATACTGCAGGTGAGGGCTATAGGCCGCAGCAATAGGGCAAGGTGATACTACAGGTGAGAGTGAATGGGTGATACCTGCAGGGTGCAAATTGAGAGGCACGGGGGGAGGGCGGTGAAGTCTGATTTTAGTTCGGGAAATGTTGCTTCAATGACAATGTCCAATCTTGCATTTTCTTGATTTTCTTTACTCGCCGTTAAACTCCTTCGCTCTTTGAACCACTCTCCTGCTATAGCACGAAGGAACCGTCCTTTCAATCACAGCGTTGATATCTAGCGCGCTATTTCGGATACATGCAGTAGCTTAGCCACTATACACTCCCGGCCAGTTAGGCTCGAAACACACGCCCTGATCAAGCAAGCTGTTTCCGGCCCCACCGTCTAGGTCATCTAGTCGCTCTACACGTAAGCCAGCCATGATTTCAATGCACAAGGCTATACATTTCCATCTTCATTCATCTTCATCATCCTGAACGACTCGAAAACTCGGACAAGATAACGGCAGGCTCGAGCTACCATGGTCCGGATTCTCCCAATTTCTGGCCTGCGCTGGTTGTCTCCTTGACATGCAGTAGCTTAGTACACAATAGACACTGTATTGTATGCACTACAAGGGCATTAGTCTAAGGAAAGCAAGCTCCTTTGCTTTTATGAAGTTGTTGGAAGCCCGCCATCATTTCTTTTGTGGGGGCGGCCTCACGCCAAGCTGTGGTCGCCAGAGAGCGGCCAGGAAGAAATTGTTTGCCATGGTTGGGTGTCTTGCGACCTTTAAGGTTCCAGGATGGAGCCTGAGACAAGTCCCGGGCCACTGTGGAGCCTACAATGAAGTTGGCTCTATGACTGTCCATGACCACTTGATTGGTCTGGCCTGAAGTGTGTTTATTGACGGTGCCCGAGCCAGAATGAATACATTGGTGCACGGGAAGAAGACGGAAGGGCTTGCCGAGGTGAAAGTGAAGGAAGGGTCCTTGTGGGAGCAAGAGCAACAGCGGCCACACGAAGATGGGGCGCACTCAGGTGGTTTTTGTACTAGTCTTGGCAGGTATGGGAAGTTGATGCGAGCACCAGACGTGCAACAGGGTTGAATGGCAGTTGACGATGTGACTGATGCACAGTGTATGTATGTCGCGTCGGCTTGCTGATGCATCGGCTTTGATGTCTTGGATGCGCATGAATTCTGAACAGGACCGCATGATGGCATGCGTGGGGGATGGGGGGATGGGGGATGGGGGGATGGGGGGATGGGGGGATGGGGGATGGGGGATGGGGGATGGGGGGATGGGGGGATGGGGGATGGGGGGATGGGGGGATGGGGGATGGGGGATGGGGGATGGGGGATGGGGGATGGGGGGATGGGGGATGGGGGGATGGGGGATGGGGGGATGGGGGATGGGGGATGGGGGGATGGGGGGATGGGGGGATGGGGGGATGGGGGGATGCCACGAAACGGGTGCATGCCGTGGGTACACATAATGGTCCGCAGGTGGGGCATCGTGGGGACGTGGAGCCACGCCACCAAGTACCAGGTGGGTGCCCGTGCACGCCTGTGTTGCATGTCATTAATGCCTCGGAAGGGCGGCTCCCTTGTTTCCGCTTGCTTTCAAGCTGTCTCCATATGTGTTCCCATGTGTATGGGAGTGCATATATATATTTATTGAGAATGCTGGGTTATGAAAATTCCCAAAATACAGTATATGGAAGAAAATATGTACTAGTATGCGCTTCCCTTGTGGTCTCCCACGGCCTGTCCGGGAGACGGGAATCTCTCCCCTTGGAGGAGATCGAGACGCGAAGTTTGCATGAAGGTGCAGCGGTGTAGATGTGCAGCCACAGCATCAGAACAAGCCTGCCTGCTCGTGAGCGGTGTCATCGCTGTGGTTGCTTTTGCAATCCTGGGTCATCCTGGCAGGTCATTCTGGCAGGTCATCATCACCGTATGGCTGCGCAATCAGCTTTTCTCTCTTTCACACAGAAAGGGGCTGGCACACAGGGTTCATTGTGCTCCGCATTCTCTTGTGGGCAGCACAGTGGAGTCAAAACTGACCCTGCTTTACGTCGCTGCTTGGCGCATCCTACTATGAAGATGGCTCTATGGCTGTCCATGACCACTTGATTGGTCTGGCCTGAAGTGTGTTTATTGACGATGCATGGCGCACTGCCTTGCTTGGTTTCGCGGTGGACAGATCACATCGCTGCAAATGTCCTCGTTGTCGCCCGACATGTGCTACGTGGGCGGCTTGGACAATGAGGTGCGTGACGGATGATGGCGGGTGACATGTGCTTGCTGGTGCGTGAGAGATTCTGTGCAGGACGTATGCTGGCCAAGCCAAGGGCATGTGATCTATCACATCATTCACATGCCTTGAGTCACACCCATCAAGATAGTGTGTTTTTGCTTAGTACAGCGGAGGTCTTTGCCGTACCAGCATAACATCGAATTTTTCAAGCGGCGTTGGTCACGCCAGCGGTGCCAAATGGCGGTAGCCAGAGCAGCATGTGGATCCCCACTTGTCGACGTAGCTTACTTAGACCTAGGCCACCCTTCCCCACTTTGCTGCCGCACGAATATCTATTACCGCTTGCTCCCTGCAGGTCGTCTGCGGCCACTGGAACCACGACGCGAGCAAGAGCGCCAAGAAGGCATCGGGTGCGACAGCGGCAGACGGGGAAGGCATCCGGGATAGCGACCCCGACGGCTTCTCGTTCCGAGGAGACGGCAACTGGCAGGGCCTTGCGCTGGTCAGTGTGGCTGGGTGTTAGCCGTCTAGCTTATCGTAGGCTATCTGTTAATAGACCAAAGAGGTGTCCTGTGGCGTGCAGGCTGTATCACGCTTTTGCCTCATCAGTCGCGCTGTTCCATCCTTGAAATGTGCCATCCCTGAAGCATGTGTGCGAGGACTATGGCACTATTGTGCTACGGCAAAGCCATCTACCCTTTGCCCAGGAGGTATGTGCCTTGGTATGTGACTATGTGAGACAAGTCTGTGGTGAGTTCGAGTACCTCTTCAGAACGATTCAAGTGGGCACAAACCACCTTCAGCCAAGTGTGTCATGTGTGCCAGCATACCCTTACCGCATGTGCGAGGCCGTGCATGGAAGTCAGCTTGCACCTGCGACGACAGCCACACTGGACTCTGCACCGACCTGGTTCATTTCCCATGATTTGTGTAATGCGACGAATGTAACTGGTTTTCTCACTTTCGTGTTGCCGTCCTGCACGGATGGTTTTCACTGGCCGCTGTGCCTCGTCTGGTCACTGTGCCTCGTCGTGCTGGTGCAGGGGAAAAGTGCTGGGAGGGAAGTCTTAGTCGGCTGGTGCGACAGCGGGAACATCTTCGCAGCAGATGTGAGGGATCTCCGGGATTCATCTCAGCAATAAAAAGTTTGGACATGATAACTAGTCATACTAGTACCAATGAGACCAGGTGCCGCAGGCCTGAGATTTGGAAGATCTATCCGGACCAGGGTAGCTCAAGTGAGCCGTACTTATCGCCGCTTGTCGAGTAGTATGGCTCTGGTGACGCATGTCGTAAGCCTCTGCTGCAGCCTGTTGGTGTGATTCCTCTTGAAAAGTTTACGGAGCTCTGTCCCTCATGTCCTGCATGGCATGTGTAAGACAACTATAGCATGTGTGAAATTAAGCGGATGGAGTTACGTCAGTTGATGCATCGAGCTTCATGCAATCAATGGCCTAAGTACTAAATTTAAGGAAAGTGCTCTATAGCGTCATGATACTTGCATGCACCATCCTCTGCATTAAACATGCGCTCCTGTTGGGGGGTCACTGAACACAAGACTACAGAGTTTAAGTGCTTTTCATCCCTGTAGGTTGCACACTGGGAAGGGGGCAGAGACACCCGTCTAATTCCCTCATGCCCGGCGGCAAGCCACAGCTGATACCAGCTGATACCTAAACTACTCACGGGGAGAGTCTGGCATCAGTAACTGTGGGTGAACTAATGCTGAAATGTGCGTGGGTGACACGGTGGGGGCATTAATTGTATGGCACAATGAAACTGTGTACTGAAGCTAGTGTGCGGGTATAGACATGCATGTGGGTGAGTAGGCTTAACTAACTAAAGGTAGCCGATAGTATATGCTGCTCAAGCCATACACAGCGCTGCGAATTAAGGCCGTGCAAGTGGCCAGGCCTTAATTCGCAGCGCCGTGTATGGCTCAGCATACTATCGGCTACCTTTAGTTAGTTCAGCCTACTTGGCGAGCCACGAGCCACGAGGTAGCCATGGCTGACGGCGGAGCTCATAACTTTCACGTTTGGGCACCAAATTCGGCCATGAATATCACAATCGCTTCGTCTTTCTTAGCCGCACACACTGATATTATAATTTTCCGAAGCTATGACGCAATATATGACGAGCAAAAGCTCCTCTACGCATCGCAGCCTGGCGGCTGCGCTAAGCCCTGAAAGTACGTCTGCAGCCGGCCGGCTGCAGCTCCGCCCTCAGGCCCGCAAGGCAGCGGTGCCCTAGTCGCGCACTGGTGGTTGCCCAGTCCCCCGCCCCCAGGGCTTGCCTCGCCATCTGCATCGCCTGAGTCCAAACGCAGTCGCCCTGCCGAGCCGCACTGGGACGAGATCGCCTATGACATCACCGCCCGTATGGCTACTGGAATCGATTAAGCCCGGGAGCCTTCATGGAAGAAGACGTGTTTTTCAGCACGCGCACGCCTCGCTTATTGACCTGTGGTCGCACCTCATCTACCACAAACGCGGCCGCTGGCCAAGTGGCCAGCCTTTCAACACCGCCGAAGATCTCCCGAAAATTCTCGATCCGCATGAATCGCCCCCGGCTCCAGCTCTTCGCCCGCTGCTCCCTCCTCGAGCGCTCCGACGCCGAGATCTGGGCTCGATCCCCGACCGCCCCCTCCCACCGTCGCGACCGACACCATCGTCCGCAACCTCCTTAAGGAAGTTTTCGAGCAGCACGTGACTCCCCTCGCTGCAGATGTGGCGGCAATGGGCATCGCGCTGGCTACTAAGCTCCCTCACCTTTCCACCACCGTTGACCACCTCCACCTCCACCCTCCTCGCCTCCACCTCCGCCACCGGCACTGCCACCTCCACCTCCACTGCCGCCCTCAAAGCCCAGCGCTCCTAGCTCGACATCGACCAGCGCCTCAAGGATACCGCCCGTCGCCATCGAGCTAGTGCAGGCATGCAAAACACCGGCGCAGGCCTCACGGCCATGCAGGCGGTGAAGGACATTGCCGCCACGCCAGCCCACGCTGGCCCAGCCGGCGATGCCCCTCCCACCCAGCCCTGGGCGGACCTGCTCAAGCACCACACCACCTCCACCAACTCCACCATATCCCGGCACAGCTCAAGCAACAAGCCCTCGACCTCCGCGAGGAGGCCAACCGCACCCAGCGCAGCCACAATGTCATCGTCAAGCACTTCGACTGACCAGCCGGCAGGTGAGTGAGACCTCGAAGACTCTTCTCATGGCGTTTAAGCGCAACATTCTTGCCCCCATGCAACTCGATCACTGGTGAGCTGCGGATCAGTCGGCTGTCCGGCCTTCCCCGCGCGCAGGGTAAGGCTGGCCCGGCTCCCGCCCTGCTCCTCACCTTTAAGCCTTACATGGCGGATAAGCTGACGTTTCTTAAATGCCGCAAGAAGCTCTCCAGGACTTCCTACACGCTGGACGACGACTTGACTCCTGGCCCAGTAATAGCGGCGATGGGAGCTATGGCCGACCTACCAGCTACCTCCAGCTAGCTCCGGCAGAGCGCAGGGCGCGGAAACCGGTATACTACTGGAGGGGGGACGTCATCCACGCCGACCACAAGCCCTGGCATGCAGGCACCCCCAGCCACCGGCCCAGCAAACCCCGTCTACTAGGGAATATAGCATCAGTGTAGATTAGTCAGGCTTAGCCTAGATGCACGTGGCCTACGCGCATGTGCGCCCATATTGGCCCTCGAGGGCCATTATGATCCCCATGGATGATCCCCATGGATGATGCCTTATGAATCTAGCCAAGCTATGCCTATAATGGGACTACTAGCTTCCCATGGATGCTGCATTAAGAATTTAGCCTTGGAAGCTCTGCCTATGCGGAGAGTCACTCTCTGATGAGAAGCCGTGCCCTAGCTTTTGTATAGCCACTTGATGATCTTCCGCCCCATGCCAGGCCCCCCTGGCGCTCTGAGAGATCATGGTGGTGCAGGCGCACTTGGTGCACCTAGAGCAGGTGTATTTTACATCCTACCCTTGCAGGAAGTAGCCATATGCCCCTTCGATCTCAGGGATATGTGCTACTACATGTAGTCCCAACGGAGTTATGTTATATTAAGTGGCTAGGCCATATTTATTAAGTGGCTTATTAATTAAGTGGCTGGGCCATATGACAGTGCTCAATAATATACGTCAACATCACGCAAACCTATATATGAACCTAATTGTCACGTGGGTCGGGAACCCACAGCGTTCATTGTATTATTGCTAATACAATCTTCCTCATCATTCTCAGCTTTCGTGAGTTGTCTTTCGCATTCATCTCATTCCAACTAGATGTCCGGTCTGACACCGGCCCGTTTAATTCAGCCCCCTGGCACTGACACAGGGGGCCGTTGCATGAGCCCCCGTGCGGGTAAGGGGGTGCCCGTCAGCTTAGCTAGCGCCATGCAAGAGATCCTCGGCATCGTCCCTGGAATTACTCTGGCATACACCGGCCGAGGTCGCTTTTCGAGCTGTGGGCACCCCCATCTCCAGTCTCCACAGCCTCAACCGCCTTGAGCATCCATCCGGACGGCACCTGGGTTAGCAGGTCACCTTTTTGCCGAGTTGCCCCCGGGCCTCGGCCCCGCTATAAATCCACTGCACATGCATCATTCTCTGCTTCCTCCTCATGCGCTCTGACGGCAATCGATCTGTGCTCGTTCCATTTCACGAAGGCCATGCACCTTCCGCTGCATGCGTCCTAGCTTGAGGAGGCCCGGCCCTGGCCCTCGAGCAGCACGTGATGACCCCCCGCGGCCTTGCGACAGATCATGCAGCGGCCGCCATGGGCAGCATGTTGGCTGCTGAGCTCCCTCGATCACCTTACCGCCACCGCCGGCGTCCACCTCCACCCTCCTCGCCTCCACCTCCACCGCCACCACCGGCCGCATCGACACCGCCGCCATCACCGCCCAGCTCATCGACATCGACAAGCGCCTCTGACGACAACGCCATCGCCCGCCATTGAGTGCCTGCAAAACCGTTTTGTGTGCGGCATGCAGGCCCAGGCGGGCCGTGAAGGACATTGCTGCCAGGCCAGCACCTGCTGGCCCTGGCAGCCGACGACGCTCTTCGATCCCCGCACTCAGACCTGCATGGGCGGACATGCTGAAGCATGCACCACACCACCTAAGATTCGTCAAGCACTTCGACCAGCCGGCAGATGAGACCTCCACGACTCTTCGAACTCACGGCATTTAAGCGCGACATTCTTGCCCCGGCCATGCAACTCATGGGTGAGCTGCGGATGTCGGCTGTCTGCCTTCCCCGCTTATAAGGCTGGCCGGCCCGGCTCCCCTGCTCCTCACCACATGGCGGATAAGCTGTTCTTTCTTATATATAAATGCCGCAAGAAGCTCTCCAGGACTCGCTATGCACGCTGGACGACGACCTGGTCAACCCTGGCCTAGCAACAACGGCCACGCGAGCTATGGCCGACCTGCCTCCAGCTCCGGCAGAGCGCAGCCTGGGGGAAACCGGTATACTGGAGGGGGGACGTCATCCACGTCGACCACAAGCCCTGCAGGGCTTGTGCCTGCCATGGCAGGCATGCACCCCCATGCAGCCACCCCAGCAACCCCAGTCTAGGGAATATAGCAGTAGTGTATATTAGTAGTAAGGCTTACCCTAGCTAGCACGTGGCCCACGCGCATGGCCCGGCCCCCATAATGGCGCCCCATGGATGATAATTTAATTAATTAATTAAGGGGAGGTGGCACCCCAAAAACCTTAAAACTTGACCCATGCTAATATCACTTGAATTTCAGTTGCACCATGCTAAATTATGATTGGGGGCACTAAATAACATCTCTAGTGAGTTGTCCATGCACTTGTTGGGGGTACTACCCCCACATATACGCCAATATATCGCTATAAATAGAAAAAGACGCTAATTAGGGCTATGTATGCCCCAGCCCATGCACTCATTTGTTGGCAAAAAAAAATGTAGCGTCTATAGTTCCCTGAGTTTGTAGCTTGCTGAGCTATTTACATCATGAAAATGACAAAACCTTGAACAGTTATTAATTTCCCCGCAAAAGTACCCTTTTTTTACCGGACATTGGGAATAAACATGTCATAAACACTTCAGATTAGGCAACAAAATGTAGCGAAAATCCGGCTAACAGGGGGACAGCAGTGGTCCAAGTCCCAGGTCATTCCGACAAGTCTAGCTCAAGTTATTGCGTTTGGCGTGCTAAAACCTGAACATACGCTAAATGAGGTTTTTCTGTGTATAAGGCCACCTAGGCATCATGTTTTCCATCCAAGAAGCCAAAAAACATGCCCAACTCGATCACACAACATAAGAAAAGGCTAGGCACCTCATCTGCCCTCCCCTGCCCTCAGCATGGCCAGCCTTGCCAGCGTGCGCATAGCAACACCATCGCTAGGCATACACGCACCAAGAGAGCATACACTAAGCTCAGCCCAAGGTTACCATGTAAATTTATGCCAAGAACTCAGCAAGTATACGTGTAAAAACCTTAGAAAGACTGCCCAAGCAATAGAGGCAACTGCAGCCTGCAAACTTGGCAGCAAATCATACATGTTGTATGCCAAGCATTCACATCCTATCCAGCTTGCCTTGCTGCACACATAGCAGGGAAGTCTTAATGGTTATAGCTCAAGGAAAGCAATGGAAACACCTATCTAATGCAATGCCACTCATGCAGTATGGCCAGCAAAAGAACCACTCTCACCTTCCTTTCCAATAGGGCAATTTGCTAAGAAGCTGATGCCAGCTTGTTAGCCTGTAGGCACATGCCGGATGTCGTTCTAAAACAGGCGTGTCAGATCCGGCACATAACAAAGCGTCTGAGCAAGGTCACGTCCAAAGGATTATGGAAAACAAATGTCAACACATTACCAACAACTTGACCTCGGCGCATTTAGCATGCCAGCCACAAACTACACGAAATTGTACGAAATAGCTAGGAATCTGACGATGCAACCGAAAGAAATGGAGCGCTTCCTGCAGGGAAACTGCCCGAAAAAAAGGCGAAAGGCCGACGTTAATGCACCTGCCTGCGTGGAAATGTTTCATGCATAAACTGGCACGCAAGCTCGAACAATAAAAGACATCATCCATTGATCAGGCGAACAAGGAAGGTGCGCCTTCCGTGAATACGTCGAAGGCGACATGCGCAGGCCTGCGTAGGTTCTTACCTTGAATGCCGGAAATGTAAAAGAAACCGGGAAGCTTCGGCACAAACTCGACAACACCATTAAGTTAGCTTCATAATCGCTCTTTAGAGCCTACGTTGCCTCACAATAGCTGCCGTAAACCTGCATTAAATTTCATGATCCGCAAGAGAAATTATATATCCTGGACCCCCGCGCCCGTAGCCGTTCGAGAAATTAGCGATATTGCAAACCGTAAACTTTCCGCCACGCAATGAGGTCATCAACTAATCTTCTGCGAAATTCAAGCATTTTTTCTAGCTGTTTACGTGCCATATCGATTAATATTGCATAAAGGCATGCCGCCATGGCCACTTCCGCGAGGGTTGAGCGGTCCGGGCACACATTATACACCGTACGGACGGTACCGCGAATTTTTTGGCGCGGAAAATATTCGGCGCGCCACGTCCCCTTAATTAGGAACATAACTCCGTTGGGAGTATATGTAGCACATAGCCCAGAGAAGGGGCATACATGGCCCATAATACATTCTAAGCTATACTTCCTGCAAGGGTGGGAATGTAGACAACACTTGCTCTACTAGGTGCACCAGGGCACCTGCACCCTCATGGTCTATCACGCTATATATGCCCGGCTAAGGGGGAGCATGCCATGTGGGGGAAGATTATCATGGCTATACAAGAGCTAGGGCATGGCTTCTCAGCAGAGAGTGACTCCCTGCATGGGCACTGCATAATTAAATAAAGCTAGGCATCATCTGGAGTGTGGCACAGATGTCATAGGCACACATGTACATGACTAAAAAGGCTAGGCCTAAGCTGGTATAGTGCCTGTAGTAGTAGGCGGGCATGTACAAGGCCACTGTCTAACTATTCTACACTACTGCTGCTGTATTCCCCTAAGCTGGGGCTTCTGGAGTCGCTGGGGCCGCGGTGGTCGAGGGGGTCGCGTGCCAGGGCTTGTGGCCGACGTAGATGGCCGCCCCCTTCCAGTATACACCGGCTGGCCCGCCTTGGTCTGCCGGAGCTGGAGGTAGGTCGGCCATAGCTCCCGTCGCCGTTGTTGCTGCGCCAGGGTCAAGTCGTCGTCAAGGGTGAAGTGAGTCTTCTCGAGCCGCTTGCGGCGTCTGGGAAACGAAATCTTGTCCGCTGGGCTCTCAAAGATGAGAAGAAGCGGAGGCGCCCCGGCCTTACCCCGCGCGCGGGGGCCGGCGGTGGGCGGTCAGCTTAATCTCACCAACTGAGGAGGCCCATGCGTGCAAGGATTTTGCTCTCAAACGCACGTGCAAGCTTCTCGGAATTCTCACCTTCTTCCATGTCGAAGTTCTTGACGATGACGTTGAGGCTACGCTTGGCGAGCTCGGCCTCCTCGCGGAGGTCAAGCGTCTGCCGTTGGAGCTGGGCTGCAACGGCGGAGGTGGTGGAGGTGGTACATTCTGATCAGACACTCCGCAAAGGTGAAAACCTTTGCGTTCAGTGCCGGGCCGCGGAAAACGCGGAAAACGCGATCTGCAAATGAATCCGACCGGAATCGAACTGGGGACCTCTCGCACCAATTTTGCTGACTATAGGACGGACGTCTCCGGTTACCATGGCATCGCCAACTTACACCTACAGTCATCCGCAAAAGTTCTCCTGTCCGGGGAGTGATGCAAGCCTTTCGGATTTGGTACTAGATAAATCACTCGAGATCTGTGTGTAGGAGTACTACACACGTGTCTGCACGCGAGACTTGTTCAGTCTCGCACGTGGTACATGTTAATTGCTTAAGCATGTCCGCCCAGGTCGTGATGGGAGGTCTGAGCATCGCCGGCCAGGCCAGCAGGGGCTGGCTTGGCGGCAATGTCCTTCACTGCCTGGGCGGTGAAGCCGGCCGGGTGTTCTGCATGCAGGACCTCGATAGCGATTGCATTATATCCTTGAGGCGCTGGTCGATGTCGCGGAGCTGGGCGGTGCATGATGACGTCGGAGGAGGGGATGGTGGCGGTGGAGGAGGCGAGGAGGGTGGAGACCTGTGGCGGTGGAAATGGTGGAGAGGAGGGGGAGCTCGGCAGTCAGCGTGCTGCCCATGGCCGCCACATCTGCAGCGATGGGGGCCACGTCACTGCTCGAGGGCCTCCTTGAGGAGTGAGCGGATGGAGGGTTCGGTTAAGGTGTTGGTGAGGGGCGTGGGGGGCCAAAGCTCCTCGAGGGAGCGGCCAAGGATCGAGGGAGAAAAGGACGCGTTGCTGAAGGTGGGGGCGGCGGCATTTGAGGATGGTGTCGAAGTTGTGGGCGCGCCTCTGGAAAGAATCGGTGAGGCGGCCCTGATGGAAGAGTTGCTTGCACATTTCGAGAAGCGAGGCATACGATCCGAAAAACACGTAGCCCAGGATCTTGTCGGGGTTGAGCTTGTCAAAAAAGCCGTGGATGAATTTAGTCACACCCTGCCTATAATGGGACTCCCCATACATGGATGCTGCAATAATTAATTAATTAATTAATTAATATAAGCACGTGACTGCACATGTCACGTGGGTGCCAATACAGAGTAAAGGAACCTTCAACCCTATATATACACAGCGAGAAGGAGGGAGGGCGCCCTAGCTTCTCTCACTGCCGCAGGTGGGCACGGGCCACAGAGCGCTCTCTCCACAGCATGGTGCATCATGCCGGGGCGAAACACTGTGGGTGCATGCAATACAACCAGTGCAATGCATAGGTAGGCTGACACCGGCCCCCCGCCTGCAGCCTGGTTGTAGCCCAGAATGAACCATATGCCCCTTCTCAGGCCGGGATATGTGTTACATGTGAAGTGAGACAACTATGCCTGGACGCATGGCGATCCAACGCCGTGGATCGGACTAGGGTAGTACGTTGTCTGAGAGGAATTAAAGACGCGAAGGCCGCGGGAGCCGCGCGGCTATCTCTAGGTAGACCTGAATGGCTGAGGGAGATCAGAGGGTTACACTGACGAAAGGTTGATATAGGGAAAACACTCATACACACATACCAAGCCAGCCATAATTTCAATGCACAAGGATACACATTTCCATCACCATTCATCTTCATCATCCTGAACGACTCGAACACGCGGGCAAGATAACGGCAGGCTCGAGCTACCTTGGTCCGGATTCTCCCGATTTCTGGCCTGCGCTGGTTGTCTCTTTGATACACACACACACACACGCCACCACGACCAACACAAACAACCAAAACTAAGAAGGAAAAGAGGGAACACATACACACATACATGCGCTGGTTGTCTCCTTGATACATGAAGGGGCTAAAAGAATAAGTAAGGAGTATACATTGCAAAGGGAAAAAGAAAAAAGAGTTCTGAAGAAAGAAAGAAAAAAGAAAAGGTAAAAGGTAAGGCCGGGGCGCCTCCGCTTCTTCTCATCTTTGAGAGCCCATCGGACAAGATTTCATTTCTCAGACGCCGCAAGCGGCTCGAGAACACTCCCTTCACCGTGGACAACTTGACCCCGGCGCAGCAACAACGGCCGGCGACGGGAGCTATGGCCGACCTACCTCCAGCTCCGGCAGACCAAGGCGGGGCAGCCGGTGTACTGGAAGGGGGCGGCCATCCGATGCGGGTCTACGTCGGCCACAAGCCCTGGCATGCGACCCCCGCGACCCCCGTGACTCCAGACCAGAGTTCCATTATACGGCGTATTATACGGTATTATACGGTATAATACGCGTTATACAAGGTCGAGCGGATAATTTTTATCCGTTTTATACGATTTGCGTATTTTTACGTATAATACGGCGAATAATTCGTATAAGCGCGCGTATAATGGGGTTTTCGCGCTCATCCGAGGTCCGGCAGCCAAATTTTTCGGGCGGGAACTAAGGCGGGAATGCAAGGGAACTTAGAAACACTACGGAAACCATCCACTGGTTGACATTTGGCGACCGTGAGACACAAGGATCTTACAAGCAAGCTACACTGTAGCATGGCAAGTTGGCAACCCTCCATGCTGTTTAGGTCTCTGCCCTTGCCTCTCGGGCAGCCAAGCACCGAATATTAATGTAAGTCATACAGAAAACTGACTGGTACGAGAGCATGGCCGCTTTACATTTTCAGTCTGTAGGCATGATCCTTAGGTCTTGAAAAGCTTATATCCTTGGCCAGGCAACGTTTGGATGTGCGCAGATATGTCTCGACCTTCTGCTCGATGCGGCAACCTCGTTTCAGCAACCAGGTGGCGACCGTGCATGTGCTAACTGTTGATAGGCGGGAAATGCTCCTACATTTGAACGCGGATAGATGTTTCACGTTATTCCTTACATGATTTATAAGCGACGACGGCCAGGAAAGGCTCGCAGCTACGTCCATCAGGTGGGCATGCTGGCTCCGTCAAGAAAGGTAATATGCGGTTTTGATCTGGTACGTGCTATCCTGTTCACGTGTTCATTGTACTGTATCAAGTTGTTGGGTGGATTGTAAAATAATCGTAGACCTGTAATGGAGGTTTTCTGCTTGTCTTTTGGTTGCTTTACTGCCTCTACGCATTATTGGCTCGTGATGGTTGGGGAATACCACTACGACATGCAGATTTTGGACCAGATTTGTCTGCTATTAGCTTATGCTTCATCGAAAGCAGTGACGTAGTGCTTGGCATTGTTTATAAATATGATAAGCTTGATAACGCGATGTTTTTTCTTGCTAAAAACATCTCGAAACAAGTGGTTTTCTGGCCAGATCTAGCCACTATTTCTTGTTTTGCTCGCCAAAGTCAGCCTTCTTCTTGTGTGCTCCTCATGCATACAAGAAACATGGAGATGCCCAGGACCTGCTTGCATGGAAGCATAGCCATCTTACTTCTTTTGCTTTTTTCATCTTTCCATTTCATTTGGCGTTGTTTTTTAGGCTATAATGCATAGGTAATCTAGCTCCTCGTGAACCCCGGTTTACACGTCCAGTGTTCCCAAGCACTGCTGAGCAGTGGCAACCCATGTATCATGTGTAATTTAGTGTCAGAAACATGTGGACTGCTTGAAATGATATCAAAATGCATGAAACAACCCCAAAAACGATTAAATCCAGTATTTGCGTATAATTTCCGGATAATACCGTATTATACCGTATTATCCATTATACGGACCCCGCGCGTATAACCGCGTATTGCGTATAATGGAACCCCAGCTTAGGGGAATACAGCAGTAGTAGTGTAGAATAGTTAGACCGTGGCCATGTACATGTAAAATGGTTTTCACCTTTGCGGCGTGCCAAATCAGAATGTACATGTAAGCCTCCTACAGGCTCTATACCAGCTGATGCACGAGTATTGTTTAGCCATGTATACATGTGTTCCTATGATGTGCCACACTCCAGATGATGCCTAGCTTTATCTAGTTATGCTGTGCCCATGCAGAGAGCTGCTCTCTGTTGAGATGCCATTAATTAATTAATTAATAGACACGTGACTGCGTCACGTGAGCATAAGTCCTCAGTGGGAGGGGAACATGGGATGGAATGGATGGTATAAGCTATCTAGGTCCTAGTTACAGGGGTGTGGGCACCGCGGCCCGAATCGCTATGAATGCCATACTTGGTCACACGCGGAGCCCCCACAGGCTTGGGGGTGGTCTCCTTCATCACTACTTGCCATCTATCCTTGCGCACCATCTGCCTCCATATTACAGACAAACCAGGAGGCTGCCCGGGGGTGAGCCCGTCACGTCTAGTGTAGCACATGTCCATGCCGAGTCTATCACGAAAAGTCCACGGGTGGCGGCCCTGCCGCGCGCGGCCGGGGGCACGCCAGGTGAGGACATATCGCCCAGGCTGGGCGGGCTTGGTGCCAGCTAGTCTATCTGATGTATCTACCTGATCTGTGCGGGCCAGGTGCCTGGCTAGGCCCAGGCGCCTGTGCCTAATCATGTGGGAAACATAGGGCAAATCAGCGTACAAATCCTCATTACTAATGTGCAAACCAAGGGGGATGTTAAGGGCCTGGCGCAGCATCTTGGTGACGGCGCCGTCGAGTCGTTGCTCCAGCTCCTGCGTCAGTGTCCACGTCTCGGCGCCGTAGGTCAGGATCGTCAGAATGGCGACCTTGAAGAGGTCACGCTTGACGATCCGGGGTAGGGCGGGGTTGCCCACGCCATGCCGATCCGTGTCGTCATGTCGTCCTCGCAGTTGGGAAGCCAACTGCCGAGCAGCTTGAAGCGGCCTGAAGGAGGGTAGTGAGATGCCATGCTCTAGCTTTTGTATAGCTATATACACGACTCTTGTTGAACTCTTGCAGCGTTTATTGGTCAAAGACTATGACCGAGCCATTATGCTCCGTCAAGTCCGATGTTTTTTGCAACGTCACCCACATCTGTTCGGTGCTGCCCCTTGGCACAAGCTCTACAAACAGGTCGTGGACCGGCTGGATCGCATAGTATCTCCGCACATCTGAACCCTGTGATGCCAGATCTCCTTTGCGGCCGTTCCAAGCTTGGCACTGGATTCGTTGTCCACATCGTCGCGTCGCTGCCGCAACACGATGTTTTCTGGCATCCGCGGGCTTTTGGTTCCCGCCGCACATTTGAAAGTGCTGTCCTCCGGCTTTTTGCCTTTGCACCGTGTGCAGTTCTTGGACGTTTGGAATCATGGCATGGCTAACGTGATGACTGACTAGCTAGACCTTTTCAGTGGTTTTCCATTTGCGGGTATTTCCTCGTAAATGGTGGGAGAGCGATCGCAGCAACTGGTGCTCACCACTAGACACTCCCGGCCAGCTAGGCTAGAAACACACGCCCTGATCAAGCATGCTGTTTCCGGCCCCACCGTCTAGGTCATCTAGTCGCTCCACACGTAAGCCAGCCATAATTTCAATGCACAAGGATACACATTTCCATCACCATTCATCTTCATCATCCTGAACGACTCGAAAACGCGGAAAAGATAACGGCAGGCTCGAGCTACCATGGTCCGGATTCTCCCGATTTCTGGCCTGCGCTGGTTGTCTCTTTGATATACTGATCTTCCCCCCCATGACAGGCTCCCCCTTAGCTGGGCATAGCTTGATAGATCATGGGGCTGCAGGTGCCCTGGGGCACAGCTAGAGCAAGTGTCGTTTACATTCCCACCCTTGCAGGAAGTAGCTTAGAATGTATTACATTCTGATTTGGCTTAGAATGTATTATAGGCCATATGCCTATAATATGCCTCAAGGGCTATGTGCTACATATACTCCCAGCGGAGTTATCAAAGAGACAAAAGAGTTATGTCACAATAATACAATTCAATTCAATTCAATGGCTGGGATGTGGTGAGGCACAGGCGATGTTGGAGTATGGGTCAGGATTTCGATTTTTCGATCAGCGCCCATGGTGCCCGGCCGGCCGGGGGTCTCCTATCCAACAGGGCCTCTAAAGCCTCATTGCACAGCTCACTCCAAATAAAAAAGTGTAAGGTGAAAATGGGTAGGCAGTGAAGAAATAGACAGCATGAACAAACATGTACTCCCAGCGGAGATACATGTCCTCAATTAATTGATGAATATGCGTCCAGAAACAGTCGCACGCCTCAATGACAACCTACAGCAGGCTCGAGCTACCGTGGTCCCGGATTCTCCATAAATCTGGCATGTGCACGCCAGTTATTTACGTCGGGCCTGTGCTGGTTACCTCATTGATACATGTACTGGAGCTTTGCATAACTTCAGCAGCAAGACTTTGTCTATTAATTGCGCACAATAACGTTTCGTCATTAAAAGAAATTCAAATAAATAGGTGACTGCCAAGTGGTCAGAAATGAGCTCAAGAAGCAGAAAACTAAGGAAACCTTTCCGCTAGGGCTCACATGCTCAACCTGTATGCCTCAGCACATCTTTATTCATGGGTGGTGCTCAGAAGCACCTTCGACAACATACGCCATCAGGCAAATCCTCGGCGGCAGCATCACAGCCTGCTCAAATCCCCTGATATTTACACAGTGAGAGACGAATCTCTCCCACAGCGTCCATGTGGGTATCGTGACACGATCACCAGGACACTGTTAAAAAAAGGCCAGACGATGAAATAGGCCCTATCAGTACACCTTGCAGGAGTGCGAAGAACCGGTTGAGCAGAAACCACACATGCGAAGCGGGTCGCTGGCGTGTGAAGGGGGGGAAAGTCATGCCCACCCTGTCCTAACAACATCAGGCCGTAAGGCCATTCATCAGCTGCAGACGCTTGCCTGCAATCGCATCCCGTGATGCCTTGAAACCCCGCTCATACAAGGTTCGCAACCAGGCATTTCGGAAGCAACAACGCAGCTTCTTGCCATCCAAATCAGCGTCAGGAAAACGACGGCACAAAATAAAGCCCGCCGAGAGATATTTTCCGACTTTCCAGTGCTCCTACGGTGCCACCTGGCGATGACGGCGCGGTGCTCCCTTGCGGCTGCCGCGCGTGGCCTGGTTGTTCAACGGTTCTCCACAGCCTTCTTAAATAAAAGAAAGCCCGGCTGCGAGGTCGAATCTGCCTAGCGATGGCGGCGTATCCCTGGCACTGGCGTTTCTGACCGAAGCAAGAAGGCCAGCGATCACGCCTTAAATAGTAGCCAGCCCGGGCATCTCAGCTTCCAAAAAAGAGCACACCTGCTCCATAACCTGCCTTCCTTTATACGCGTTTTGGCTCATCCTCTCGCATAGGGATTTTTCAAAGGCAGTGAGGGCAGGCAACTGGATCTGGATGGCCGTTTCTTGCCGCATCAGAGTCCAGTCTGGATTCTCTGGGTGCGGCATATACACGCACTTTTCCTGAACATCAAGGAAACGATTCATGGTGATGTTCCGGGACTTCATCTCCATGTATTTCGCCTTTGCATCCACTTCGGAGTGCTCTGCCGTGTGACAGACAGACTCTCCTACAATCCGCCGCACCCACGCGGGTCCAGGAGCGTGCAAAGTGATGAGACGGTCGGAGTGCAGCCTTCCTGTGGATGCATCCACTCGCCTCTCGACGGTATCTACTTCGATAACGTGGTTCAGCAGCGGGTGAGGATCATTGTATTTACGCCAACTAGCCGCCGTCACACGTTCCCAGGGATGTTTGTACGTGTGCTCTTGCGTGAAAACCTTCACCATCACGAAGATGGATGCGCAGGCTTGCACCTTGCGCTGCAAAATACTCTACAAGAAAACGGCAGTCAATGGCAGCCTTATTGCTGTTTTTGTATGTCCGCCCTTTCGATTCGCGACACGCCCAGCTGTTGACACGGGCTGCACGCGAACCGCAAAGCAAAGCGCAACACTCACAATTCCGGGGCACAGGACGCTTTTATATGGAAAATTCCAGCGGTGGCCGCTCGGAATGACAGCACTGACAGGTCGCAACGTGCGCATGACAGGTGGGCGGCTTGTCAGTTGAACGCCCGTTGCGCGCGCAGCGTGCTTGCCGCCTCGGAGCTTGATCCGCCCCTGAACAAGCTGCCTGGTACGGCCGAGCCGCGGACACCGCCAGCCAAGCACGTCTGCTGAGGAAGGGCCGGGCGCGTGCGTCCATCAGGCGATGCATGCAAGTAGCGGGCTTGGCCCCCATGGTTCCCAGACCAAATCCTTGCCATATCTGATGGAGGCCTGATGGAGGGTGAACTTTGGACGGCAGACTGCGCCAACTGCGCACGAAAAGGCGCCATTTTGAACAAAGAACATGATGATTGATGAACCACGTGACCCGGTGGTGGTGATCGGTGATCGATTCCAAAATACAGTAGGCAAATATTTCTGAATTGCCTGCCTGTAGGCAATCATGATGTAATGGCCGGGAGCCTAATAGGAATTCTTCCGAATTCAACTTCGGCGACAGTCCCCGGACTTGAAAAGCTATGGCCTGATTGATTATCAGATGTGCGCCTTCGACTTGCAGCGGGACTCAGGATCATCAATGGGCAACATCCATCAGCACTTCATGACTTTTATGTGCCCAACCAGGATGCCCTGCAGTGGCGCCGAACGTGTTGAGATCATGAAGTGTATGGAGAATATCCTAGAATGTGTCTTACCAAAAGCGAGAGCCTGTGGAAGGAATCCTGTTACAACAGGATGTTTGCTGTTGGTAGTTAATCATTTCATGTGCGAAGCTCGATATAGCTCGATCTTATAACAGACGAGCGATTTTATTAGAATCTAGAAAACAGAGCGGGTGAGCGCTTGCACTCGTGCCTGGATCAGCTGTAAGCGAGGAGCTGTGTCTTAGCGCGCTACACTCTTTTCATTGCTCCCATGCTGCAGCTTAGTCTGAAGATGATTGGGAATCAGGCATGAACGGCAGCGGCCGCAGGCCATTGCGAGAGCTTAACGACTTCCCTGATTTTCTTGACCATGTGCATAGCTCACAACAAGCGAGCGTATTACATCAAGCTACCAGCACGATAAGCGGAGCACAGAAAAATCTAAGCGACGCAGCCCACGAACTGGCTGCTGCCCGCAGTCATCGGCCAGGATCAGGCCGTGCGCCGCCGCGAAATGTGGGCTCTTTAGCTCGTTCATCCGCTGAATCTTTCACGATCCCCGGTCCTGCTGCTGCGTATGTCCAGTCCCAGCGGCATGGCACGGAGGTCCGTACCCGCGATGCCGTTGCTACTTCTGCCTCCACCGGGCACAGTAGCACTGCTGATGCTGTTGAGACATCGAATGCGTGCGTTTTCCGGTCTGCGCCATGGCTGTCTGCTTTGGATTCGCTGGACGTCGCGGAGTTCGACCCTGGTAAGCGGAAATTTGGCACCGCGTTTTGGCGAAGCAAAGATATCGATGCGGCAACCGCCCTTGGCTATTTGTTGTACGAATCAACATTAATGTTGAAGAGAGAATGTGACACGGGCATGAGTTGATCCATACGTCAGTGCTGGCTACGATATGCTGGACCGCTAGTGGATGGCGGGCCGTGGAACGTGTCTGGTTGAGCCTTTGAACAAGAGCGAACACAGTTGACCCTAAAGTCCTACCCCCACACATATCAGTGTATCCCTGGCCACCAGCGCAGAAGCGTGGGTGGGCTGGGAAACTTGCAATCTTTGGGCAATCTGCATGGTTTCGCCGATTGCTCAATTTCTGGTCGGCTCACAGGATGTACGTTTTAAATGGTGGATCGCAGACATGACTGAATAAGGTGTCTGCGCCAATGCTTGGTATGTCTTGATGTTTTGGCCATGAGGTCTTTGCAGCTGGATGCATGTCTGAAGAACTACATCCAGAGCAGTATGCGTGCTGTCCTGTAACAAAGTGTGTGTGTGTGTGTGTGTGTGTGTGTGTGTGTGTGTGTGTGTGTGGCCTAGATGACCATGGCTGTAGGGTTAGCAAGTATGGAGGAGTTGTATGTCTTCGCCCTCGCTATTGTGGTTTGACATAGGGTCTGGTCCTGTTGAGATGGGCTAGTGCTGATCCTTTCTAACTGACAGTAGTACCTGTTTGATGGCTGAAGGACCTTGTTTCTTTGCGTAGCTTGGCTCCTTGCTTTGCGTAGGTTCCTCCCACCCATGTCCTCACCTGCCATGTGCCCCCGCAACCGTTCTATACACACGGCCATCCATGCCAAACAGACATGTCTTTTTTTCTATGGCTCCGCTTGGGCAAGCGGTAAAGAGTCCTTCATCATGACCATCCTCTGTCGACACATGGTCGACATCATGATTGCGTGCGATTCCTGCCCTTTCCCTTGCCAAACTAAACCCTACCCCCTAATGACTTCCTTCCCCTTGCCACGTGCAGCGCTGTACCCGCTTGTCCGCCACAACATTCGAAGCATCCTCTCGGGGGCGTCGCCCCGGCCGGTGCCGCAGGTATGAGTAGTGAGGGGTTTATCCTGCTGCCTTGCACACATGGTCAGGTATGACAGGGCAGGACAGCGCACATCACGGTGCCATTCCTTATTTTCACCGTGCCGTAGCTGAGGTTGCTCGCTATGACCAGGCATGAGAACTCCACGAACACCCTGTCTGGTTCCGTGCGAGCACACCAAGTAGGCTAGTAGTTCTTCAATCCTTGGAAGACCTTCCTTTCCGCCAACGTGTACCCAGACACAAATCAAAGCTGAAGCGCTACGCTGTGATAGATGTTGGGGCTATGCAGCAGGCTACAGCAAGCATCCCTGTCAACAAAGATGGAACAGTATCCAGGCTCAGTCTAGTCACTGTCTGGTCACTCTGCGCCCCCACCCCACCAAATAATAGTGTCGTGTTTCGGTCCTGGGATGAATATGGTTCGTACATTTTGGTCCAGGGATAGGGACCCTTGCTGGCGCGGGCTCTGCCTCCCGTTTGTTCACAACACGGTGATGGCAGTGTTGTGACAAGGGATGGGCCATTCTGGTGACCTCGCAAGCCCAACTTGCGAGGTGATGCTTTGGAAGACCCGTCGGAAGACCGTTGCTTGCGAGCTACGCTCATGACATGGCACATGGGGCATGGGGCATGGGGCATGGAACATGGAACATGGGGCGCAGGGCGCGGGGCGCGGGCCGAGGGCCGGGGACCAGGGGCGGTGGGCCGTGGGGCGTGGGGCATGGGGCATGGGGCATGGGGCATGGGGCATGGGGCATGGGGCATGGGGCGTGGGGCGTGGGGCGTGGGGCGTGGGGCGTGGGGCGTGAGGCAGGGGGCAGGGGGCAGGGGGCAGGGGGCAGGGGGCATGGGGCGTTGGGCATGGGGCGTGGGCCGTGGGCCGTGGGGCGGGGGGCGGGGGCGGGGGCGTGGGGCGTGGGCCGTGGCGCGTGAGGCGTGGGGCGTGGGGCATGGGGCATGAGGCAGGGGGCAGGGGGCAGGGGGCAGGGTGCGTGGGGCGTGGGCCGTGGGGCGTGGGGCGTGGGGCGTGGGGCGTGGGGCGTGGGCGTGGGGCGTGGGGCGTGGGGCGTGGGGCGTGGGGCGTGGGGCGTGGGGCGTGGGGCGTGGGGCGTGGGGCGTGGGGCATGGGGCATGGGGCATGGGGCATGGGGCATGGGGCATGGGGCATGGGGCGTGGGGCGTGGGCCGTGGCGCGTGAGGCGTGGGGCGTGGGGCATGGGGCATGAGGCAGGGGGCAGGGGGCAGGGGGCAGGGTGCGTGGGGCGTGGGGCGTGCGGCGTGGGGCGTGGGGCGTGGGGCGTGGGGCGTGGGGCGTGGGGCGTGGGGCGTGGGGCGTGGGGCGTGGGGCGTGGGGCGTGGGGCGTGGGGGGTGGGGCGTGGGGCGTGGGGCGTGGGGCGTGGGGCGTGGGGCGTGGGGCGTGGGGCGTGGGGCGTGGGGCGTGGGGCGTGGGGCGTGAGGCAGGGGGCAGGGGGCAGGGGGCAGGGGGCAGGGGGCATGGGGCGTTGGGCATGGGGCGTGGGCCGTGGGCCGTGGGCCGTGGGCCGTGGGGCGGGGGGCGGGGGCGGGGGGCATGGGGCATGAGGCAGGGGGCAGGGGGCAGGGGGCAGGGTGCGTGGGCCGTGGGCTGTGGGCCGTGGGCCGTGGGGCGTGGGGCGTGGGGCGTGGGGCGTGGGGCGTGGGGCGTGGGGCGTGGGGCGTGGGGCGTGGGGCGTGGGGCGTGGGGCGTGGGGCGTGGGGCGTGGGGCGTGGGGCGTGGGGCGTGGGGCGTGGGGCGTGGGGCGTGGGGCGTGGGGCGTGGGGCGTGGGGCGTGAGGCAGGGGCAGGGGGCAGGGGGCAGGGGCAGGGGGCAGGGGGCAGGGGGCAGGGGGCAGGGGGCGTTGGGCATGGATCGTGGGCCGTGGGCCGTGGGCCGTGGGCCGTGGGCCGTGGGCCGTGGGGCGGGGGGCGGGGGCAGGGGGCGGGGGGCGGGGGGCGGGGGGCGGGGGCGGGGGCGGGGGGCGGGGGGCGGGGGGCGGGGGGCGTGGGGCGTGGGGCGTGAGGCAGGGGGCAGGGGGCAGGGGGCAGGGGGCAGGGGGCAGGGGCAGGGGGCAGGGGGCAGGGGGCGTTGGGCATGGGTCGTGGGCCGTGGGCCGTGGGCCGTGGGCCGTGGGCCGTGGGCCGTGGGCCGTGGGCCGTGGGCCGTGGGCCGTGGGCCGTGGGCCGTGGGGCGGGGGCGGGGGCAGGGGGCGGGGGGCGGGGGCGGGGGGCGGGCGGGGGGCGGGGGCGGGGGCGGGGGCGGGGGGCGGGGGCGGGGGGCGGGCGGGGGCGGGGGGCGGGGGGCGGGGGGCGGGGGCGGGGGGCGGGGGCGGGGGCGGGGGCGGGGGGCGGGGGGCGGGGGCGGGGGGGGGGGCGGGGGGCGGGGGGCGGGGGCGGGGGGCGGGGGGCGGGGACGGGGCGCGGGGCGCGGGGCGCGGGGGCGGGGGCGGGGGCGGGGGCGGGGGCGGGGCGGGGGGCGGGGGCGGGGGCGGGGGGCGGGGGCGGGGGGCGGGGGGCGGGGGCGGGGGGCGGGGGGCGGGGGGCGGGGGGCAGGGGGCGGGGGGCGGGGGGCATGGGGCTTGTGCCCCACAAAAACAGACGGCTGAGATAAGGATGGTTATGACCTGGGACCTGCCGTTTCGGGTGGACAGAATCAGGGTTCGAGCCCAGTCAATCTGTTTGCGTTCGTTGGCCGATGCTTGTGGGGTTGTGTGTGATGGCGTTTGTTCTAATGTGTGTGTGTGGTTTTTGGGCATAACATACTAGCACTAACACGATTATATTATGATAATGGATGTGTGATATTATGATATGAAAAGAACCCCAACGATATCATGACATTAAAAAAATTTGTACTACTTTATTTGTTGATCATTCCCCCCCCCCGCCGGTGCCACCAGATGGTGGTCGTGCTCAAGTCGCTGCGCTCCATCGGGGGAGGGGACGCGCTCGTCGAGCTGCAGGTGGGGGGGAAGAATGGGCCAAGGATGGGGCGAGGGGGCAAGTAGGGGCAACTACGGGAAAGAAGTGTATCTGCAGGTTGCGGCCAAGCATGGGGGCCAACACAAAAGGGTGTGCACCTGGTTTGCTTGTGAACTGGATGGGGGGATGGGATTTTCAGCACACCGCATGGGGTGCAGGGGGTGGGGGAGATGGCAGCATGGAATGGGCAATGAGTGCAATGATATCGATTTCTTATCAGCTTTTGTTGTGAAAAACATGCAAATGTATGGGTTGATTTTTTAGAAAACATGCTGCCATGTCTCTTGAAGCCCTCCGTGTGGCCATCGTGGCTTGAATCGGTGATAATCAATGAAAATACCCACTTAATAATGCTTACTTTGCATACCTCTTGCTCAGTCCCAGTCTTTATCTTCGTCTCCGGCACTTTCTCCTGTGTAATTTGAATCCACAGGATCCCACAGGCGTGCTGGGAGGCAGCATCCACCGCGCTGTGCTGGCGGCCTCCGAGTTTGGCGAGGACATCTCCCAGGGTTGTGTTCTGATACTGCGCCAGGTGGGTCTTGGAGTCTACGTTGCAGCTGGGTACTGACATTGTTAGATTATATAAGGCCATCGATTGCACACCTGTGGAAGGCAATTCTGGATGGTCCATCAGTCATTGGTGCAAGAGTGTAGGCTGGTGGGTGCAAGACTGAACATCTCCAGCAAGTTTTCATTACACTTGTCACCTGCCATCTTGAGGGAAAGATGGCTCTGATAATGGGTGGTGAACTGGTGTGGCTGACACAGTGTGTTTGCCAAGTGCAGCGCTACATTTAGGAGAAATGGAGAAATGGGTATACATCAGAGAAACCTGGAGGAAAGGGTATAGCTTAAGGATTTTGTGAGGAGGCAAAGAGGGGAGATGGATCCAGAGTGGGATAAGAGGAAGAGGCAGCGGTGGGCAGGTGAAGGAATGTAAAGGTGGCGTATCCGACGTGTGCCAGGTTTAGGAAGGGATTAGGAGAGCCGAGAGGTGAATGCACCATCTGCCGCGCTTACGCCGTGTCGCACTAGTGGGGCGCCCTGTTCTGTGACAGGGCTGTGTAGCACGTGCTAGCTCTGCATCAAGTGTAAGAAGTGTGAGCCTTGTGCTAGCAAACTCATGACGACAAGCACAGGGCTGTGTAGCACGTGCTAGCTCTGCATCAAGTGTAAGAAGTGTGAGCCTTGTGCTAGCAAACTCATGACGACAAGCACAGGGGTGTGTAGCACGTGCTAGCTCTGCATCAAGTGTAAGAAGTGTGAGCCTTGTGCTAGCAAACTCATGACGACAAGCACAGGGCTGTGTAGCACGTGCTAGCTCTGCATCAAGTGTAAGAAGTGTGAGCCTTGTGCTAGCAAACTCATGACGACAAGCACAGGGCTGTGTAGCACGTGCTAGCTCTGCATCAAGTGTAAGAAGTGTGAGCCTTGTGCTAGCAAACTCATGACGACAAGCACGCATCGCATTCTTTTCAGCGTGTCTCCGCCTGAACTCGTTATGATCGCCGTCAATTCCGCGGTCAAGTGTCGGCTGCGCTCAGGATAGCCCTTGCAGTGGTGCTTAATACCTATCTACGCACGAACCAGTATAGTAATACCTATCTACGCACGAACCAGTCCTTTCATCCAGGCAACCCCCTGTAGACTCGGGATGAGGTCCGCGTTGATGATGACATCATGAAGAGCGTGCTGGCCACCCATGCGGGCTCCCGTGGCTTCCCGCAGGTCAACTGGCTTCAAAGGGAGCTAACGCCGCCGTACGTCACCATCACGCTGGCCAATGTGATGCAGGTAACTAGGATAGAAGAAGTCATGGGCCAGCTGACAGTATACACTCATCTACCACCGTCTCTGGTGTGATGCTCCGTCTCTGTTATGATGCAGCGTCTCTGTTGTGATGCAGGTAAAACACAACAGAGCACTCTTGTTAGCCACCTGCTGGTAAGCCCATTAAACCACCATCTCTATTGTAATGCAGGTAAATGACTTTGAGCGCGCTCTGGCGAGCGCGCTCGTTCAGGAAATAGCATGTGCTGGTACCCATACCATGCAATCTGGTTTTGAACCTTGATGCACTTGGACTTTCTAGCCACGAGGGCATGCCCTGTAAGGCACGTTGTGTGGCAAGCGGCTCTTGCGACAGGGTGTGCACTGGCTCGGGATCTGTGACGTGCCTAGAATCGACCTGTTCTAGTCGTAACATACCTCCCGTGGTGTGTACGATACGACTTTGCCCTTTTGTTAACGCTCCCTCCTGTTAACGCTCCCAGTCGCTTGACTGTGTGGGTGCCATCCTGCGGGCTCTCTACGTTTTGTTCCCTGAGGGTTTGTTGGCATCGTTGTGGCCACAGCATGGTCCCATGCAGGCCAAGGAGGGGGAGGCAAGCCAGCAAGCATGGAAGCAAAGCAGGGGGCCTGAGCATCCCCTTGCTGTAAATTCTCCACCCAGACCAAGCCTGGTTGCCCTACCCATGAGGAATGTCAATTTATTTCGGTCTGTCTGCGGGCATGCCCTTTATACCTGGCTTCTGTGTTAGAGGATAGCAAAAGAAAGCTTGCCGTAAACGTCAGGACAAGCTGCCTGCCATTTCACGGGAAAAACTTATCTCATCACTTATCTCATCACGCCCCGCATGTCTGCTTGCTGTTCCGTGGATCGAGGCCCCCATCATCGGTGCACCCGTTTCCCTCGCGGTGTGCAGCCTGTCTGGCCTGGCACCTTTCTTCGTACATACTGATACTGTGCTTACGATGTTTCCTCGGCCCGGCCCTCTTCCTGGTTTGGGGGGCCGCTTTCCTCCCAGGTATTCCCGTGGAACTGTGCGGCGCCACAGCAACGCCCAGCGCCACCGCCCGTCCAAGGCCAGACTGTTGCGCGCCAGGTGTGTGCCTCCGCTTGGGTGCACGCACAGATCATGCCATCGATCTCATTTCACCGGCCAGGGGCTGCGCGTATACCGGCAATATGTGCTGGCAGGTCTGCGTGTGGGGGTGTTGTATGGTAGCGCCCCCCTCTTCATTCTTCTTACTAGCAGGATGACATAAGGTTGCTTACATCGCCTCTATTCAGTTGCAGATGTTTCGCATTCCGTTGAGAATCGACTGCTTTTGGATGCCCGGACTAGCAGCCAAGGAACCGCTCGCTTTTCTCATCTTTATCTGCACATCATTTCGCGCCTCTGGTCATGTGGCTCTGGTTATCTGGCTCTCGCCATGTGCCTCTGGTCATGTGCCTCTGGTCATGTGCCTCTGGTCATGCGCCTCTGGTCATGCGCCTCTGGTCATGTGCCTCTGGTCATGTGCCTCTGGTCATGTGCCTCTGGTCATGTGCCTGTGCCCACCTGCCGTACTTGCAGCCAAATGGGCAAACAAGCGGCCCTCCCCAGTCCAAACCAAGCCAGCCCGGTCCAGCCGGATCCTCCCAGGCATCTAATCCACTGGCCATCAACCGGCCCTCTCCCGGCATTCGAGATGTCCTGAACAATGGATGCGCTCGCGACACTTGGCAGCACGGTGGCCATCCCACAAGCATGACTGGGGGCATCTCGCTGGGTGGGACCAGGGGCACGGCTGCGAGGGATGGCATTGAGGGTGCTGCGATACCTGGATCTTCAAGCCGCAGCCAGGGAGAGACGGTAACGGTGCAGGGGCAGGGGCAGCACAATCTCCAGCCGCCAGGTCGGCAACAGCAGCAGCCTTCTCAGCAACAACACTCGCAGCATTCGCAACGTTCACAACAATTGCAGCAGCAGCAGCAGCAGCAGCAGCCGCCGCCGCCGCCGCCGCCGCAGCAGCAGCAGTGGCAGCAAGCAGGAGGGCGGGTTACAGACCATGTACGTTCTGTCCCAGCGCCAAGTCAGGCATGGCCAGGGTCACAGCCAGATGCCCTGGCGGCACGTCAAGGCATGAAACGCATGCATCCACGTGAGGTGGCGGCAGTGGACGAGTTTGGCAGTGGGGACCATCAGAGATCAGGCATTGACGGAGGGGATGGCGTCGGCATGAGTCCGGGACAGTCACGTCCGAGACCGTGGGACCGGGGGGATGAGGGGGAGAATAAAGTACGGAGAGGGGCAGATGGCAGCAGTTGGCCAAATCGGATGGTGGCTGCAAGTGCTAAAGCTGATGCCCAACATGGCCGGCCGGGAGCACGAGAGTTGGGGCATGGCAGCGTGGGAGTAGTTGCGGATGACCAGGAGAGGAGTCCATTCACGGTGTTGGAGAATACTCTAGGAGAAGATCTGGTAGAGGATGAGATGGCAGCGCATGCGTCAGTGTTTGCTTCCATGTTTGGTGCTGGCGACGAGAGTCAGCCAGTGGCAGCCGCTGGCATCCCCGCATCTCGCCAGCCGAGTGCCCAGAGAGATGGCCCCGCTGGTTCACAAGCCGTCACCCCCTCCCAAGGAGTGCCCAGGGGCTGCGTGCAGGAGGGCGGCCCAGGCTCCAGCCAGCTGGGTGGTCGGGATGGGATGGGCATACGTAGAGCACAGACTGAGTCAGGCGCGGTGAATCAAGGCCCGCGGAGTTCATCTCAGTTCTGTGGACAACCTGATTTGCTCAGCACGAGGAGTGGGGAGATTGCTGCTGCGGATGGTAGACTAAGAGGTGATGACCTATCTCGTAGGGGGGGAGGGCAGGCAGAGGAGCCACCGCGATCTGCCAGGGCGTGGCCGAGCATGGGTGAGCCTGCCTCGCCCAGGCCACCCTTGCCGCCATCTTCCCAGGCCCGCTCGGCTACACAGCAACCATCACAGCCTCTGTCTGCCTCGACGACTTTGCTACTTGGCCTGGCGGAAGATGATGAGGATGACGTCTTTGCCCCTGTTCCAAAGCCGTCCTTTGTTTCAGGCTCTGGTCGGAGATGATCATAACCTTCATAACCCTGTGTTATTGGCATGTATTAGTTTATGCAGCCGGCCGTGGCCACATATATGAGTCCCTTGGTAATGGATGGCTAGGTTAGTGCTCACATCGTATTTGCCCAAGTGATGTGTTCATGGAGGTAAAGTATGATTTACAATTATACTGGGATGCAAACCTTGAGCCCATCGTGTCGTGGGCCAGGTTGATCGTCTGCCCGACCCATCACACCTCCAAATCGCATAGCCGACTAATTATAAACGATGCCAACCTTTTCCTTTTGTGCCTGGCGATAAAAAAAAAAAAATGAACCAGCTCGCTTGGAAAACATTGTTGCAAAAAGCTTTGTGCAGGCATTATTAGCAGTTTTCGCAGCTTTTCCCGCACATTAATTAATTAAACACACGCTCCCGTTGGGAAGTCACGGAGCACGATAATACAGAGATAAAGTGCTTTTCATCGATCCTGTATGTTGCACAATGCGGGGAAGGGGGCAGTGACACCGGCCCGTAGACCTTAATTCCCTCATGCATGCATGCCGGAAGGCAAGCCACAGCTGCAATCGATTAAACTACGATCACCAGGCCGGATCGAATCTGGCATAACTGTGCGTGGGTGCACTAATGCTGAAATGTGCGTGGGTGACATATGGCGGGGGCATTGTCTGGCACAATGAAACTGTAGACGTTGAAGTACGCATGTGCGCGGGTAGACGTACATGCGGGTGCATAGGCTGAATTAACTTAAGGTAGCCAGTACGTAGTATGCTGCATGAGCCATATGTACAAGGTGCTGCGAATGAACGCCATATATGCATGCATGCACCAGTGGCCGGCCAGGCCATATACAGCAATCACCGGCCTGGACGCTGGACGAGGATCGACCTGCAACCCCCGCTCAGCAGCTAGCAGCAGCGACACTGACCTGTGGCCGGAATACCTCCGCCGCAAGCAAGCTAATCCCCAGAAGCCCAAGGTCTACACTGGAGGGGTGGGGACAGTGATTATCAAACTTACCACAAGATGTGGACGCCCCCCGCGGGCTAGATTAGCCGTTGTAATGTTCAATCGGTAGTCATTGTCGCCATTGTAGCCACTGTTGCATGCCAAGAATGAGCTCGCCTTGTCATCATAGTGGCCTGGACATACCGGCTGCTGCGGTGCTGCCACGTGCAACGCCAATGCACGGTAGACATGACCAGCCATACCCTAATTTTACAGCTTAGCAACAACACAGCCGGTCATGCTGCTACGTCCATCGCTTCGCTCAGCTTGACTGCCTACGTTCTCCTTGTCATGATGTGCTCATGCGGGTCTTATTGCACCGACAGAATTTGCTGGATCACGATTTTAGTCCGGTCCGATTGCTGCTGTGCATGGCATGCCTCTGGCATGAAGGATATGGGCCGGCCGGGGGTCTCGATCGGCCAAGTTTTTCCTGCTGTGCATATCTGACAGGGATTAAAAGTACTGCGGATGGTGCTCCGTGACTCCCCAACGGAATCACGTGTTTTAATTTATAATTTTAATGTATTAATATACGGCAATTAATACATTGATCAACATCACGCAACCATATCTGAACCTAGTATAGACATCACGGATCGATCCTGCATTTCACATGGGGGGAACCCATAGCTTGCGGGGAACAGGTCCCCGCGCCCTGCCATGTGCACGGCTTAGACTTTTTGCTTCTCAGGGGATGGCTTGTGCATGGCAGATGAAGGTGCATTGGCCACAGGTCGCGACGCTGCTGCGCGGCCGGGAAGTACGTCAGGTCGTCCTCCATGCAGCGACCATGGGATGGAGGGCAGCCGGATCTAGTCTGGCTTGCCCTGCCGAAGGAAGCGCACCTTAATTAATTAATTAATTAGACTCGTGCTCCCGTTGGGGAGTCACGGAGCACCGAAGTGCTTTTAATCCCTGTGTGTGCACTACAGGAGAAAGGGCAGAGACCCCCAGTCTCCTTCTTGCCAAAGGCATGCCACAGCTGCAATCGGGCGCGCTAGCTAAACGGACACGCTAACGATCCGGCAAACTGTGGGTGCGATAAGACCCATGTAAGCGTAGCATAACAAGTATAGCGTGGATCAGAATAGCGTGGGCAAGTAATCTGAACATAGCCAGGGCGTAGCGCACCTTATCAGTCTGGGGAGTCAAATGTGAGCAGAACTGCATGCATGGCGTGGGAACGTAATTCTTGTCCCGCGAGAGGGGCAGACGGTACCCTCGCAGTGCGATGTCACCTTTGCCCTCCCCCACGGGGGTCGGGGGGTGAGCCCCAGGCGGGTGAAGGAGCGTGCCGTCAGTAATTAATTTATTACTTAATTCATAAATGTGCTCGATCTCAAGGTAGCTAGCGAGCGAGACTTGAAGTTTAGCACAGCCGCATCTTCACTCAAACCAGTGTCAGCATTCTTCACGGCTGGCAGACCAGTGGCTGCTGCTGCCACAAGGCTGCGTTGCATTTCTTCGTATGAGCCCAACGATAGAAATCTTTGCGCTGCACTGCATGGAATGGAGAGGTAGGCTCGCCCCATCGCATTCCACGCTCGCTGTCTCACCTTAACCACCAAGGGCTGTTAGGATGTAAAAATGAGGGCATAAACATGGCAGGCAACCAAGGGCAGCACATATAGATTGGCTGGAAATGAGGGCATCCAAAGGCACCAAACTCAGGTAACGAATGTTACAAGCACTGATGTCAGGTGCCATGTCCATGCTCCTCAGATTGGCAGCTAGTTATGTTACTGTAAAGCAGCACCGAGCCGGCATGCTTCTAACCATAATTACTAAGAATATATCATACTAAGTTATTAAGGATTGGTGTGTCCCATTCACACCAGACCAGATGAGAGAGCAAGCTACATTAGCACGGAGATCAGCATACCAAAACAGACGATATAGTAGTACAATAAGGCCACAGAGTGGCTTCCTAGGACTATATGTCCGTTTTTGTGAGCACAAATATCCAGACAGCGAACTAGACATGTGCATTCCCCCCAAAGTTTCATATGCAGGCAACCCCTCCAATCAATTCTAGAGGTACGACTAGACAATGAGCTAGCAAAAACGGCAAGGATGGGAGAGGTCAAAATGCAACAAGCTCGTCAACCACATAATGAATCGTCCAAATTTTAGTAGCGACAGGTTCAGCCTTCACTTTCCCATGCAAACCCCTGACAGCATTTTAAGCACAAAACCACAAAACTGATGGACAATCCAAAGCGTCGATCTCTGATTCTGCCCTACGCCACCCAACGAGCTCAATTCTGTTTAGGTTTAGGGTCGGCGGTTTACTGCACCCTAAACCCTAGTGCCGCCACGCGCTTTTTGGGACATGGTACCAGGGAGGGGATATGAAAAGGGGAGGAGGTCAGACAGCCGTCATTGACCAAGATGCCTCATGTTCTCGGGAACCACACGAGCATGCTATCATTGTGACTATCGTACGGCTTCCAATAATTCACTACTCTGATGTTAAAGGGACCCACACGAGCGTGCTATCATTGTGAATCTCATAGCCTCCAAAAATTTACTAGTTGTAATAAAAGGTCTCACTTGAGTCACTTGTGCCACTACAATAGACACTTTTCCACCTACCTCCGATTGCACGGTTTCGTATTCTTTCCCACACGCCTCAGTTGGCAGAGTACAGATGGTTTGAGTAGGCACCTTCCATCCCTGGTTCAATGTACAAAACCAGAGGGGGTGATTGCATGAACAGACGATGGAGCCACCACTTTCTGTCATAGGTCACTGCCATAAGTGGCCGCCATAAGTTGCTTCCTGCAACGAGCCCCTGGCAGCCATGAACTCCTTATTGCCATATGCTCCTTATAGCCATGAGCCCTTTATGCCATGAGCCCATGATTGCCATGAGCACCTTATTGCCATAAGCTCCTTATAGCCATGAGCCCTTTATTGCCATGAGCCCATTATTGCCATGAGCCCATTATTGCCATGAGCACCTTATTGCCGTGAGCCGCTTATTGCCATGAGAAGATTACAGCCATGAGTAACTTACTGCCATGGCCCATGTGCCACTTACAACCATAAGCAGGCGCAGAAGGGTGGAGCTGGTGGCGCGATGCAGCCTCATCACTGCCACGTAGTTCCCTGCTGCCACAGCGGACGTGATCCGCAGAGCGTCTTGCACAGGACGTGTCTGCAACAAGAGGCCGGTGACAGACCACCAAATGCCACGGGGGCAGTGCCAGTCCACCAAATGCCATGGGGGCAGTGCCAGTCCACCAAATGCCATGGGGCGGGTGAAAGTCGACCAGATAAATAGAGTCATTGTCAACGACTTCCTTATTCACCGGATCCGCTAAAAAAAACGGCCCCTACAATACACATGAACAGCCGAAGATGAGCGGCTCGTAGGATTGTCCGCTGCCATAGAAACAAGCAGGCGGAAACATCACACACTTGCATTCGCAGAAGGTTGTGCCATAGAGCTTGGAAAGGCAACCACTCCTGAGGTGGTGCGAGTCCAAAGTCTGTTCTTGACCTGATCCTAAAGCTTTATACAGCCACACAAAGTGAGATGCCAGGCAAGGGTGGCGTGAGCGTACCCCCGGTATGGACTTTGCAGCGTCGGCACATCGAACACCTGCCTAAGTGCCCACCTGCCCACCTGCCCACCTGCCCACCCACGTGCCCACCGACACGCTGCGGCCTCGCACGGTTCCTGCTTACATGAGATGTACATCATGTGACTGTCATACCAGAGCAGCCCTATTCTGGCACCTCTGTCTCCACTCCGCGCACATCAACGCTGCACAAGTACCACTACTATCACTTTGCATGCACAGTAATTAATCATCTTGTTTCTACTTGCATCCCTGGCCACACGTAATGTGCTGCACCAGGTCAGCAGGTGAACGGGGGAACTGTTTGTGCTGCACATGCATACCGTAGTGCGACCCTTCACTAGTCCTGCAACCTCAGCCGGTGGTCGGGGGAACTGTTCGTACTGTACATGCATACCGTAGTGCGACCCTTCACTAGTCCTGCAACCTCAGCCGGTGGTTGGGGGAACTGCACGTACTGTACATGCATACCGCAGTGCGACCCTAAACCCTAGTCCTGCAACCTCAGCAGGAGGTCGGGGGAACTGTACCTAGAGAAGGTGGTGGAGTAGTATACCTGAAGCAGGTGCTCGGGCATACTTCGCAGTGCGATCGACAGCTCCAGCTGCTCCCCTTGCCCCGTGGTGGACGCCAGCACCACAAAGTAGAGCAAGGAGGCGGCCGCAAAGTCGGGCCACCGGGGGGCTGACCGGACCCCCTGTGTCGGCATGCACAGGCAGCCATGTCACGTGTGACGGACAAAGCATGGGTGTGGTGTGGTCCAAGGGTCAGGATGGCGTGGATGGCGTGGATGGCATGGATGGCATGCATGGCACAAACAGGAGATGATCCCGATGAGAGCCATTGGGTCCGCCATTGGGTCGATTACAGCTGTAAAGATTACGGCTTTGCCAGGCCATCCCAAGGGGTTGGCTTTCGATCATGTTGGACGTATTTAAGCCGGGGCGTGACAGTTGAGGGCAAGGGAGTCCCGTGACTTAGCGCTAAACCAGCACACCCAAGAAGGAGACGGAACAAGCCAACTCTCCAGAATATAGAGGGACCTTCACTATAACATAGGGGAGGGGCATGCATTATAATAAAGGGGAGGGACCTTCACCCTAACACAGGGGAGGGACCTTCATTATAACGTAGGGGAGGGACATGCATTATAATAAAGGGGAGGGACCTTCACTTTAACACAGGGGAGGGACCTTCATTATAATGTAGGGGAGGGACCTTCATTATTATACAGGGGAGGGACCTTCATTATCATATAGGGGAGGGACCTTCATTACGTAGGGGAGGGAGTAAACCAAACACGCATGTCTCGATGCCAGTCGCGTCCTGGCATCCGTCTCACTTGACTGAGGGCAAGAGCTCACACAAGTGTGATGGGCCATGGCATGGTCAGTGACAGGTACGCCGGTGCAATAGCTGGCGAGACAATGCATAAACCGTAACCCACGTCCAGGGCCCCCCAAGCACATGGCCAAAAGGGTGGAACAGACGGCGTGGTGAGTGCGTGTGCATTGCATTGTTACACCGGTGCCGCAGACGTCCGTGAATAAGAAGCCGTGGTGCAGGGCAGATAGGTTAGTGAGGTGTCCATCGTCCCTTGTGGCGAATGGGGAAGGATGAGAGAGGGCTATACTCTGCAGCCAGTAAACACCATTGTACAATCCTTGTACAACGTCATTGTACAATCATGAAATACATCATTAAATGTAAACATAGATCATGAAATACATCATTAAATGTAAACATAGATCATTAAAGATCTTAAGAGACACCATGCGTACACGCCGCGGTGACGTAATGCGGACGAAATACATTACCGGATGCAATGTCTGATGCCGTTAAGCTCACTGGCGCAGGCATGTCTGCCATATTGACGTCGCGTATCGCAATCGTCAGTGTGGTATACACTATATTCTAACGTTGATGTGGTACATCCTACTACTGGCGTACCGCTGCAGGGTAGCACACGGCCAACAGGTGCTGCTGGCACTTCAGGTACTCCCCGAGGTCCCCCGCGTGAAGGCACACGTCGGCTGCGGTCTCATACACTGCATGAGGGTCGGGGCAGGGTGGGGCATTGATGTACACTGCATGAGGGTGAAGGCAGGGTGGGGCATTTATGAGCGGGGGCAGCATTGATGACAGTGACCATGATGATTGGCGGGGGAGGGACGGCACCAACAACAGCAGCAGCAGCCGCCGCCGCCGCCGCCGCCGCAGCAGCAGCAGCAGCAGCGGCGGCAGCGGCAGCGGCAGCGGCGTAGCAGCAGCAGCCGGAGGAGGAGGATGAGGAGGCGGTGGTGGTGGTGGGTGGGGCAACGGGGTAAGGAAGGGAAGAAGAGGAGGAGCCCACACATCAGATCGCTTTCTAGGCCATATGATGGCTTTATGCCACTGGCGCAACGCATGATGGGTGCATGTAGAGGTACTACATGAGGTACTACATGCATGTAGAGGTAGTAGTTTCATTCTAATAACCATAGAAGAAAATCATTATTAGATCCATAACCCTCGACGTGTGTGAGCATGGCCTTTCATGTTTAAGGCATCCAATCCTACCTTTTCATCGTGCCACGGCCACCCATATCTACCATCCATCAAGCATTCCTACCCTTCCGTCATTCATCTACACCTTTCATGGTTCATGGATACCTTGCATGATGCATTGCTACCACTCCATCGTCATCGTGAATGTATTCCTACCCTTCATCGTGAAGGCATCTGCCCCCACCCCCAGGCTTAGTAGGGCCTCGCGGAGCATGCGGAACTTGGGCACCAGCGCCGCCCAGTGCGACTTGGGGTCCAAGGAACTGGCATCCGCAGGCTGTGCGACGGCCCATGGCGGCTTATGGCCAGTATCCAAAGGGGGTGATACCGCCCACTGCGACTTGGGGTCAAAAGACTTGGCATTGGAGGAGGGTGCTGACACCCTGGCGCTCCCAGGGCGTTCGCCACAGGCCAGGGAGGCGCCATTCTCGAGGGCACCCACCTGCGGTGGCACCGCGCGGACGAATGGAGCGTGTAGATTATAGGCACGGGCACATTTAGGAAATAGTTTGCGCAGGCTATTGCGAGGTCAAGGCAGGTTGGAGGTAATTTTGCGGCGAGGGTGATACTAGAGCAAGCTTATCACCACACCACGATGCTCGAGTCAACGATTCCCTTTTGATTTGTTAGACAGCCCCTCCCCATAAGCAGCTCAACCCGACAGGCCAGGCGGAGCTCAACAGAAAAGATTGCATGGCCACAGGTCTGTGATGGGCATCGCAAATGGCATGATCGGAACATGCGCAAAAAGGCAATAACGCATCCAGGTGCACAGCTTTGATGGAACAGCATTAGGCCACTGCTTACCTTGGCGGCGAGCTCGCTGTAAAAGGTGCGGCATTGGGCCAGGCCGCCATCCACGAGGCTAAATCTGGAAAGAGGCTGCTGCGCCCTGGGCGGTTCATGCCGGTTCAGGCGTGGGTCCCCTCCAATGTTGGAGACTACGGGCCCTGCCCCTCCAACCGACCAGGGGTGGGCCACATAGCCTCTATTGTGTGAAGGGGGCTGGGCGGCCCTCCACGAGCTGCTGGAACTTGCGGACAGCGGCCGGGGCCCCCAACGGTACTGAGACATCACCGGCAAGGGTGCACCTGAATCATTGACCGTGCAGACGATGTGGGAAAAGGTTAGCGGAACACACGTCGGCACTGGCTCGGCAGCCTGGCAACATGTGCCGACTGAAAAGATCGGTGCGATACATGCCCATAACAGGTTCATAAACAACCAGGTTCATATTCCGATTGAGATCGCGGTCGACCATGCGTAACATAGGTGCGGGAATGCCTACAAGACTTTGAGAGCATTGTTGCGAAAGTCATATTTCAACGTACCCCAGCAACTGACATCTCCGTTCGACGGGTGAGATTAAGGCCTGGAATGCGGGGCCGTTTATGGCGGGATGAAAGTGTAGGGTATCGCCTCACAGACAATCCAGTTCAGCATCTTACGTTCCCGAATACTATTGAGGGAGTCGATGTAATTCTCATGCTCGTCCAATGGTCTACACGGATATCCTCAGCAGACGCTAAGCAGATTTTGCCTCCATGGCGTCAGTCCAAGCAGGATACTGCTGACTAACCATCCCTGTATACTAAGGTATGATATCCCCCCTCAGTACATGAATTTTGGCTTCGTGCGTATAGATTAGAGCGGCCATCTCTGGTGGCCCGCCGAGTCCTGAACTATTCATCCGGCTACGGCTTGCCCTCCGCTGTATTTGGACACCAAAGACAGCGTAGACTTCTTGCACAGTTATTTCTCCCTGCACTATTATTCACAGCCCCCTACCACGAACATCATGGCATCATTACACGAGTAGCATGCGCGTAGAATCCCAACGTCTCAAACCCCGCTCTCATGATTGTCCCCTACAGTAGACGAGCCAGCCCTCCTACCTCGGAGGCTCGGACGGTAAATTGCCGGTCACGTGCCATGCGGGCCGCGCGCGCCCAGAGTTGCGGCTACAATGTTCCAGAAAGTATTACTCAGGGTCACCTGGAGTACAGCGAGCCCGACGTGCCCCACGTGTCTCTCTGTCACTGATTGGTCCCGCCGAGCTGGCATGGGCGTCAGGTAGTAGCAAACCTCGCTTGAGTTGTGCGCAACACGGGGGACCAGAGTCATCAGACCGACCCAATTTACAAGCTCATGCTATTAAAGCCAGCGAAATGAGCGAATACATAATATCAACATCGCAACTGCGTTTGTGAGTCTGTTGTCGTGAATAACGTGTCATCAGAATGGCGTCAAGGTTACTCGTTGGTTTTGGTAGCTGTATTTTCTTGTTGCTCAGCGCGTCATTAGTGGTACAGTGTGCAGATGATGATACATCCGGCCCGTCGATTGTATTTAAAGATGCGCCCTCCAGCGGGCTACATGTAGTAGAAGAACAGGCGTGCCGATGCACTGATAGCGGTTCTTATGAGTGTGCCAAAAAGGCGAGGGTTGCAGACACCGGCACCGCTGTCTTGGCTGTGGCGGAGAAAACGTCGTCAGATGAGGCGACTCCAAGCACTGACAGTCGTGATGGAGAAGACCCTGGGGACGAAGTCCCCCTCGTTGGCGAATTTGATGCCGACAATATGGGGTCGATGAACAGGATGCTGTCGTGGGCAATCAGTGAGTTCTAGGCTTTAAGTGGTTAGCCATGAGCCATAAGATGTTGGCTGGATGATGAATTCGCCTTAGCCGCTGCGAAGTTTATAGAGCAGCGCCCCGCCTTTTACCCCCCACCCCCCTTTCTCCCTTTCCCACTTTCGCCGCACCATCCATCTAATGGAGAAATTGTGAAGCTCGTGAGAGTATCGCTCCATGTTTCCTAAGTAGGCTCCTGTACCCTGTAACTGACCATTACATCCTGCAGAAAACTCCGACGCCGACGAGCTCAAGGAGCGAGCCCGTCACGCGGCAGATCCCGAGGAGATCAAGCGCCGGAAGGAGGTTCTGGTGAGTGGCATTTCCTTGTTTTAGAGTGTCCCTTGGCACGAGAACACCATGCTCTGAATGTCTGTACCTTGTGGCAGCTGCCTCGAATAATAGACCGGGTTGTGTGCGTGTGTGTATGAATGCGTGCTATTTTTGTACCCGATGAATGGAGGAGCAGCCCGAAACTGCCTTGACCGTGTACAAACGTGCGATCAATTGCTAGGGCAGCAAATGGACCAATCAGCGGCAAGCAAGTAGCTTCTGCCAAAAGACACATGACCCTCCGGTGACCAGACCACTTGCCACTAATGCCCGTGGCAGTTTGAGCTGGCTTACTAGTGTTGTGGACGCGGCTGAAGAGGGTAAGGGGCAGCACTATGAGATGCTTGTTGCCGTGACGAATGCTGGTAACCCACCTCGGCTTGTTGGCCAAACAAGAATGTATGGTATGTTGGCCAATCGATAATATTCTGTATGTTGGCCAATCGATGATATTCTGTATGTTGGCCAATCGATAATATTCTGTATGTTGGCCAATCGATAATATTCTGTATGCTGGCCAATCGATAATATTCTGTATGTTGGCCAATCGATAATATTCTGTATGTCGGCCAATCGATAATATTCTGTATGTTGGCCAATCGATAATATTCTGTATGTTGGCCAATCGATGATATTCTGTATGTTGGCCAATCGATAATATTCTGTATGTTGGCCAATCGATAATATTCTGTATGTTGGCCAATCGATAATATTCTGTATGTTGGCCAATTGATAATATTCTGTATGTTGGCCAATCGATGATATTCTGTATGTCGGCCAATCGATAATATTCTGTATGTTGGCCAATCGATGATATTCTGTATGTTGGCCAATCGATGATATTCTGTATGTTGGCCAATCGATAATATTCTGTATGTTGGCCAATCGATAATATTCTGTATGTTGGCCAATCGATAATATTCTGTATGTTGGCCAATCGATGATATTCTGTATGTCGGCCAATCGATAATATTCTGTATGTTGGCCAATCGATAATATTCTGTATGTTGGCCAATCGATAATATTCTGTATGTTGGCCAATCGATAATATTCTGTACGTCGGCCAATCGATAATATTCTGTATGTTGGCCAATCGATAATATTCTGTATGTTGGCCAATCGATAATATTCTGTATGCTGGCCAATCGATAATATTCTGTATTTTGGCCAATCGATAATATTCTGTATGTTGGCCAATCGATAATATTCTAGCACAGCCCTCCACTCATTCCCACGGCCTTTGGGCTCATGAGCGCGGGTCGCTGATGACACATTTTTTTTTCAGATGAAGGGTTTGGCGCTCAGCTCCTTGGAATGCGTAGCCTCTGGCTACACAACGCAGCCGCATGAGTGGGAGGCCTGCAAGGGACTCCTGTGTGCTAGCCAGCGCCCCTCCTCCGATCTTGGCGATGTGCTTTATCACAAAACCGCTGTTGAATCCTGCATCATATCTGGGTCTCTCTTGCCACTAGTTGTTCGCTTCCTAATAGCCTGGCTGCTGCCCGCGGCATCATGGTGTCCTCTCCTTTTTAACTTTCTCTCCTCGGTCCTGTTCTTGGGTGTACAGGCGGCACCAATGATCGATGCCACACCGCACCCTCATGCCTTTCATGTCATTCCCTGTCTTGCCCTTCTACCTGTTTCGCGTGTGCATGGGCCACACAGACCTTTTGTCAAATCAAAGGTTCGATCATTTCATGCCCTTCCTTTCCTGTTCTTATGTCGCTTGCTTGCATCGTGTGCGGTTGCAATCAGGTCTTCAAGTCATTTTCTTTTTCTCTCCTTGTCTTAGTGGAGAGGAGTCACACAAGACTTCAAAAGGAATGCTTCCCTTATCGTTTCATGCCCCACCTTTCGTGTCCTTACGCCACTTGCTTGTACGTTACGGTCAAATGGGGCACGCCAGGACTTCATGCGTTCGCTGGACCTGCCGTCGGACGCAGAGGTGATGACGCTGGCGCTGGAGGACCTGCGCAACACCTCGCTCTCGGTGGAGGACCACGCACACATCCTGGAAGAGCTGCGCTACCTGGTGGAGCCCATCGACAACGCCAATGGTAGGGGGGTACATAGAGGGGGAAGGTATTTGATATATAGGTGGTGGGGCGCCAACATGTGGGGCTAGAGGATGGGACCCATCGAAAACGCCAATGGTGGTGGTGGTGGGGGGGGGGAGGGGGGGAACTGGGGGAAAGGGTGGGGAAAGGCCAACGGAATGGGCGGGGGAGGAGGCAAATGCCAGCAATGTGGCGGTTAGAAGGTGCAGCCCATCGGCAACACCAAAGGTTGGGGGCCAGATGAGAGGGGCATTGCCGACAGTAGGGGGGGAGAACCCTGCCAACATTATTGAGGGGGGGGAGAGGAAGCATACGAGCGTATGTTTACATGTACGTCGGCAGGGCTGTGTGGTAGTGTAGTATGTAGAGGTGCGGGCCAGCCATGCCGTAGGTGGATGGGAGCATGGGTGGAGCTTCGTGTACAAACCAAAGGTTCGGGGGGGGGTGGAGAAAAAACAGTGCAGCCCCAGTTTTTATGTAATTTGTTCGTGGGAGACGGGGGGAAGATCCAAATGGTATTGGAAAAGGGTGATTGCATGGGGTTATTCATCATTGTCTATGTGGATACATGCCTGACCTGCCTTATTCCATTTACTATACATGCCTGACCTGCCTTATTCCATTTACTGTACATGCCTGACCTGCCTTATTCCATTTACTGTACATGCCTGACCTGCCTTATTCCATTTACTATACATGCCTGACCTGCCTTATTCCATTTACTGTACATGCCTGACCTGCCTTATTCCATTTACTATACATGCCTGACCTGCCTTATTCCATTTACTATACTTCACATGCTGCACTGTCCCTGTTTATTGATTGTTTCATTTCAATTGTTTCATTTGTATTTTTGGTTTGTCGTTGTCCACGCCACCCCCTGTGCATCTTCCCTACCTACCGGCCCGTACCCAACCGCCCGCCCACCCAGCCACCCACCCACCCACCCACCCACCTGCTCGCCCGCCCGCCCGCCCGCCCGCCCGCCGCCCGCCCGCCCGCCCGCCCGCCCACCCACCCGCCCGCCCGCCCGCCCGCCCGCCGCCCGCCGCCCGCCCGCCCGCCGCCCGCCCGCCCGCCCGCCCGCCCGCCGCCCGCCCGCCCGCCCGCCCGCCCGCCCGCCCGCCCGCCCGCCCGCCCGCCCGCCGCCCGCCCGCCCGCCCGCCCGCCCGCCCGCCGCCCGCCCACCCACGCACGCGCACCATCCATGCCCCCGCCCCCCCCCACCCCCCCCAGACCTGGACAAGCTAGGTGGCATCCAGCAGATGGTGGAGATGGTGGCGAATGCCAGCAACCCGCCCATCCTGCGTGGACGAGCCGCCGCAGTGCTGGGCACGGCTGCGTCCAACAATGCGCTTGTGCAGGGGCAGGTGAGTGCGGAATGCTTCTAATAATTCAGTCTGCGCTTGTGCAGGGGCAGGTGAGTGCGGAATGCTTCTAATAATTCAGTCTGTGCTTGTGCAGGGGCAGGTGAGTGCGCATTACTTCTAATAATTCAGTCTGTGCTTGTGCAGGGGCAGGTGAGTGCGGACTGCTTCTAATAATTCAGTCTGTGCTTGTGCAGGGGCAGGTGAGTGCGCATTACTTCTCATGTTTAAGTCTGTGCTCGGGCAGGGGCAGGTGAGTGTGCTCTATGTGTATAGTAACTAAGTATGTGCTCGGGCAGGGGCAGGTGAGTGTGCTCTACGTGTATAGTACCTAAGTATGTGCTCGGGCAGGGGCAGGTGAGTGTGCTCTATGTGTATAGTAACTAAGTATGTGCTCGTGCAGGGTGGGTGAGTGCGCTCTATGTGTATAGTAACTAAGTATGTGCTCGGGCAGGGGAAGGGGAGGGGTGGGGCGATGACTCCAGTTTTGAGCTCCTGCAACCGCTGGCTTGTGTGTGTGGGCGGGGAAGGGGAGGGGTGGGGCGATGACTCCAGTTTTGAGCTCCTGCAACCGCTGGCTTGTGTGTGTGGGCGGGGAAGGGGAGGGGTGGGGCGATGACTCCAGTTTTGAGCTCCTGCAACCGCTGGCTTGTGTGTGTGGGCGGGGAAGGGGAGGGGTGCGGCGATGACTCCAGTTTTGAGCTCCTGCGACCGCTGGCTTGTGTGTGTGGGCAGGTGAGGGGATGGGCGGTGGTGTGATCCCAGATCCGTAAGCAAACATTCAAACAATGTGCTCATGCAGGGGCAGGGGCATGCATGTGACACTATCATTAAGATGCAGAGCGCATAGGGGCACATGAGTGCACGCAGGTTCTCAAATTGATGGGCGCGCTCATGCAGGGGAGGGGCGTGTGGTGGGGTCATCGATAAGCCATCAACTCAGCACGGGCTTGTGGAGGGGCATGTGATGGAGCATGCGTCAATTCAGCAAAAATGCAGGGGCATGTAGGCAAAAAGCAGCAGACTTGCCTATCTGTTGGTGCCAGGTTGCTGGCCTGGAGGGCAACGCACGCAGAAGCAGCACAACGCACACACCCTTTTCTGCCTCATCCCCCCCCCCCCCCCCCGTTTCTCTCCCTCCCTCCTTCTCTCTCTCTCTCTCTCTCTCTCTCTCTCTCTCTCTCTCTCTCTCTCTCTCTCTCTCTCTCTCTCTCTCTCTCTCTCTCTCTCTCTCTCTCTCTCTCTCTCTCTCTCTCTCTCTCTCTCTCTAACGTTAATTCACCCCCCCTTCACGTAACACCGCCCCATCATTCCCTCATGCCCATTCCCACTGGCAACCCCTTCGACCCCCCTGCCCCCCTGCAGGTCATGTCGCGTGGCACCCTGGTGCATCTGATGGAGATCGTGTCCACTCCGGGCATGGAGCGGGAGACTGTCAGTGCCGCGCTCTACACGGTGTCTGGTGAGCCTGGTGGTGGCTGGAAGGATTGGTTGTTTGGTGAGCCTAGTGGTGGCTGGAAGGATTGGTTGTTCGGTGCGCCTGGTGGTGGCTGGAAGGATTGCTTGTCCGGTGCGCCTGGTGGTGGCTGGAAACATTGGTTGTCCGGTGAGCAGCCCAGCTTTATGCGATGTGAAGCCTTGTCACCTGTGTCATGCAAGCACGTGCACACCCACTGGCAGGCGTGTTTGTTTGATGTGCACCTTTGCGATTACTTTTATCTGGCTGTCAAGGGCGCATTTCAGGACCATCCAGCGGCAGGCGTCTCCGTGCATGCGAGGGGCAGGAAGCATCCGAGCTGAAATGCACTGGTCAGGGTCTGACCGGTTAATGGTTTGGGGCTTTGGTTTGTTGGGTTTCGAATGCGTCATCTTCACCAACAATAGGGTTCATGGACAAAGAAACGTGGATAATCAACAATACTAATAATGACATGTGGATTAACTAAGCTAGGACTAGGCAGCTAATTGCACTGACTACTGGCACTGTCCTCTGCGCACCTCCGTCAATGCTAGGCCACCCATGCAAATTCTTTAGTTACACTCTTGTTGATGCGCCTGGTGGAGGACGAAATCGGCCTTGCAAGGCATGTTAACTAAATAGTTGTACATGTACGAATCATCCATGAGAGGAATCTGGCTTTGCCTGTTCGGGAGACTTGGTCACCCGTGTGCTGGAAGCCGGCGCATGCCAATACATGCAGCTATGCCATGGCCTCTAAATGGCATGCCAGTCCCTGTGGCTATGTATGTGCCTTGTTTCTTAATGTGCAAGCCCTGTCGCTGACATTTGTGTCAATGAGACAACCAGTTCAGCCCAGAAATCATCTGTATGATCGCTGCTCGCTTCCCTGTGCCTGCAAACGCTCGTCCCCGTGACCCCTTGTCAGCGCTGACGCGGAACAACCTGGCGAGTGCGTCAGAGCTGGTGCGCGCGGGCAGCGTGGGAGTGCTGGCAGAGTTGATGGGGCGCGACACGGCCAGTATCCCCACGCCTCCTGTTCATGCAATGCCTCTACCTCTTGCATGTTCGTGCTTGTCTGCCTGCACACCAGACGGCATAGACCTGTCTCTTCAGCGACATGATGGCTGCTTGCGCCACATGCTGCTTGCGTGAACAGCAGTGTGCACGTGCCCATGCTCTGGCGCCCGAAAAGAAAGAGGCCAAAAGGCTGTCTCTTTTGGAACTTTGTGTATCATGAGGCCCTCTGTGTTCCTTGGCTTGGACTACTAAATTGCAGTTCCTGGGTTCTGGCGCAGTCTTCCCCCCCTCTCCCCTTGAATTATGTCAAGTCGCTGTGTCATTTGTAAACATATTTGTGTTGGCCTTAACTCCAGATTTTTCCTCACGACCTATATATATATATATATATATATATATATATATACGACTCTCTCTCACATGAAACGGGGATCCCGGTAACAAAACCCGCCAGCGCTCGAGCCAGGTAACAGTCGCCTCACCAAGAAGGTGCTCTCCTACCTGGCCGACATGGTCCACCTGATGGGGGAGGCCAGGGGCGCCGCCAGGGATGACAAGGACGTCCGGGGGGCGGGAGATGCCGTGGCTGGCAGTGACGAAAGCCAGGATGCGGCGAGCGCGGCGTTGTCCAACAAGGGCATCCTGGAGGACGCGATCTTGGACAGGGGACTCTTGCAGGCGGTCGCGGCGGCGCTTCTGCATAAAGACTTGGAAATCGTGGAGAAGGTAAGCTGCCGGCCAAAGAATGCCTCTTGGTTGTGACATGGAAGCAATGGCTGGTTAACGTGTTTTTTCCTTCCCGTCGGCCTAGTTGCTCCGTCCACCTACTCTACGCTGCCATGTGCCATCTGCTGTCATTCATCGGGGCGCACGTAGCTTCAATGGCCGCCGTCTCGCAACATGTGGCTTGCTGACTTTTGGTCTCAGGTTTCAGCTTCCTTTGGATTAGTTGTGCTGCATTAATTCTGCCTGGCTTTCTCCCTACCTGGGGATACTCAAGAGTGCCTTTCAAGTTACTGTGTCAACGTAGCCTTTAAGTGACTTACCCATGAGTTCCCTACCATTATTATTGGACTGACGCTGAGCAGAGCTGTAGAGTCTAATGCAGATGTTGAAGTCATGAAGTCATATCCTTTGGTGTTGGATCTGTCCAATTATGCACCTGGTGCATTGAACAAAATTACAAGATTTTCTAACTGACATGATGTTGGAGATGGTCATAGTCTGATTCTATGACAAATTTACAAACGCTGGTAACCAATGTAGGCTGCCTTTTCTCATGCCTGGGTGACCTTGTGTTTGTGGGTGCTGCAGTGCCTGTTGCTCATCCAAGGGCTTGTAACGGAAGCCAGCAGCACCAAGGTGTGCGAAGCATACGTCGCCAGTGGGATAGATGTAGGACTTCGGCAATCTACAACCCAGTTGGAGGAAACTCGGAGAGAGCAGGCCGATAGTGAATCATCATCTAATGATGACAGCTCGAGCTTTACTTCGGATGTGATACTATTATCCAAGGTAGTTGTAAAACTGTATGCAGACAGCTGTTCACCTCAGTTGTCCTAATAAATGACACGTTGCTGAAAGCCAGGGATCCCTGTTGCAAGCAGCTGACCGCGTGCATATCAATCATATGAATGCCGGGGGCGGCCGGTGAGAGCTACTACTAGCAAGTTAATTTGGATCGAAGCCCAATCACGGAGGGGCCCGCGGCCGTGGATCAGAATATAGCATGGCTCTAGCTAGCCATAGGCACGGGCCGGTGACAATTTAACTACATACGGATCTATGTTAAAAATAGCGATTCAGGCCGCGCGGCGCCCGCACGTACCCCTGCCACTGTCAAGAGGCTAGATAGATTTCTATATCATTCCATTCACATGAAATTAAGGATTGATGCTCATGTGACGCAGTCTTCGTACGTGTTACAGGCTACTACTGCAGGGCTAAATTTTCTTCGGTCAATGGCTCCGCCAGGATACATGTGCATACTATAGATATGGTATGAGTGGTTGATAGCAGCTGTGGCTTGCCTTCGGCGACCATTAAACGGCTCTTCGATCTCGTTGTGCAACAAAGACGCCGGATGAATCGAAATAAGCACTATGTACAAAGCTCACTCCAGCTAGCGCTCTCCAAATTGACGGACTGAGCATGTGACTTATTAATATGGAATGATCAATCCATTAATGTAAAGCTTGGTCTTCCTGTGCTTGCAAACGCCTACCCACAAAATGCTTGTCCGGGTCCTCAGAACTTTGGCTAGGCCGGTATGCCGGTTGTCTCACAGGTGGTGCTGGCCAGGAGATATACTATAGCAGCCGACCTGGTGAAACTGGTGACCAGGCCTGCTTCTTTAGACAGGCCCCATCGACGCCTTCTTTGGGCTGCCATGCGGAACAAGACGCGGTGGCAGAAGATTGTCAAGGCTCACACGCCCGACCCTGTGGGCAAGCCACCTCCCCCCAAGAGGAGGAGGCGTTTTGATGAGAAGGGCAGTTAGGATTTTTCTACACTAGATAGCGTTAGGTTAGTTAGATTACGCGGCTCCCTCCACTCCACCATCCATCACGGAATATGTGCTACATGATCTCCCAACGGAGGCATGTTCTAATTTAATCGCCGCCAGTGCAACACTTGTGTACCACATCTAGAAACTATCTTACTGACCCTGGGCAGGTGGTGTCTCATGCAGATATACAGGGGTGTAGTTGAGGCCATTGCGTCCCGTGCCCAAGCGTTACATATATAGTTCAGTCCTCAGGTAGATCCACTTCATCAAATGCCTCCTGCAGAGATGAAACCACGATCACCCAACCCCACCAAGATGTGTGGAGTATGAAAACGGGTCAGGGGATTAAGAGCACAAAACATGCAAGTAGAGATGGGAAGGTGTCCAGCCACCTGGCTGTCTGTCTTTTTGCATGCGTGCCAGTCGCATGCCAAAGTAACATGGACCAGGCCGTGCGTCAGCAAGTAAGTACACAAGCAACAGAGGCCCTTATCCAGAGCAAACACAGCAACGTTTGATGTACCATTGCCCACAACATATCCACATGAATGCCATCGGCTGCGAATCGGTACTCATCATTCTCCCACTTCATCCTTTCATGCCCCTGCCCATATCCTCTCACTGCCCCTGTCCCTGGTCCCTGTCACTGGCAAAGGCACGGTGCAGCGAGGCAACGTGTGGCAGCCTTCCCTCCCAGCCCACAGCATATTGTTTGCCGGACCATGCACACATCCGCAGCTGGGTGCCATGCCTGACTCCAGCTCCCACCCAAAACAGGCACATGCAGCCTTTCGATGCCTCGTCAGCCAATCGCTGCTCAGCTTGGGGTACAAACAGGTGGTTGAGCCTTGAAAAACCCTACCCATGAACACCCAGACTCCATCCATCCAGCCAGCCAGCAGTGAAACTCATTCTCCTCACGCTCATTCTTATGCACTTCCTCTTGCTGTCTCACTGGATCGGACACCCTATTGACAGAACCTTTTGAAGGCATCAACGTCCGCCAGCCGCCGCCTCTGAGCGCATTGTCCCATCCCTTACCGACCGCGCTTTGTTCTGTGTCACAGCAAGCAGAGGCCGGCGCCGTTTCCACACCCGGACAACACATCCCAGGCACGCACACCAGGACAACAAGGCGTTCCCCATCCCTCACATACCGACAGAGCGCTTTCTCCACCAGCTCCTTCTGGCATGGCTGCCCTTTCTGTCTAACTACTACGTATAGTGTCGCACCGTATTAAACCAGGCACGTCCACCCACCAGCAGCTGCTCGTTCTCCACCAGCTCCTTCTCCTTGCGCAGTTGCTCCACCACCACGGGGTCCTCCATCAGCTGGGGTGGGGGGTGAAGAGGGAGCATAACGGCATTTATGATATCTCCGCCATGATGGAATCCCATACAACCGGCGCCGCACCTGTCAGGTCAATCACAATTCCTCGCGGCGCCCGCTTCAAAAGGGAACAGGACTATCGCTCTATACTGTATGAAGCGATTCACGTTTGTCTCAAAACGCCTGTTCGAATCGTCACAAGGCGGATGCTGGAACATGAAGGGTTGGGTAACATCCGTTGTCGTATGTGCAGGCGATGGTCAGGCACAGTACTGGACCCTCCGGTGTCCTAATGACTTTGCAGGGTGCCAATGTCCAAAAAAAAGCTAGAGCACGCATCGCATGCCATGCCATCCTCTAAGGCACAAGCGAAAAACACGAGGTCCCACATCTGCCTGGCATGTTGTCCGCACCTTGTCCGCAAAGCACACCCAGCCGCTAGCTTCGTCCTGCGAGCCACAAAAGTGTTCACATGAGGCACGGCGGCAATAAGGGAAATTTAGTTCACTGCGTTGGTAACCAATGACTGCATGGTGCCCGTCACTGTGTGGGGAAGAAAGAGCAGAGAGGCATTCCCGACAGCGGCCATGTACCAACATTGGTCCGTTCATGTTTTGATCATTACAACAAGACACGGTAAAAGCCGTTTTCAAATGATATCCCAAGCGGACAATCACCTCGGCAGCACGTCATTGCATGCCAACGCAGTCAAGCATGAGCTCCCCCCGCACGGCATGGCAGGGGCTAATGGCACAATCCGCACTTCTCCCCATCCCATGTGCAGAACATGGCATGACATTGTAAACATAGTTAACATAACATAGAGAATATAGAGAACATAGAGAGAGAATATAGAGAACATAAAGAACATAGGGAACATAGAGAACATAGAGAACATAGAGAACATAGAGAACATAGACAACATAGAGAACATAGAGAACATAGAGAACATAGAGAACATAGAGAACATAGAGAAAATAGAGAACATAGAGAACATAGAGAACATAGAGAACATAGAGAACATAGAGAACATAGAGAACATAGAGAACATAGAGAACATAGAGAACATAGAGAACATAGAGAACATAGAGAACATGTGTGCTGAAGCTAAGGTCCATTGGAGTGCCTTCCTACCAGAGAAACATGTTTATTACAATAAGTGTGTGCAAGCTTTAACAGTTGAGCCTAGCCACACCCTCAAAATCATTGGACAAGGCATTGTCAAGTGCCAGCTCACCATCATGGGGCCCAACACATGCCCCCTTGGTCCAACCTTGTCCCCAACAGCAGCGAGGGTGGGTGGGTGGGAGCTGCAAAAAAGGCCTCCCTACGTTCACCACTCTAAGTACGGTGTGCAAATGAAAATACAAAGCACATGTCTCAAGGCGCCGCGCCCCCCTCAATCGAGGGCGGGCACGGTTAGTTAGATGAGATGCTTAGGCTGACACACGGATTTCCGGTATGCGCGCCGCGTATTGCCTACCACGGCTGAGCGGGACACCTCAGTACTGTACGGCAGTCCGTACGGAACTGAGGTGTCATGTGGACTGTTGTGCCATTAGTGCCAGACTGTGCCTAGTCTCTAGCTCGACCCGCCAGATCCGGGTAATCCGGGTCTGACGGGCTGAGTGTAGGTGGTGCAGGTGACGTGGTCGCATGGCATTGCAGTGTACAGTTGTCCACTGGTAGACGCTGCAGTCGGCGTTGTCATAGGCATATAGGCGTAGCACTGGGGAGTGCCACAGCACCGAGCAGCTCACGCACACAGAGTTCCATTCTGAGCCCGTTGTGATCGAAGTATTGTTGTCATAATACATTCTCTCCATTTCCTTTCAGTGAGTTGTTCGTTTAGTCCACTCTCAACTTGGACTGAAATTCGCAATGGCTTCCAACAACAACAATAGCGGCAACAATACGGGGCGTGTGCCGACCAGGCGCACCTCCCCTCGTCTCTCGCAAGAGGGTTGGCCCTCCGCCACTGCGAGGGTGACGACCAACGTCACCTTCCGCAATGTGGTTGTCGACAGCCCGCGGCGCCGATCCCCGCAGGTGGGGCCCAGCGCCACGGGGGAGGCGAGAGGTCGCCCGCTTGCCGCTAGCGGTTCGTCCGCCATGGCACTTGGGGAGCAGGTTCCCCATGCACGTGATCCCCCCGTCGCAGGTGGCGGGGGGCGTGAGCGAAGCGATTCTTCCGAGGAGGACGGGGAGGTGCGGCAACCCCCGTCGCAGGTGCGGCAACGGCCCTCGTTAGAGGTTTCGTCGCAGACGCCCGCAACGTCGGGCAATCTTTCAGTTGGCCGACAGATGGCCACCATGGACATCGATCGCTACGGCGAGCATGTCCCGGCCCCGGTCGTATTCGGGGCCAGATCCTACCGCCTCCCGCTTGGGCAGGTACCGGACTTTATCCCGGTGGTGGGGTGGTGCCTTAGGCGGCGCTTCAACTTGTCGTTTCATGATCAGATGAGCGACTTCGAGCTCTCGATGGTTCAGAGGACCATCGAGGGGAGGCTGCTGCTGAGCCTCTATCAGATCCACGTAGCCATCAGGCTACGATGTTTCGTCACTGTCGATGGACAGGACGATGTGCCCCTGTCTCAGTGGGCATCTGCTGAACGTCAGCGTGAGGCGTTACTGCTTGTGGCCACGCGTGAGCGTGACTTGGCCACACCTCTGCCCCTGTTCCCTTCGGTCGCGCCAGTTGGGTGGGGGGAAGTGCGGGGCCAGGCGGCAGCGATGCCGCCTCCGGCTGGGCGCGGGGCGGCAGGCGCCCCCAACCCACGCCCGGGTGGTGTGACCACCCAGGGCCCTCTGGCAGGTTAGGGGGCCCACACCCCACCACCCAACGCAGGGGGTCAGACAACTGCTGGAGCCCCAGGGGGTGCAGCGCCCCCGGTGGCGACGCCCATGGACGCGGTGCAGACGGCGCAGGTGAGGGCGACTCCCATGGAGGGCGTTTCCCCGCCCCCCCAGCGGATCAGGTGGTCAGTCCACCTCCAGCAACCCCGCAACAAGGGGTGCTGGCTCCAGGGACAAGGGCCTGGCCGTGGAAGGCGGGCCTATGGGTCCCACCCAGGCAGAACGGGCGCAGGGGCCTAGTCAGCCTGAGGTTTTGGAGGGTCGCCTGTCCGGGGACAATATGATCTGCCTGCAGCATGAGCAAGTGTGGAGGGCCATCCAGACCGCCACCACCACCTTTCGGGGGCTGGCGGACAGGACCCAGCAGCTCCACATAGCTGAGGCGGGCAGCCTAGTTTATGCCATCATCACGCACTTGCGGGGCCTACCAAACCTGCAGGTGCCCACCCGCGCTCTCTGCAACAACCTGTTGCTTGTCCTGCAGGCCCTCCTTGCAAGGAGGAGGGTCCAGGGCGACAGCGCGCGTCTGGTGAGGAACCTGGAGCGTCTCCACAACGCCATCGTGGCAGGGGCTGGTAGGTTGCTGCCCGGGTGGCTGCGCCATGACATGACTAACATTACTGACAATGATGATGTGTCCCTCACTCCCACCTTCCATGACTGGGAGGAGGCCCGCAGCAGGAGGCAGGAGGTCACACATACTAACATCCCTGAATAGCCCACCCATCCGTTGCCTAACATCCCTACTGAACCCATGCATGTCACCCCCCTTCAGCCCACCCATGTAGCTCCTCCATCTCACAATGTCTCTCCTGTGGCTACTTCTGTAGCACCCTCCTCTTCTTCTCCCCCTGCCTACCCCTCCCGCTGGCCTGTCTATAATGAGAACCGTCCTGTGGACAGGATCACAGTTAGGGGACTGCGTGAGGGGCACACTAGGGAGCAGGGGAACCATGTGCTTCTGTCTCTCCAGTTAGCCAGGGAGGAGCTGATTGTGAAGAACTGGTTTGGCTCTCTCATGCAGGGGGATTTCTATCATCAGTCTTCCACACAGATCCAGAACCTTATCCTCATCTTCCACCGTAGGTACCCCAGGTGGAAGGATACACAGGCTCGGGCAGTCTAGGAGAGTTTCCTGAGGGAACTCACTGACCTTCTCTCCACCCTCGCCTCTGTGGATATGTATGGGGCCTTTTAGGTGGGTAGAGGAGTACCATGTGAGCTCCCTAGACTATGTCGTTGACACTAAGAAGTATGAGCTAGCCATTAAAGCCCGTCCTGATGTTCAGCAGCTAGATCACAAGTTTCTGTTGCATGCCTTCTTGGAGAAACTTAAGCAGGACAAAAACACGTATGCTATGCTCGCAACAGGGCTGGCTAGGCCTTGGGATAACATGAAAGAAGCCATGGACTACATGAAGCTGGCCCTGGCCCCCCTCAGTAAAGGGGCCATGGGCACTTCAGTCAAGAGGGTCAGGGGGGAGGGACAGGAGGAGGAGGATAAGGAGAGGGAGGAAAGAAACAAGAGGCCAGTCACAATGGCAGAGGTGAAGTCCCTGCTAGGCCAGATGTTCAAGGGTAAGGGCAAGGGCAAGGGAAAGGGCAAGGGCTGGGGCAAAGGGGAAGGGCAAGGGCAAGGGCCAGGGCCAGGGCAGGGGCAAGGGGCAGTCTCCCTCCAAGGGGGGCAGCTCCAGCACCCACAACAACAACAACAACAACAACAACAACAACAACAACAACAACAACAACAACAACAACAACAACAACAACAACAACAACAACAACAACAACAACAACAACAACAACAACGGCAGCGGGAGCGGGAGCGGGAGCGGCAGCGGCGGCGGCGGCGGCGGCGGCGGCGGCGGCGGCGGCGGCGGCGGCGGCGGCGGCGGCGGCGGCGGCGGCGGCGGCGGCGGCGGCGGCGGCGGCGGCGGCGGCGGCGGCGGCGGCGGCGGCGGCGGCGGCGGCGGCGGCGGCGGCGGCGGCGGCGGCGGCGGCGGCGGCGGCGGCGGCGGCGGCGGCGGCGGCGGCGGCGGCGGCGGCGGCGGCGGCGGCGGCGGCGGCGGCGGCGGCGGCGGCGGCGGCGGCGGCGGCGGCGGCGGCGGCGGCGGCGGCGGCGGCGGCGGCGGCGGCGGCGGCGGCGGCGGCGGCGGCGGCGGCGGCGGCGGCGGCGGCGGCGGCGGCGGCAGCGGCAGCGGCAGCGGCAGCGGCAGCGGCAGCGGCAGCGGCAGCGGCAGCGGCAGCGGCAGCGGCAGCGGCAGCGGCAGCGGCAGCGGCAGCGGCAGCGGCAGCGGCAGCGGCAGCAGCAGCAGCAGCAGCAGCAGCAGCAGCAGCAGCAGCAGCAGCAGCAGCAGCAGCAGCAGCAGCAACAGCAGTTGCAGCATCAGCATCATCATCATCATCATCAGCAACAACAACAACAACAACAACCACAACAACAAGAACAACAACAACAACCAGCAAGACCGGCAGGACCGGAACTCTCAGCGGTGCACACGCTGTGGCATGCGGTTCTAGATTCGGGACACCTGCCGCAAGAACACGGACACGCTGGGGCATTTGGACGTCTTGTGCCACAAGTGCCACGGGCCGCCACACGGCGACCCCAAGGACTGCAAGAGGCCTCCTTACAAGAAGTGTGAGTCTCCCTCTCGTGCTGGTCTGAGTGTGCCTGCTTCACCTCTTTTATCTGCATGCCCCACTGTCAGAGCACTGAGCAGTACTGGAAAGGTGTTACAGTTGGTCTCAGAAGACTATTGCTCTAAACCCACATTCACTTCTATTGTTCCCAAGGTATCTAGGGTGTCCACTTCATATGACACTCATATCAGTTTTCAGGAGCTTGCTTTACGGTTGCACTTCCTTAAAGGGCATGAAGTGAGTGCAGAGGTGGTGGCAACAGCCATGGGGGGGGCAGCACTCAGATGTGCCTGCCAGGTGGTCAGATCCCACTGCCAGCATTGTCAGTTCAATGCACCCAAACCCCCCAAGTGGCATGTAGCTACCCCACCTAAGTGCAAGGGCGGGGTGGTTGGAGATGTCTTTCATATAAAAGGACAATCTTACTTGGCACTTAAAGATGCATGGTCAAGGTATACAACAATTGAACCATTACCTGGAATGGACAAGACACAGTTGCTCAAGGCTCTCTTGATTGCTCAGGCCGGGTATTACCCTGTGGAGGCATTACTATTGGATCAACAGTTCACGTGTCTTGCCAATGAACCACGATGTGAGGCTGTTGATCTGGCAGAGCTAGAAGATCATGAGAGGCAAGGCATCATTGAAAGGGCTATCAGGTCCATTAAAACCCTAGTAGCCAAGGAAGATGGTAATTTGCTGGCTGACAGTGGGTTGTATGCTGACAGAGCCCTGTGGTCCACCAGGTTGTGCCAAGTCCTCAACAAGAGGCCACTCATGAAAACCCCACAAGGGGTGGTCATTACACCAGATGGATTGCATGCAGGCATATATCCACCTGAGGTATAAGCCCTATACAACGCACAGCGAGCACATACAGCTAGCAGGTTAGCTGTCAAGGATGCAAAGCATCCACGTCCCACCTTCAGAGAAGGGGATCAGGTCCTATTCTACAAGGAGTCGGGACTAGGCAAGGTGGGTACCTGGCATGGGCCAGCCACCATCCTAAAGTTTAACACCACTGGCAGGACAGTGCATGTTAAACACAATGACACGGGTAAGGTACACAGGTGGTCACCTCACAGGATGAAATTGTATTTTCCAACTTTGTCAGACGTGGCAGAGGCGGAAGAGTTGTTGGCCGACAGCCCTGTACAATGGCCTGGCATCCCAGCGTTGCCCAATGAGTGGTTGTTTGGAACACCCATTGGTGAGTGTGAGAGCCACAACCCCTGTGACACCCAGGTCACCCTTGATGATTGCAGGCAGTCACTGCAGGTTTGGCCCCCTGCAGCAGAGGGTCAAGTTGGCAAAGAAAGTGATCAGCAACCTATCACTAATTCACTTGTGGAATTAGCTCAGCCACTAGCTGCACCTTCCAAACGCAGTCTAGCAGAAGCTGTCCGCATTTTACAATCAGCACATAGAGCCGAAGCTCAAACTGCTGCAGGCTCAGCTAAGGTGGGTAAGGTTGGGCAGAATGACAATAGCCCATTCTTGGTTGCAGTGGACACACAAGCCCAGGTCAGCATCATTAGTGCACTGGCTGTGCCCCATTTGCCTTTGGAACCTTCCCCGTGGCACCATGTGGCTGATTTCTCAGGGCAGTCATCACTCAAGGTACAAGGTCAGGTAATGTTGACTATACTTGGTATCCCAACCCCTTTCCAGAAATTGGAAGGTTATAAAGGTAATGCCTTGTTGGGTGATCCTTTTCTTTCTTACCCTGGTGTCATTATTTCAAGTGATAAACTGGCCATCCAGGACCTGGGTGGTGTTGCTCTGAATCATTTCAAAATTCCCCTTCAATCACTTCTTCAAAACAACCTTGCTTATGTAAAATTTGCTACCCCCAAGTATGCTCCAGGACAAGAACCCTGTGTGGCAGATTTGGTTCACAATAAAAAACTTCATCCATCCTCCTTTGGATTGGGCAAGCATGATGTGGCAAAAATGTCTCCCCTTTCTTATGAACAGATAGAGCAAGACTGTCGCACACACATAGGTTTCCTAAAATGGGTGGAGGCCTTCAACAAGGCCATGGAAGAATGGGTAGTGCCAGATCCACTTAGTCCATCTCACACTCCACCTGTCACACCTATTGACAAAAAGCTTGCAGGGTGCAAGCACTTGCGCCTGAAATTTGTGTGTAAACATAAGCCAGCAGCAGATGGGTCAGTCATTTTTCATGCCAGACCTTGCGTGACAGAGTTCAAGGGGACCATTGACCTGACAGAAGCAGAGCTGTACACGCCAGGCATTCAGCAAACATCTCTAAAAATATTGCTGTCTGTCTTTGTGGGTCACCTCAATGTAGGGGATGATTATGTATGTAAGGCTACAGATATTGAAAAGGGCTTTCTTGAAAGGCTCACCTGAGATAGCACAACAAGCGTGGCATGGTCAGGTGTATGTAGTCTCCACTCCCAGAGTCTGGGCAAAACACATCCCTCATCAGTACCTGAAAGCTAACATATGTGTCGAAGGGCTGCAATCAGCCCCTCGAATTTTCAGGATGTCAGCTCAGGCAGTGTTTGAGAAGCTAGGGGCCAAATATGATGACATAGACCCTTGTTTCTTTGTGGTCCCTCACCCTCATGGCATACTCAAGTTTGTGTGGCATCGGGATGATCAGCTGATTGCTGGCCCAAGGCGTGCTGTAGAGGATTTCATTCAGCAAGTGTCAAAACACTTTGAGATTGGCAAGCAAGTCGAGCTGGGCATTACTGCCCTTGCCCTTGAACATCTGGCCTAGCAGGGACTTAACCTCTGCCATTGTGACTGGCCTCTTGTTTCTATCCTCCCTCTCCTTATCCTCCTCCTCTTGTCCCTTCCCCCTGACCCTCTTGACTGATGTGCCCATGGCCCCTTTGCTCAGGGGGGCCAGGGCCAGCTTGATGTAGTCCAGGGCTTCTTTCATGTTCTCCCAATGCCTAGCCAGCCCTGTTGCGAGCACAGCATACGTGTTTTTGTCCACTTTAAGTTTCTCCAAGAAGGCATGCAGCAGAAACTTGTGATCCAGCTGCTGAACATCAGGACGGGCTTTAATGGCTAGCTCATACTTCCTAGTCTCAGCCACATAGTCTAGGGAGCTCCCATGGTACTCCTCTACCCACCTAAAGGCCCCATACATATCCACAGAGGCGGGGGTGGAGAGAAGGTTGGTGAGTTCCCTCAGGAAACTCTCCTAGACTGCCCGAGCCTGTGTATCCTTCCACCTGGGGTACCTACGGTGGAAGATGAGGATAAGGTTCTGGATCTGTGTGGAAGACTGATGATAGAAATCCCCCTGCATGAGAGACCCAAACCAGTTCTACACAATCAGCTCCTCTTTGGCTAACTGGAGAGACAGAAGCACATGGTTCCCCTGCTCCCTAGTGTGCCCCTTAGGCAACCCCCTAACTGTGATCCTGTCCACAGGACGGTTCTCATTATAGACAGGCCAGCGGGAGGGGGAGGCAGGGGAGAAGAAGAGGCGGGTGCTACAGAAGTTGCCACAGGAGAGACATTGTGAGATGGAGGAGCTACATGGGTGGGCTGAAGGGGGGTGACATGCATGGGTTCAGTAGGGATGTTAGGCAACGGATGGGTGGGCTATTCAGGGATGTTAGTATGTGTGACCTCCCGCCTCCTGCTGCGGGCCTCCTCCCAGTCATGGAAGGTGGGGGTGAGGGACACATCATCATCGTCAATAATGTTAGTCACGTCATGGCGCAGCCACCCGGGCAGCAACCTACCAGCCCCTGCCAGGATGGCGTTGTGGAGACGCTCCAGGTCCCTCACCAGACGCGCCCTGTCGCCCTGGACGCTCCTCCTTGCAAGGAGGGCCTGCAGGACAGGCAACAGGTTGTTGCAGAGAGCGCGGGTGGGCACCTGCAGGTTGGGCAGGCCCAGCAAGTGCGTGATGATGGCACAAACTAGGCTGCCCGCCTCAGCTATGTGGAGCTGCTGGGTCGTGTCCGCCAGCCCCCGAAAGGTGGTGGTGGCGGTCTGGATGGCCCTCCACACTTGCTCATGCTGCAGGCAGATCATATCGCCCCCATACAGGACACCCTCCATCACCTCACGCTGATCAGGCCCCTGCGCCCGTTCTGCCTGGGTGGGACCCATAGGCCCGCCTTCCACGGCCAGGCCCTTGTCCCTGGAGCCAGCACCCCTTGCTGCGGGGTGGCTGGAGGTGGACTGACCACCTGATCCGCTGGGGGGGCGGGGAAACGCCCTCCATGGGAGTCGCCTCCCCCGCCTGCGCCGTCTGCACCGGCGTCGCCACCGGGGGCGCTGCACCCCCTGGGGCTGCAGCAGCTGTCTGACCCCCTGCGCTGGGCGGTGGGGCAGGCTGCTGGGTGTGGGCCCCCTGACCTGCCAGAGGGCCCTGGGTGGTCAAACCACCCAGGCGTGGGTTGGGGGCGCCTGCCGCCCCGCGCCCAGCCGGAGGCGGCATCGCTGCCGCCTGGCCCCGCACTTCCCCCCATCCAACTGGCGCGACCGAAGGGAACTGGGGCAGAGGTGTGGCCAAGTCATGCTCACGCGTGGCCACAAGCAGTAACGCCTCACGTTGGCGTTAAGCAGATGCCCACTGAGACAGGGGCACATCGTCATGTCCAGCGACAGTGACGAAACACCGTAGCCAGATGGCTACGTGGATGTGATGGAGGCTCAGCTGCAGCCTCCCCTCGATGGCCCTCTATTTATGCAAAAAATACGTCGAACACCAAACGGGCTCAGAATGGAACGATGTGTGCGTGAGCTGCTCGGTGCTGTGGCACTCCCCAGTGCTACGCCTATATGCCTATGGCAACGCCGACTGCAGCGTCTACCAGTGGACAATTGTACACTGCAATGCCATGCGACCACGTCACCTGCATCACCTACACTCGGCCTGTCAGACCCGGATAACCCGGATCTGGCGGGTCGAGCTAGAGACTAGGCACAGTCTGGCACTAACGGCACAACAGTCCACATGACACCTCAATACCGTACGGACGGCCGTACACTACTGAGGTGTCCCGCTCAGCCGCGGTAGGCAATACGCGGCGCGCAGGCCGGAAATCCGTGTGTCAGCCTAAGCATCTCATCTAACTCAGTTGTTCGTTTAGTCCACTCTCAACTCGGTTGCCAGTAGGCACTAGCACCGGCGCATCGCCGGTCCCCTTCTCTCTAGTCCTATGTAACAACAAGCACCTTACATGGTGTAGGTGACGTGCGGTAGAGCTACGCTACAGGCGGGAGATCGGCCCCCTTTGAGCCCGCCGCAACATAACTATAAAATGAGCAAATAACTCAAAAAATAGGTGCTGAAGCTAAGGTCCATTGGAGTGCCTTCCTATAAGAGAAAAAAGTTTATTACATAAGTGTGTGCAGGCTTTAACAGTTGAGCCTAGCCACACCCTCAAAATCGTTGTACAAGTCATTGTCAAGTTAGGCCAACTCACCATGGTGGGCCCCCCTTGGTCCAATATTGTCCCATCTCTCCATCTATGGCCACCCAGGCCGTTTCCAGCCCTGGTGGTACGAACTCAACCACTTGGAATGATGGGCTCTTGTTGGCATGATGATGCCCCCCCTCCCGCCCCCGTGTGGCCGCTACGGTTTCCCAGCGGACGCAGGGCGGAGCCACATGCGTTCCCCTTATTAGAGGGGCGCATCCCGGTGCTGCCACTTTAGGACTTATGCCACCTGGGAACGTCTCCAGCTCACCCAACCACCAGCACCAGCCCACCGGCAAAGCCGCTGGGATTTCCCGAGGGTAGAGCCACTGCCACCGGCTCTATTAGCCCCCATCGTGGTGATAATGATGGCTGCGGACCTCCTAGTGCCAAGGCTCACCATCGCCATGGTGTCACGAGCCTTGGCGCAGCCGTAGCCGAGTGGAGCTTTATTATAGTATAAAATGCATTTTCTTAAAACAAAGCCCGACCGCATTGCCCGGGTTCCATACGCACTCCCCCTCGAGGGGGGCGCGTGAAAACGGTAAAGGCAAAGCGGAGCCCGCCGCCTTTGGGCGGGCGCAACGGAGCCTTTGCCGTTTTCACGCGCCCCCTTCGAGGGGAAATTCTTTTATCCAGGCTTGCCAGGCACTGTAGCATTTCTTAACCAGATTTGTATAAGTGCGCATGAATTCCCACGGTTTACCGCAGCTTCCCACCTCTCCCTTATCGCCAAGGGCAGAAGGGCCCTGCTCGCCGGAGCGCCGAGAGGGTACAGGGCGCCTGCCGCCCTCACCATGCCGACAGGACCCCCCCCCGACCCACGGCAGCCGCTGCCATTGGTGCACCCCTTTCTCTGCCTCTTTTTAGGTTGTTATTGACCCCACTCTGTCTGAAAAACGCCCTGCCTCCCTCGTGCACGGCACAACAGGGTTAAAACCTCGGTGGACACTTCCTCGAGGGCAAGTCTAGCTGTTCCTTCAGGGATCGTCACCTCGCGCTGTCCTTTCACAGGGCTCTCCGCCAAAAACCACCTTCTCTAAAAACCGCCTTCCCTCTTCATTGACTTTCGAAATTTGAGTCACTTTAGTCGGGCTCCCAACTGAAGCCCGGCCGGCGCACCCCAGCGCCATGGGGGAACACCCTAGGACCAGCACTTCAACCCTTCGCCAATATTTCAAACAACAGCGGGTCACCTCTCCGTAACACGGGGAGGCTCGCAGCGTCGACTTACATTGGGCGTAACAGCCTTAGTGGCCGCAAAGCGGCCCCCCTAGCGGCCAGCCCACCTTTCCTGACATTGGAAAGTTGCGAGCTGCAAAAAAGGCCTCCCTACGTTCACCACACCACTCTAAGTACGGTGTGAAAATGAAAATACAAAGCACATGTCTCAAGGCGCCGCGCCCCCCTCAATCCAGGGCGGGCACGGTTGCCAGTAGGCACTAGTACCGGCGCACCGCCGGTCCCCTTCTCTCTACTCCTATGCAACAACAAGCACCTTACATGGTGTAAGTGACGTACGGTAGAGCTACGCTACAGGCGGCAGATCGGCCCCCTTTGAGCCCGCCGCAACATAACTATAAAATGAGCAAATAGCTCAAAAAATAGAGAACATACAGAACATAGAGAACCTAATTGACATAGTTAATATTTAACCAAGTTAACACAGTTGACATATTTAAGGATTACCACAGTTGAAAATAAAAAACATGGCATAGCTTGGTGGCCTGTTGCCCGCCAGATCCTGATAGGTGGATATATCTATAGACCGGGGCCGAGCGCATGAACACAATAATCTCCGGAGACTCGCTTTCCCAAGCTACTAGCTATCGTGGGAAACACGGGGGTACCGGGCAGATGGATCTTGCAATGTTAAGCGCGGTACATTAACCGCCCAGCAACACCCCAACAGACTTAGCTGCACTTCAGAATAATACGACCAAAAGAAGCAACTTATATGGCTACAAGAACATGATTACAAAAAAGGGCAGGGACCCCTATTAAAGGTGTGCTCTAAAAGTGCACTTGGCCAAAGTTGCTAGATGTAGGACCATTACATTCAGAAAGTAAACCTCCGTGGCATGTCTGAAGCTATGGGCTGGTTGCGTGGGCTCACTCTGTGGCTGCGTTCCTTTAGGACCGTACAAAGCTCACAAAACAGATACATGCCCAAAGTTACTTGCATCCAGCACAGCAAAAAGCGAACACTACCAAACCTTGGTGTGGATGTCCATGGTGAGGTGAACAAGGAGACATTTGTGACCACCAAACACGCACGCCTACCAAACTACGCAATTCCCTACTACCAAACACACGCTAGCTGGCTGCACACAATCCAGCAAAACAACAGGCCTTGACGTAATGACATAGTGGCAGCATGTTCACGCAGGGTGTTGTGAGCAGGTCTGAATACCAGCTTGGGATGACAAGGGAATAGCAATTCTGTGAGGGAGTCTTTGGGATACATGGGCATGATTAGCGGATAGCAAATAGCATCTCTGTGAGGTGAGGGTGTCTTTGTGATACATGGGCATGATTAGCGGATAGCGAATAGCAATTCTGTGAGTGTGTCTTTGGGATACATGGGCATGATTAGCGGATAGCAGACGCCAATAGAAGAACACAGTATGCATGTCAGGCGTACCCTGTAGCCGACGAATATGAGCGGAGCCACGGGTGCTAGTACCAAACACTCCCTCCCGTCCTTCGCATGCCGAGTTCGGCACACGTCATTGCAAATTGCATGTCAGGGTGGCAGTCGGCAGCACATGAGGCAGTTTTACATTCATTAGCTTGAGACATCAATGGCGCCATCAGCAGATCAGGGCTATGCATAAGTGCCTATGAATACCATAACCAAGTTCTGGCAACACCCAAATTCCATGCAAGGGCTGCTATGCACCTATCCGACTGGTATTTTACTATGTTCTTTGTTTATTTTTTGTTTAGTTTAGGATGGCACAATGGCAGCCGAGTAAAGGCACGACGGCAGCCAGCAGCCACCACTAATCCCTCCGAGCTTTTTTTTTCACGTTTAGCCCAAAATACCCTATTTTTCCCTTTCATCCCCCCCCAAAACCTCAATGCGTCACCAGGCACTTACAAAGTCGAATGAGCATATTTCGATGGCTTCCTCTGCACCATCCAGGCACACCAAAGGTGAAAATAAGGGACGAAGAAAGACAAGGCACAAGGACATGCAACAACGTCAGGGAAAGCAACAGTCATGGAATAAGCACGACAAGGTCTGGAGGCCCAAATTGTATGCCTAAAATCTGTTTCTTTGTAGTTCAATGCTACCATTTCAACAGTCTATGGAGCAACGTGATGCCCAGGAACACGCATCACAGGGACGTGGTGACATCGGAGGGAAGAGCGCCTGCAGTTCAGAAGTCAAACACACAATTCAAGAAGTCAAATGCGCAATTCAAGTGTTAACTAGCTGCCACTCAAAGGGTTGCTACATGCACCACCCAGGGACCCTGGCAAAAAGTGTCACTTGCCTTCCCCCAGGCTGAGCACCTCTCGCTCATCAAACAGGAGGCCGCCACGGATGGTCAGGCAGAAGCTGCGGGCGATGCAGATGATGGAAGGTGTGAAGGACACAACAAAAGAATGGATGGTAAGGCAGAAGCTGCAGGCAATGATGATGATGGAAGGTGTGAAGGACACAACAAAAGAATGGATGGTAAGGCAGAAGCTGCAGACAATGATGATGATGGAAGGTGTGAAGGACACAACAGGGGAATGGATGGTCAGGCAGAAGCTGCAGGCAATGATGATGATGGAAGGTGTGAGGGACATAACAAGGGAATGGACGAAGCAGAGGAAGCACAGGATGATGGCGCACAGTTTAGCAGTTTAGGGTACGGATGGGCATTGGGTCAGGCCAGCAAGACACACAAGCGGTGAATTACACAAGCAGCCAAATACACCACCGGTGAGTTGTACAAACGTTGAAGCACGTATAGGACCGGATGAACCAAGGAGAAAGTAAGGGCTGCGGTCGGGGACAAAGTGCACCAGGGACAGGGCAATGCAGGAGTTGCGAGTAATGAAGAAGACATGTGTGCAAGAAGGATGACTGGGTCGTAATCAAGGTACTGTCTTGAGATACTGTCTTAAGGTACTGTCTTGAGGTACTGTCTACTAGTATTGCGAGCAGACGTGGCGCCCATGTACACACGCCCAGCAAGCTGGCCGCAGCAAGGCACACATGCTGCCATTCGACGTGATATGAAACTAATGCCTTTCATACTCGTTTGCCAAGCCCTACCTGGAACTGGGGGTCAGGCAGAGGTGTGCAAGCAGAGGAGGACATGCATAAGGGCCGGGGGAACAAACGAGAAGTATCCCAAGTCGGAAAGCATTCAAGCTGTGGACTCGCGACGGTTGTAGGAGACACTTCGTATAAAGTTTCAGGATACGAGGCGCCCCCTAGTGCGGAACCAGTGCAACAGCTGAGACTGTACGAAAGCACATGTGGGTGATCTAAGGAGGGTCACGCACACAGCGGGTGTCACGCGCACAGAGGGTGTCAATAGAGGGCCACGTGCCACCACCCCATGTGCCGTCTACTACGGAATGCTACCTTTATAGCGAAGTAGGGGTCCCGGGCTCGCACATGATTCCATGACAAGGCATGAAAGCAATATTAAAAGTATGTACTACTATACTATATTAAGCTATATTAAAAGTATGTACTACTATACTATATTAAGCAATATTAAAAGTAGATACTACGCAGTAGTGCTGACAGGGGTAAACCATACTGGCACCAAAGTCCGGCCCTCACGCCACAGACGAGAATGAAGCGTGGGCCCCACGTACGGGGTGCGTCGCAGCACCACGCGGCGCTCCAGCAATGCTGTCATCGCCACACTGATGAGCTGGTCCATTGCGCGCTCGGGCGGCTGTTTGTTTGTGAACACATATGTGAACATGTATGTGACAATGAATCAGTTAGCACAGGTATGAGTGTGGGTACATACTTATGTGTGATGAGCTGGTCCATCGCGCGCTTGGGCGGCTGGGTGTTGTGTGGGTTCAGTGCGGTGAATCGATGCGACGACCAGCATAGGTATGCGTGTTATTACCTATCCATGTGTGGTGAGATATGAATAGGTCCATGGCGTGCTCGGGCGGCTGAGTGCTTGTTTGTGGACGTGTGCACGTATCAACGAGACAGCCCGGCACAAGTATGTGGGAGATGAGAAACTGGTCCATGGTGCACTTGTGGGGCGGTGCGTGTATGATTGGAGTGGGCTGGGTGGGTGGGGGCAGCGGGGAATGTGGATGTGGATGAGGCGGCGGGCCGCGAAAAAGGAGCCGTGAAATACGAAACGGTGGTAAGGACATCTCTGCATCGGCACCGTAACATCACCTGAGCTTTCTTTCAAATTCTGAAACGTTTTCAATACCAATGGCTGTGGTCGGGTACTCAGGCACAGCAACCAGACGCTGCCACACCACTCATGCAAGTACTACAATGTACAATTACTACGCAGACAACATCCGTGGAGGCAGCCAGCACAGGGGATCTTGAGATGGCTCCGCAGCGTCGCAAGCTGCGTGCGCGCAGACCTGGGCTCCCAAACCATCTTCTGCTGCTGCGCTTCCCGCGAGGGGGGGGAAGTCCCTGCCTGCCATGCGGCGCAAGTGCCAGGAGCGAGCCTTGACCTAACTCTATGGAATCATAATGGCCGACCCTTTCACCAAAGGGAGGTCCTCGCGATGATCATGGGTGCCCATCCATATGTACCCATGTGCCCCCATATGTCTGAATGCCTTGTTAATCCGACATCCAGTTCATATACTAGCACCTGCACCATATTGGCCACAAAGGCTCCCAGGCGACCTGCTCGTGCCCTCCGCGACGTATGTCAACAGGCTTTGTGGCATCGTGGCACAATCCCATGCTTCGAGGACCTGCTCATATTCGAGGACCCGCACACAAACTGTTTGTCAATGCACTTTGCAGCACCCATGCCCTGCTCAAGATGTTTACTACTTATCTGCACTATCACACATTGGTACAGGGATTTCCAGCCTGCCCAACCTCCACAGTCTATACACACACAGGCAGATGTTTCATTCATGCCCCCCGCCACCCACCCACCCATTCACGAATGACACCTAACACGACAACTCTGCTATTCACCATCCGATATCCAACTTGCGCCACTCACATCCTCCATCTCGCCATACTTGTTCTCGATCAGGATGCGCACCGCCCTGCAGGGTGTTGGGTGAGTCAAGACACCAGCACAGCAGTGACAATTTCCCGCAAGAGGGTGCGGTCTTCAGCGGCGAGCTTTCCAAGAGCGTGCCACCTGCGCGCACGACAGCCGCCCCCCACTGGCTGTTGTTGCAGACCTCACACTGCGCGTTGGATGGCAAAGGCGGTGGCGCACAACCGGCGATCTCACGCTGGGACTAATGCGACAGACTTCCCGTGTTCTGTGCTGAACAGCCACGAGCGTGGGCATCACCAAGGAGGCGCACCCTGCTATCGGCTCCAGGGCGTGCCCACCCAGGAAACACCGGCAGCCAGCAATCATGCCGCTGATGGCCCGAGACTGCTCAACACCCCGACTGTATCCCTGGGGCGGGACATGATCGGCTGCCTGTCCTACGGACACCTGTGCCACCTGTGCGCAGGCGTTTGCGCCCGCTCTAGGGGAGCAACCCCAGGCCCCTGCAAACCCTTGCTCCTACACAGTCCTGTGGTGGTATGAGCGATCGCAGCGCTCACGGTGCTGGGACAGAAAACAAGAGAATCGGCACTCCGTAAAAATGCAGCACGCCACCCCACCCTATGCCCCACCCTTCGCGAACTTGGTGAAGCGCCACGCTAACGTTCACGGAAACGTAGCACAGAAGGCACCTCTTCCACGTCTGATGCATAGATCAACACGCGTGTGGTTTATGTGTCACTGAACCTGTCTGAGGCACGACGAATGCTTGCGGTCCCTACGGGACCACCCTGACAAGTGGCATTGTGGAACAAAACACGATGAGGAAGGGGTGGCGTGATGATGGCATCGGCAAGGGCTCGCCAACTGATACTAGCTATTGAGGGCTGGCCAACTGATACTAGCTATTGATACTAGCAATTGATAGGTGGCGTGATGATGGCATCGGCAAGGGCTGGCCAACTGATACCAGCTATTGAGGGCTGGCCAACTGATACTAGCTATTGATACTAGCAATTGATACTATGCTAGCACGGTGGATCAGGGCCGAGTGATAGTAGCAAAGTCTTGTTTGCTGCACGAGTGATAGTAGCAAAGTCTTGTTTGCTGCATGATATGCTGATGACGTAAAGCATTGCGTCCGTTACATATTTACGTAGAGGACTCGGGAAGATGGATTCGAGAGGACAACCTCTCTCATGTGCTTTGGTTCCCGTTACATAGTACGCACTGCTCATGCAAGCCCGTGGCATGTCAAGGCGTGCGGTGCACTCACAAGTCCAAGGGTTGAAGGATGTAGCAGTCTATGCCGCCACTGCTCTTGAAGGACGATCGGATGAAGCACTCGAGCACGGAGTTGTCCTCTGGGTTCTCCTGCGAGGTACGGGGGAGGCAACACACCGGTGATTTATGCTGGCACCATCCATCACGACAACCACCATCCAGTATATATTCACAGCAGGCGAATTTTCACATGGGATGCAGACTGGCGATTATGCATCCGTGGCGCAAGGCTCGCTCGCATCTCCACCAATCCGCTGCCCGTGATGTATCATCGTCGATGGACATCACGTGCACGGACGGTGGGAACAATTCACTCAAAAAGGCTGCAAGAGCTGGCTTGATATCAAGTTGAATACCAGCCGGACGTGTGCAGGTGGTGACACGGGGCAGTTAAATCAATCAAGGGCCTTGTTACTCAGCAAATCTTTTTGATCGGCCAGGTTTCATATACTGCATGAAGTAAATTAATTATGCTTTGTTGCAGCAATGCCAGCCAAATGCAGCATTGTATGTAGAGCACTTGCCAGCAAGAGCTTGGTGAATGCACAACAAAAATTTTCTATGGCTAACATAGCAAGTGACAAGCCACCAACCATTTCCAGCACGCGCCCCCACGCCACATCTTTCTTGGGAACCCGTCGGACTGGTTTCGGTTCTTTTGGCTGACGTTTGGGCTCGGCACCAAAGCCCTTTTGCGGGGCTTTAGCGTGGACAGTAACTGCGCCGGCACGTTTTGAGGTCAAAGTCTGCAAGGATGTCAAGCTTGGCTTTTGGACGAACGTGTCAATAGTTGTCGACGGATATCTCTGCCTCCCGTTGATGGCTGGCAATTGCTTACAGCAGGGTAGGGGAAGGCGAAAATGACAGGCGTGCTGAATGGCCATTTTATCTACCTGGCGTTAACTACTGTAACTTTTTCCCCTCTTCCCGTCCTGCCTGCTTTTTGTGCTCTCTTCAGGTGAAAAACGGCTTCATAATTGGCTTCCAAGTCGTTCTGACAGCCATGGCCCGGTTATCAAATTCACGGAGTGGAAAGTGGAAACTGAAATGAGCCTAGTTACAGAATTGCAACCATCGAACGTCACATTGTTGGAAACAATGCTGTCATTCGCAACCATGCTGCTGGGTCAGAATTAACTTGGGAGAGGGATGCCAGCTGTTACCTTGTCTCATTTCACGATGTCAACAATCGATCATTGTCCAGTCAACACGATGTCAACAATGAGTTCACCATGCTTTGGGGAAAATAATGCTCGATATTACTGGCATAATTAGTAATTTTAGTGTTGGGATCCGAGAAGCGACATTGTTTGTCTTAGCATTATTAAAAAGGAGACAAATACAAACGAAGTTACTTAGGTGGATTTCAAATTGCCGCTGACTAGGATTACTCGACGCCATCCGATTGGCCAAACTGATGTGCTTACGACTGCAGTCGAATTACCGTGCAAGGCGGGCGGACTGTTGGTGCAATTGCTGACCAAGAACGAATGGGCGCTGTGTTAGGATTCATGGCGACCTCTTCACTTACACGGGAGATGTATTTCATCGAATTGGATGGAGATCAGAGTGGTTTTTTAGTATGAGTACCCTGCAAATACGTTATAATTAACTCCAGCATTGCCCCCTAACATCCTACCTCCTACACCAGCTTCCGGAGCAATGCAGCGTTCCAGGGTGTGGGCAATAAAGGGGGGGATCGCTTTCGACGGCATTACTGACTAGCCACCCAGGCATTGACAATAAAGACAGTGACAAGGAAGATGTTTTCGTGTCGGGAGAAGAGCCCCCTGGCATGCTTGCCATCGGATGTCCCCCTTTGCCGGCATTTGTCAGCAGAGAGTGCGCTCCAGCTTGTTATCGGCAGCCACTGATGACCAGACATGCTGTCTAGGAGACGCCGCGACGAGCCGGCGCGCTACGGAGCTTCTACATGGCTAGTCGGCCTGACCATCCTCGTGTTCGCCCTGACCTCGAGCTCGATGTTTTATTTACGAGGTCTCCGCACTTCGCACATCGCACCGACATCAGGCCTGGGAGGAGCGTTCCACAGCGAACTGCTGGCATCCGCTGGTCATGCCGCCACATCCACTCTGGCTAATCTGCCAGAAGTCACTCACATATTGTCAACAAATTACCCACCAGATACAGGTACAAGAGTAGCAGAAGCAGACGCACCCGAGAAGATGGCGAATGCGGCCCGGAGTGACCAGGGGTATAGTGACCACGGGCATAGTGACCACGGGCATAGTGACCAAGGGTACGCGGTAGAGCCATGGGTGGGTACCTTCCCCCCCTCGCCTGCTTCCCCGATGGCACCCCAACGGAGGACCGCGGGCAGCGAGTTTGAGGCCCTCAAGGCATCCGCGGCTTTGCTACCGTCGCGGGTACAGGAGACGACCGTGCGCGCTGCTGGAATTATGCTCCCAGGCGCCAAGGCGGATGGCATAAGTAGGGGGGCCTTGGCACAATTATCAGGTAGGCCTCGTCCTGTTGTGACCTTTGTTGTTGCCCACCACCATCTATGCCAGCAGCCGCCTGAACCTTGCTCCATCTCTCCTTGGGTTCATCGTTATTTTGGTCTGTTCCCCCCCCTCTAGGTGGTCCACACACCCTTGCTGGATGCGCTAGTCTCTCCTCCCCCCCCCCCCCCCCCCGCATTTCTTCCATCGTAGGACTTGCTGATGAGACATGCATACCTATTATGGTGCATTTTCCTCGCCCACGTCTGGCTGTGCTTGCAGGCGGCCCCTGGCGCGTTGCTCCTGGCCAAGGCACCCTGGCAGGGCCCGTCCTCAGCAATCAGGGCAGCGCGTCCATGCCACGTTCCGAGCAAGTGTCGAGCGCAGGGCCCTGGTCGTTGCCCGACCCTTCTCCTCTTCTCCGTAACAATCATCACAGAGGCGTGAGCAGCAGTAGCAGCAGCAGCACCACCACCGCCGCCACCACCACCAGCAACCCAAAAACAAGCGTACATGGCAGGAAAGCTAACACCATCAGCACCATGAAGACCATCGGCAGCAGCAGCAGCAGCAGCAGCAGCAGCAGAATCGATGCCACCGGACGGCCCCGCCTCAGCACCGCCGGCGCCAAGTGCTCCACCTCCACCGATTGTGGCACCGTCCCATCGGTCGGCCTCCGCATGGCATGCGTCCAGGGTGCCTGCAGGTGCCCCGTGCTGTACTCGGGCGGCCCTCCCCCCTCGTGCGCGCCGGTGGAGCCGGCCGAGGCCTGGTGCCTCGTGCCGCTGACGGATGCCCTCTTTAACAACCAGAGCCGGTGGGTGTGCAAGGGACATGGGTCAGGGGTCAGGGCTCGCAGGTTCCAGACGGTGGTTCTCTCGAGGGAATACGCCAGGAGAAAGGGAAGGGTTCATCGAGTTGGTGACGTGGGTCAGGCGTACTTGTTCATTGCGCAGGTGGAATACGCCAGGAGAAAGGGAAGGGTTCATCGAGTTGGTGACGTGGGTCAGGCGTACTTGTTCATTGCGCAGGTGACATGGGTCAAGGGTGGACATCATGTATTCCAGGGCGCGTGGATGGATGAACGCTTTTTAAGTTCTGATGGTGCAAACCGTTTTTCATGGGAAACACCATCTTTAATGGAAAGCCATTTCTATCGAGGAGAGTAGGGATCTGTCGGCCCTGTACACTGGCTAGGTGCCCTATTCTCCACGACTGTTGTTTTCCGTATTTTATCGTTTTCATATACTTTGTTTGCCGACGTGGCACGGGCGGCCGGTGTACGGCATTTGGTGTGTATGCAGGGCAAGGCAATCCACGTCATTGCAGCAGCGGAGTACTTTCACTTCAATCACTTAACTTTGCTGTCGTCCGCGGCCTGGACGCTTGTCTGGCATCTCCGCCACCGACCCATCCCCATGTGGCCGTGCTTATCCGCGCCCACTCGCGCCGCCTCAACGTTGTCCGGTCATCGCCACTCTCTCAACAGGGCTCATCACCAGCCACCCATCGCTTGGCTTGCGATCCTGCCCACTTTCGTGTCTCCCCTTCCCCTTTGGACTACTGCACAGGCGCGACCATCAGCCCCTCATATTCCTGGACCAATCAGAGGCCGCCTCGTCATCACCCTCGCCGCGTGGCAGGCTGGCAGCCAGTTCGGGCCGCCCATCCTCGGTACCTGCTGACCTTCCCCAGATGGCGGACTTCTCTACCTGCGCCGTCGTCGGTAGCGGCGCATCGCTGCTGTCCACGCGGCATGGTGCCGCGATCGACGCCCACTCGGTGGTCATCCGGTTCAACGACGCTCCGACAAAGGGTAAGGTTGCACGCTTGGCATGGCAAGTGTGCGGGCTCCCATGGCAGACATGGGCACAGTATGGTGCAGGTATGACCCAATCGTCAGCCTACTTCTTGTTGTATTGCACCCACAGTTGTGCCCGCACCATGATGGGGAGAGAGGGCTCTGAGGCCTGCCCACTTAGGGCAGTGAGAGAAGCTAGGGCGCCCTCCCTCCTCGTTGTGTGCAGGTGTTGAAGGTTCCTTTATTGGTACCCACGTGACGCAGTCCACGCGCTAACTAATTATTTGACCCAATTAATGACCCAATCGTGGCGAGCAATTGGACAGGTACAGTTCATCATTTGTGTTCCCTCCCCGATGGCATCCCGCGAGTGGCCAATGGCTGGGGGAATATTGTGTACGTGACCTTGGGAGGATCTGCAACGGTAGGGGGCAGCACATCAGAGGTTGACGTGGCCTCAAGCCACGGAGACGTTGTCACGTGGAACTATACAAAGTTCTCCACTGCTTTCTCACGTATCGCTTTCCCACGTTTCCCCATCGCAACTCTGCCCTGGGGCCTCAAGTTGGACCTTCTCCTGGCCTGCATCGCATGGTCCTGAAGCGCATAGTCATGCAGGTGTGCCATCCTGCTCTGTGCAGCTGTGCACCCCGGTTCCGTGTGTGTACACTCCCCTGTGTACGTTTCCATGCGTGTGCATTGTCGTCAGATCAGAAAGCATCAAACATGAAAGCGCTAGCGGCCCACATCTGAGATTCCGCGGAACACAGAAAGTAAGAAAGCCCAGAAGCTACCAGCAAGGAATCGACAATCGCGGACATGAGCGGTACCTTTTCATGGTTGCGTGCAACCGTGGGGCAGCCGTCGTCTTGCCCGTGTCTGTACGTGTCTACTCGAGTAAGTATAGTGTGAAGTCTGGGTGCCCCTGCGTGTCTGTACGTGTCTACTCGAGTAAGTATCGTGTGAAGTCTAGGTGCCCCTGCGTGCCTCTGCGTGTGTGTTGTGTGTGTATGTCTGTGCACATGTGTGCTCATGTGTGTGTATGTTTGTGTGCTTCTGTGTGTGCTTCTATGTGTGCTCACGTGTGTGTGTGTGTGTGCACATGTGTGCTCGTGTGTGTGTGTGCGCGCGGTATTGTCCGCAGGGTTGGAGGATCGAGTTGGGTCCAAGACCACCTTGCGGCTGCAGAACCTCGACTACTGTGGTGCGTGGAAGAGCCAACACCTTGGGCGCTGGTTGCCTCGACCCTGCTGATTGATAGGCATCTGTGACCTATGCCGCTTGTTGCCTTGCGGATTGATAGACCTGTATGATATACTCGACGGCATGGGACCGGCATTGGACTTCTATTATAGATGGACTTGTATAGTAGACGTTCCCCCGTGTATACGTCAAAGTATCTATTATAGATGGACTTGTATAGTAGACGTTCCCCCGTGTATACGACAAAGTATCTATTATAGATGGACTTGTATAGTAGACGTTCCCCCATGTATACGACAAAGTATCGATGGAAGCAGCAGGTGTGGCCGGTGTTCGCTTGTTTATCTGCACGTTTGTTTGGGTCCGAACGTGGCAGATGGTCACTAGGTTCCATGCCTGCCATGTTGGAAATGCCTGCTCAATGGGACGTGGAGATTTCAGTGTTGCACCATCGCACTTGCGTCGGTTAGTGTACTTCCTACTCCTTTGCTTCTGCTAGAGGGCGTCCACAGCTATTCCATTGCATCCGTCACTCCTTTGCTTCTGCCAGAGGGCGTCCACAGCTATTCCATTGCATCCGTCACTCCTTTGCTTCTGCCAGAGGGCGTCCACAGCTATTCCATTGCATCCGTCACTCCTTTGCTTCTGCTAGAGGGCGTCCACAGCTATTCCATTGCATCCGTCAGCGGCTGTTTTGGGCAGCCCAGTCTGCAACGGATTGCTCTTTCGTTTTTGTCCCCGTTTTCTATAGGGCCATCTCATCCCGGCGGTAGGACATGGGGCCCATGGAAAGGATGATCTGGTTGTAGCTTGTCGCTTCATAGCCCTTGTGCACTCTATTGAACTGGTATGCTCACACTCATGACACTTAACCCTTATTAAAAAATGACGGCAGTACCCAGCAAACAAAGATTACTCTTCCAAGGACCTTGGTTTTCCCACTTTATCTTCCGTCAACTTTCTTGTCTTTTTTCCCCTGAAGTTTCTCCCAGTACTTTTGTCAGTTGCTTCCTCAATGTTTCTTGTCTGCTCATCTCACTCCCCGCCACGGCGTCATGATGTCTGTATGGCGTGCTCCACGATGGCAGGGTTTCGGGAGAGTGACCGCGAGATCACGATACAGTACACGCGCAACCAGTTCGGGGCATGCGGCGCAACCCACATCCTTCACATGTCACGAGTGCGTGCGCGCCTCCGTAACCCGTTTATGTGCCCAAAACCTCGTGAGGGTGGGGGGCCCGGCGGCCCCATCTTGCTTGCCTTGTGGGGGGAGGCGAGGGGACGGAAGTCGGTGGGCATAGTGGAGGGGTAACGGGGTCAACTCTTTTGTCCACCGCTGCTGTGCTTGCGGTGCCTCTCTCATTTCGTTCTGTACATCCCTGCGGCCCCTGAAGAATCTGCTGCCGCTAGCTCTGCTGTGGTGCCTAAGCAAATAGCAGGAGGTCCTTCTGTCCAGTTCCAGGATCATGTTTAAATGGAACGGGCCCGCTGTTCGTGTTGCCCACGAAATAGTGTTGTTGGGTAGGAACGGAGCGCAGTATCAGACATGCTGTATCATACCCTCCTGTGTCGATCCGCTGATTCTCTCCACCCATCCCTTCTTGCTACCTGTCCCGCAGCTCCTGCTGTCCTACAGCCGCCTCTACTTCCGCAAGGTGCAGCCCACCACGGTACGTGGCGCGTGCCATGCCCTTCTGATTCGAGCCCTGCTGTGCGGCTTGCAGCGGCCCTACAGCCTGCGGTGGACTTTGCTCGTGTTGTTGTGCCTCCATATGCAGGAAAGGTAGGGATGCATTCCTGCAAATCTGGATGTCGTGCTATCAGCGAGGGGGTGGAGCCTATTTTGTCTTTAAAGTGCAATTACACACACGACCCTGGTTGTGTGTATTTAGAGGGTAGCCACGCGCCAGCCGTGTGCCCTTGGCATCTTTCCGACGTGCGCGCACTGTAGCAGGATGGACGCGGGCTTGGGTTAATTATGTATGCGGTGTGGTCAATCTTTGTTGCGGATGGCTTCTGCATGCTATCAAGGAAATAGGTAAAGTGACCCTCGCACTTTGAAGTTATATCATTGGTGGCTGTGGGCGCTATTGGCTTCAATTGTGTAAATTAGCGGTTGCTAACGCTGCAAATGCAAGCGGTGTTACCTGCGCACACATACCCGAGCATGGTGATAGGCCCCAACAGCTCCGCCCGAAGGGTGGCTGCTGTCCATACGAGACTGGGGCTGTTTCTTCTTTCTTTGGATGGCTGGTGAGTATCTTAGGCATTCCTGGCCTACATCCAACTTGCCTGCTTCTCCCCGCATCGCTTGTCTGCAACAGAGGGATGTCCACGGCGGGCGCCTCAAGATGAGCGGCGGATTCTTCGGGCTGGCCCTCGCGCTCCACCTGTGTGGCCAAGTGAGTCGCCCGTGCCCTGGGGGGGGGGGAGCCCTTTCCTCGCCCCTGCTCTCTCGTGGCTGCTCTCTTTGCTCACTGTCTCGAAATTCGCGGTACGTACTGAAATATCTGCAAGCTTGGGTTTTCTCAATAGCACAGGAATCGTATGGTCGCACAGGAAACAATGGGTGGCCTTGTCGGGGATGGTCGCACGTGTCCTTTGCCTTTCTGGCAGAAAGTCAAGGTCTTTGCCGCAGCTCTCGTGCCTACAGCGCTGGCCGCTTCGCAGTTTGCATGTCCATTCGCAACATGTTTGTGTTGTCTTATGCGCCCCCTTCTGGGTGTTATGCCAACCTGTCAACAGCATGGCTTTCCTTACAATTGAAGCAAGCAATGTGAGATATTTTCTGTGTTTGGATGGTCGCGGTGTGAACTAAATTTGACCTTCGCACCCAAGCAGGTGGACGCCTACGGCTTTGACAGCACTCCGGAGCACTACTACGTGAAGGCAGAGAAAAAGAAACTGTCGCTGAACGCCATGGCACGTGTACCTGTGTTTGTAAAATGCTAATTCTTTTCCTCCCAAAACATTGATGCTGGCACCCATCATTGGCTGTTGAGCTTTCGCGATTGTGTGAGATTACTTGCTTTGGTCCCTGCAATGTGCTGCATATATTCTGTGACATAGCATTTTCTGGTTGTCTCATTGATATTCTGTGATATGGTTTGCTTTATGCTTTAGTCCAAGCGTTTATTCAATGCTAACACATATCATTATATGGCATGCGTGGCTCTACCTGGGCACCCACATGTTTTGAAATGGCTGACGTTTGCCCAAGCAGGCTGGGATTACGAAGCCATGGAAGGATCGCCACAACTGGAAAATGGAGGCAAAATGCCGGCGCCTGATGGCAGACACATACAGCGGAGTTACGTTTTGGCCATAGCACCAGGGCATGATGCAGACGATATTTGTAACTTTCGTGTAATTATTTTTCTAAGGAGATTAGCATAGTACTCGTGGCATGCCCATGCGCATGACACGCAAGTACTTGTAAACTTACTTACTTACTTACTTACTTACTTACTTACTTACTTACTTACTTACTTACTTACTTACTTACTTACTTACTTACTTACTTACTTACTTACTTACTTACTTACTTACTTACTTACTTACTTACTTACTTACTTACTTACTTACTTACTTACTTACTTACTTACTTACTTACTTACTTACTTACTTACTTACTTACTTACTTACTTACTTACTTACTTACTTACTTACTTACTTACTTACTTACTTACTTACTTACTTACTTACTTACTTACTTACTTACTTACTTACTTACTTACTTACTTACTTACTTACTTACTTACTTACTTACTTACTTACTTACTTACTTACTTACTTACTTACTTACTTACTTACTTACTTACTTGTACTTACTTACTTATAGCACCAGTTCTTTCTCACACTGGGAGTTATGTATTATTTGGATTGTAGATCAATTGATTGAGATCCACTTTGTGAATTTGAAAATCGCATCTCCAACCATGCCTGCGCGTTGGCGACGTACGCTGACCAATCGTCTCGATCATTGACATAGGTTGCCTTTCCTCTCATCGATCGACGACTACTGGACAGTTCTTAACTGCCACGTACACGTCCAGTCCTGATCGAATAGCTAGTTGTCTAGCTAGCAGCTATACAGGTGGCCCACATGCGCTATGCAGCTTTTTCTACGAATAAATAATCTGATGCATAAAGATAGAGATAGAGATTGAAAACAATAGAGTAGTATACTGGTAGCTAGCATGTTGCACATGCACATGCGCAGCCAAGCCATCTATCACACAGAGTGCGCAGCTGCACTCTGTATCCCATGCACGGTCTTCAAAGTGGTCGTGATCGTGGCGCCCTATCCCCTGCACTACAAGGTTGTGCCTATAGAAGGGCCATTAGCCTAGTGCAACACTCAGTATGCGGCCAGGGTCAGACTTAATTGCACAGAAAACTGAATCCGCCATCCAGAGTATGTATCAAGTATACAGCCTGAGGATGAGCTGCACCTGTTGGCCAACGCACGCGTAAACCAACGCACAAATTCAACATCATTAGAGCATTACAGACATCAACCAGGAAGGGAGGCCGGCAAGCCTACCACCAAGGAACTTAGAATGAAGGGAAAATAAACCACAATGTTCCCTGCCACCACAAATTAAACTCCATTCTCAAGTGCGCTACATAGGGGTAGGTGCAGGAAAACGGGGCCGGCAAGTGGCAGGACTTAGGAGAACCAAACCCACTTGACAGAGTGTGGCCGTGGCTGGTGTGCAGCCAGTGCAGGACGATTGAATTGTACAATTCTCCACTCCTTCCCAAAGCCCTAGAATTCGCACTTGTAATCATGCACCGGGAAAAACGGGCAGTGAAAATGCTAACGGTGAGCCTAGAGTGCACTCTATTACTTGCAACCGATTAAATTAATATTTTTTGGAAACCCGGAATAAATGGGCTCACCTGCGTCAACATCCTCTTCTTTTCTGCCCGAAATGCGGTGGCAGCGCGGGCTCGGGCAGACAAGCCTCCCTTTGATGCTGGCGCAGCAGGGGCTGCAAGTAGGGCCTCATCCTCCTGCAGCCGAAGATGGGTTACAACAACATCAGAAACCATAAACCTGGGCATAGTCACGGATGCAGCCACATGCCTTTTATTTCCTAATAATCACATGCAACTACCGAGAAGGGAGCTCTAGTACAGATCGAGCAGCAACATGCCAGCGCAGCTTAACTGCGTCCTGCATGTGATGGATGAAGCCTGCTCCTGTTAGTTACCAATCGAACAGCAACATAGGTCTGGCCAGCGAAACCCGGGGGGAACGTTGTGTGGACCGTGGGGGCCAACAGGCAATCCCTTGAAAAATAGCTGGACAACCTCATGCTTACATTAGGAGTGAAGCTGCCTTGGAAACGATCATTTCTGCACTTGTGTCCAGATGCATTACAATCGAGTGTTCCGCGTGCGTGCTGACGCCACTCAAGTACTGACTTACGTTTCCTTGCCAAGCACTCGCTGGGTACTCCTGAACCAAAACCGAAACCAGGCCCGCATTGTGGCTTTTCTGCCAGCCCCTGCATCTACCTTGAGGGTTGTCGGGAAGGACGCCAGCATTGCCTCACACTGCGCCATCAAACGCGCCGCGGCCTCACGCTCCCCCGTCGGCAGATCCTCGTTGGAAGTGGCTGTAGGCCCCGCCACGTTGGGGTATACGCTGGCGTACGTGGCCCGCGTGCCATCGGGGGCGGAGGCCTCTTCGATGGACGCGACTTGGAACAGCTTCCGCAGCACAGCCAGCTGGGGGGCCGCAGGCCAGCGGGCACAGGCACACGGCCACACAAGACGCATAATAGCAACAACCGCGTGTGCACAGGATAGCGTGCTTCATTGCAATGTACATTACCCCGCCTCCAAAACTAACATGGACCTGCAACCCTGGAGGATGGGTACTCAGTACTACTGTAAACGACTATGCAACTATCTCATGTATAACTCTTAGGTAAATATCGCAGGTATCACTGCATTGTACAAGTCTGTTTCCGAAAGTATTCTAAACTCCCACCCGCATCTCCTAGTCCGCTGTAGCCACAACAGGATGCCCGACCAGAGGATGCGCACAAACTCAAAAGAGAGAGAGAGACACGCACAATTGCCAAATACAAGCTCAGGGCACCAAACATCCGGCCACTCACCACGCCAAGGTCACTGCGCGGGCAAAACAGCTGATAGCAGTAGCCACTCACTCATGCGGAAACCGGCCAACGCGCCGCCCCTAGCAGGCCAAGGCAGTGACGACCCCTCCTTTCTAAAGTGGTCAGACTCCATAGTTCTGAATTCTAAAACTGGTTCAAGCACGCCTCTGTATCACCACTGGCAGGCTGCACGGGCTTGCCAATGGGGCTTACCAACGGCGCTTACCAATCAATAGGCACTAATATAAAGTTAGCACCAACTCAGGCACCATGCTGTGCACACCCTGTTGTTCACACGGCATGGCAGCGCTGGAAGGCCTCACCTCGGCTGGTGACGTCGCCAGAAGCGTCAGCTGGTCCGCCGGATTGTTCTGTAGCGAGAAGCCAAAGCTCCGCAGCAAGTCCCGATTCTCCGCATTCTGCGATATGAGAAGGGCGGTCAGACATATTTGAAAAACAAAATGATCTACAAGTTAATAGAATAAGGGCCAAGCAAGTCTAAGCTGAATAGTAGCATGCTGGATGCGTACGGGAGATGATGTTGGATGCCGATATGCTGAATGAAATAAGGGCCAAGCAAGTCTAAGCTGAAAAGTAGCATGCTGGATGCGTACGGGAGATGATGTTGGATGGCGATATGCTGAATGAAATAAGGGCCAAGCAAGTCTAAGTTGAATAGTAGCCTGCTGGATGCGTACGGGAGACCATGTTGGATGGCGATATGCTGAATAAAATAAGGGCCAAGCAAGTCTAAGTTGAATAGTAGCATGCTGAATGAAATTCCAATAGAGAGCTGGCACAAGCACGGATGCGGTGATGCGGTGGCGTTAACGTGCCGTTGCGTAGAAGTCCATGATGACGTCTAAACAAGTGAAGGGAGTCGTACAGACTGCTTGCTGCCAAGGGTGGTGCCAGTATGAGATTCCACATCGCGAATGAAGATGGTGATACCGACTAGCGAGGGCAGGTCACTTCCGACTGGTCATGGCGCGTTACAAGCAGCTGACCAGACGAGGAGGCGTCCATGTGGGGGAAAGGGTATGAGGCAACGCGTTGTCACCGGCGCTGGCTGGTACGCTCTTGTCAACCGTGGATGCGCTCTTTCTGGATTAGCAAAGTACGACAAACAGAGCTCCGCGCCATCCGTGTGCCCATACCACCTGCTACGGCGCCACATGCTGCCCGGGCACCCAGGACACGTGGATTGTTATACCAGGCACCGCCGGCAAATCTGATCATACACCAAGCACCACCGGCACATTATATACCCCAGGATTGTTATACCAGGCACCGCCCGCAAATATGATCATATACCAGGCAACACCGGCACATTATATACCCCAGGATTGTTATACCAGGCACGGTCGGCACATACCACGATGCCATGTACCCCCCATGTATGATAATAATACCAGGCACGGTCGGCGCATTACATTCTACCAGGCACGGTCGGCGCACTAAAGTCTACCAGGCACGGTCGGCAGCGTACCTCGAGATAGCAGATGCACGCCTCCCGCCCCGGTGCCGCCGCCGATTCCCGGTACGTCAGCAGCAGGTGTGGCTGGATAGGGCTGGCATCCGTCACGAGGGAGCCGGCGCCTGCGTCTTGGCCAGGTGGATCAGCGCCCGCGCACTGCCCAGGTGACACGATACTCGGCTCCAGGGACACGGCACCAGTAGGCTCCCTGAGGGACGCCAGCCCCCTGATGACATCATCGTCCGCAGGCACATAGCTCAGCATGGCATTGCCGTACTCCTCGAGCGCGTTGCTGTGGTTGGCCATGTCGATGAACGGGGCCAGCACCAGCATAAGGGGCTCGGCCCCTTGGTCTCGGCTAGGGCCTTGGTCGCCTGTGCTGGGGGATGACGTACCTTCGTCTTGGGCAAGGGCGGGGAAGGGCACGGTGAGGGATCTCTCAAACACGGTGGCGAGCGCCCAGCGGAAGTTGTCCGGCCTGCGAAGATGGTGAAATGGGTGACGTTGCCAAGGTGGATGGGGGTGGGCACACGATGCCCCGGCACGTTGCCATTTACTTGAATGTCAGATGTACAATTATGTCACCAGCGTGTCATGGGTCGTTCACTAGCATCAACTTGCGCGGCTTCTCCCGAAAGAATAATTGCCCGTGAGCCAACTGTCCAGGAAGCCATCACCCGTGAAGCAAGCGTAAGGGTGGTGGTGGGGGGGGGGGGCATATACCTGTGGGCTGTTGTGGGGAAGGAGTGGGCACGGCGTGTGCGACACTGATGTTAACTAGAGGCAGGGCTAATCTGGAAAGACCTGCACCACGTGTGAGCGCTCGCATGAGCAAGCACAATGGCATTTTGAGGGCGACTGTAATACGGTATTGTGGTAAAAAACAGCAAGCGCTCACGTGTCACCCAGCGCGTCGCCCAGCGGCGTCCCTGCCGCGAAGTCCGCCAGCACGCGCCACAACTTGTCCACCCCCGCCTCGTTCGCCAGCACCTCCGCCTCCAGTTCAGCGTCCTGCAGCTCGCTGACGTCAGCGGACGTGAACGCCACGGTGGTGGTCTGCTGGTCACCGGTGGGCAGCCAGAAGAGGTAGTCGCGCCACATGCGCTGCGTGCGCGTGAGGTTGAGGCTGCTCTCCTCTCTCTGGCCTTGTGCGGGCGATGTGGATGCTTGTGCGTGTGCGGGTGGAGTGCTGGCACCCGCCGGGCCACCTGTCACGTTGCGGTGCCACATGACGGAGAGGAAGGGGCAAAATACAGAGAGGGAGAAGCACAGCGATTAAGGGGAATAGGCAAAATAAAGAAGAGAAAAAGAAAGGGAAACAAAGGACAGAGAGGAAGAAGCGGGAGGACAGAAAAGGAAGAAACAAAGGGATTTACAATAGGTATATACAGACCTTTTGTCGGATGCAAGTAGACAGGGCTGCTCCTCTGGATCGAGGGACCTATCTATTATTGTCATTTTTAAGCGCCGACAGCGCAGGCCGTACATAGCACTGACTCTAGTAACGTCTCGGGTGATAGTGCAAACACGTGAGAGAGGGGCGCAGATGCAGGGTGACGGCCAGCCACTACCATCCATGACTTCCTGGAGTGACGGCCAGCCACTACCATCCATGACTTCCTGGAGTGATGGCCAGCCACTACCATCCATGACTTCCTGGAGTGATGGCCAGCCACTGCCATCCATGACTTCCTGGAGTGATGGCCAGCCACTGCCATCCATGACTTCCTGGAGTGACGGCCAGCCACTACCATCCATGACTTCCTGGAGTGATGGCCAGCCACTGCCATCCATGACTTCCTGGAGTGATGGCCAGCCACTACCATCCATGACTTCCTGGAGTGATGGCCAGCCACTACCATCCATGACTTCCTGGAGTGATGGCCAGCCACTACCATCCATGACTTCCTGGAGTGATGGCTAGCCACTACCATCCATGACTTCCTGGAGTGATGGCCAGCCACTACCATCCATGACTTCCTGGAGTGATGGCCAGCCACTACCATCCATGACTTCCTGGAGTGATGGCTAGCCACTACCATCCATGACTTCCTGGAGTGATGGCCAGCCACTACCATCCATGACTTCCTGGAGTGATGGCCAGCCACTGCCATCCATGACTTCCTGGATTGATGGCCAGTCACTGCCATCCATGACTTCCTGGAGTGATGGCCAGCCACTACCATCCATGACTTCCTGGAGTGATGGCCAGCCACTACCATCCATGACTTCCTGGAGTGATGGCCAGCCACTACCATCCATGACTTCCTGGAGTGATGGCCAGCCACTGCCATCCATGACTTCCTGGATTGATGGCCAGTCACTACCATCCATGACTTCCTGGAGTGATGGCCAGCCACTACCATCCAGGACTTCCTGGATCGATGGCCAGCCACTGCCATCCATGACTTCCTGGTGCTGATAGGTCATAGGTCCAAGGAAGAGGACGACAAAGTGATACCCGCGTGCACGGCTTGCTTTGACTGCATGCGCTTGCTAGCGGCCATCCATGAAGCTGGCAAATAAGCGGCAAACAAGCTTCATTAGCTGCAAGCTGATCTCGCGTGGCGCATGGGCGGGTCGGATCCCACGACGGTATGCGGGGGAAAGGTGGAAACTCGAACACATATGCACATTGAAAATACAAAGCTAACACTGCTAACAGAGATGCGATGGTGGAAGTAAAAGGACACGTCAGTAACAGAATTCGACACAGCAGTGATGGGCAAGCAGAGAACTCCAACGTCAGAATTGGCGAGGAAGCAGACGGTGGGTGCATGCAGCCGCCAACCACCACAAACCAAAGCCAGCGAGCCAATCCTATTGCTCCACCCCTGACAGTGCCATGACTATAGTGACAGTACTATATGGACTGTCCCATTACTATAAGACAAGGAGCTCTGTCGTCTGATTTGCATGAAGTGCCAGGCACGGCAGGAAACAAAATGAAGCAGGACGCAATCACACAGATGGAGAATTGTGTTGGACCCAACAGCATGACTGATCACCAGTGCAGGCTCACGGGGAAGTGGGAGGCAGCATTATACTCTAGGGATAGATTCTGCTCCCATAAAGAGAAGGCAAGGCTGCTGCAACACTTTCACCATCCAACCCTCTTGCAAAGCCACAGTAGCAATGAAGGGATAACCACGTCTCTCTATTCCCTTGCGCAACCCACTCAGCCATGTCCATGTAGCCCTAGCCACCCCAGTGGCCATGAGGCAAGCCCGTGCATGTCACACGGGTTGCACACTTTATCAAACGAACCACGTCGTGCTTAAGAACTGCATGGATACGGATATGGCTTCGAGTGCATACGCGGACCTGGCGGCCATGCTTGCGCCCCTGGCATGGAACCGGATATGCCTGCCCAGGGATGCAAAAGAGTTTTCCTAGACGTTGATTTTTTACGTGCAGTTGCCCCCATCCTGGCTGCACAGTGCACAGGGGCGTGAAAGCGCTTGCCATAGCGCTTCCTCACCCCCAACGAAAGCCCGGATGCAAGTATATATAACTAATAATGAAGATCATACTGACATATACTTCAATAAGTCTGGCATGCAGCAATCACTATGCTAGAGTGATGCAGATCGCCACCAGCATCGCCACCAGCATCGCCACCAGCATCGCCACCAGAATTGCCACCAGCATTGCTACCAGGATTGCTACCAGCATTGCTACCAGGATTGCTACCAGGATTGCTACCAGGAGTGCTACCAGCATTGCTACCACCATTGCTACCAGGATTGCTACCAGCATTGCTACCAGGGTTGCCACGAGGATCGCTAGCAGGATCGATACCAGTATCGCCACCAGCCTTACCACCAGCCTTTCCACCAGGATTGCCACTCACTAATGCTACCAGGATTGCTACTCATATGGCTAGGGGACACGCTGGCAGTGTCACCAGCATTCACCACAAGCGGCCTTACACTCATCGCTAGTCACATGAACCCTACCGGTGGCCCACTGCAGCGGCAGCGCCTGCATGCACCCTGCTACGGCTTCGCAAGGCAACCCCCCATGCACTGTGGTGACCAGTATAGTGACCAATGGGTCTGGTACAGCATGCTACGGCTTCGCAAGGCAGCCCCCCATGCACTGTGGTGACCAGTATAGTGACCGATGGGTCTGGTACAGCATGCTACGGCTTCGCAAGGCAACCCCCCATGCACTGTGGTGACCAGTATAGTGACCAATGGGTCTGGTACAGCATGCTACGGCTTCGCAAGGCAACCCCCCATGCACTGTGGCGACCAGTATAGTGACCGATGGGTCTGGTACAGCATGCTACGGCTTCGCAAGGCAACCCCCCATGCACTGTGGTGACCAGTATAGTGACCAATGGGTCTGGTACAGCATGCTACGGCTTCGCAAGGCAACCCCCCATGCACTGTGGTGACCAGTACAGTGACCAATGGGTCTGGTACAGCATGCTACGGCTTCGCAAGGCAACCCCCCATGCACTGTGGTGACCAGTATAGTGACCAATGGGTCTGGTTCAGCATGCTACGGCTTCGCAAGGCAACCCCCCATGCACTGTGGTGACCAGTATAGTGACCGATGGGTCTGGTACAGCATGCTACGGCTTCGGAAGGCAACCCCCCATGCACTGTGGTGACCAGTATAGTGACCAATGGGTCTGGTACAGCATGCTACGGCTTCGCAAGGCAACCCCCCATGCACTGTGGCGACCAGTATAGTGACCAATGGGTCTAGTACAGCATGCTACGGCTTCGCAAGGCAACCCCCCATGCACTGTGGTGACCAGTATAGTGACCAATGGGTCTAGTACAGCATGCTACGGCTTCGCAAGGCAACCCCCCATGCACTGTGGTGACCAGTATAGTGACCAATGGGTCTGGTTCAGCATGCTACGGCTTCGCAAGGCAACCCCCCATGCACTGTGGTGACCAGTATAGTGACCAATGGGTCTGGTACAGCATGCTACGGCTTCGGAAGGCAACCCCCGCAGGTAGTGAGAAAGGCTGCTCAGGGGTTTTTAGTTATTATTCGAGGACCCTGTCAAGTGCTTCTGGGAACCTAAAAGGGGGTTGGATGGTGACAATGTTTTACAACCCTACCGGTGGCCCACAGCAGCAGCAGCGCCAGCTTCATCTTGGCCTGCAGCATGCCGGAGCTCTCACACAGCGCCTTGAGGTGACCGTCGACGCTTGCGTCCTCGTTAAAGCGCCACGGCGGCTCGAGGGACACGTAGAGGAGGAGTTCGAAAGGGACGGCCAGCAGTAACAGCTGGCGGGGTGGGCGAGATGATGGCGGCGGGGCGGGGGCGGGGGACAGGGTGACGACAAGGGGGATCACAGGGGGTGAGGGGGATGGGCGGGGGGGGGGGGCGGGGGGGGGGGAAGGAGCGGTGTGGGAACATGGTAGTGTGAGAACATAGTGGCATTGCCTTAGTCTCGTGCCTCACATGGGAAGCCACGGAGGGAAACCAGGTTGCCAAACGTTGCGAGGGGTTGCCCTCACAATGTGGTGGCCCTCACAAAGGGGTGGCCCTCACAAAGTGGGTGGCCTTCACACAGGGGTTGGCCGGCACATAGAGGTGGCCCTTACAAAGGAGCGGCCCTCACACAGCCACACACACAATCCGGTGAATGTGTGGGCATGGCTGAAAATGGCACATGCACGCATATGTGTGCACGTGCATGCAAATGTGTCATGTTGAGCAGATAGGAAACGCTATTACTGTTGCTTGTGGTTGCCAACAAAGCAGCATGCACGGAGTTGACACTGGCACCGAGAATGGAAAGCGAATTACAATGGTACGGCCTTGAAAACATGTTCTGTTGCTATATGTGAATCCTTGAACCTCATAACAGTTTGATCCACGTAACAATATGGTCATTTGATTTGTTGGCAGCATGGCAAGCATTTCCGTCAGATAGGGACAGCCAAAACTGGCCATTTGCGAAGTCTGCCAGGAAAAACTAACTTACATTAACACACACACACACACACACACACACACACACACACACAGACGCTAGCAATTCTCGGAAAACCTTTCGTTTGAGTACATCGCGCACTGTGAATTTGTAACGGAAGGCTAGTTGTCTGCAAAACCAAACGTACCTGTTCCACTGGACCTGAGCTTGTGGGCTCAGCTAGCCTGGCATCAGGTGATTTCGCGTCCACCGTGAAGAATAGTCCCCGCAGCCCTTCCTTACTGCTTCGGAGTTCAATGGGCCCCCGTGCTACTGACCATGATGCCATTAACCGAGAAAATTGGGTGGAGCTGTCCTGGCTATACGCCTCTGGCCTCGACGAGGACGCATGTATCCTTGTATGGCTATTCTTACATTTCCGAAGAAGCCTTTTCTTGTGTGAGTACGTTGTGCATGTGGTCTTACCAAGCAGTTGAAGAAGTCCGCTGCCGACGACGGCTGCCATCCCAGCGGCAATTACTGATTACCATTAAGCAAGGTTGTGATCGTGCATTCTCATCACATGTGACAGACTAGCTTGAGCGCAATTTCACAGCTATCTGTTAAAGGGTTGCACAATGTAGATTCGCCACTGCCACAACCATGGCTGTGGCTGGACAACAATAATGCAGCAGCAGACGAGCAGCAGCCCAGTCGAACGTTGCAACCCGCTAACTGCTAGCAACCTTCTGACCGGCTCGGAGTGCCTCGGACCCCGGCCGAGCGGAAATTTCGTTCCCGGGTGCCCACTCATGAGTACCTAGATTCCCGCGGGGCCGTGCAACTATCAAATGGGGAACTTTTACTATTAATTAACAACAGGACCATAACTCCGTTGGGAGTACATGTAGCACATATCCCTCATGAGAAGGGGCATATGGCTATCATGTGCGTGCTAGATCCGGTAGTGAGTGAGCCGGTGCGTGCCGGCGAGGTGCCCGGCCGGGCTAGGCCTGGCAGGCGCCGCCTACACTGGTGCCTAATGATTGAATATTGAATTGAATTGTAACATAACTCCGTTGGGAGTATATGTAGCACATAGCCCTTGAGAGGGGGCATATGGCCTATCATACATCCTAAGCTACTTCCTGCAAGGGTGGGGATGTAAAGGACCCTTGCTCTAGGTGCACCACGGCACTTGCATCCCCATGATCTTCAAGCTATGCCCAGCGAAGGGGGAGCCTGTCATGGGGGGGAAGATCAGCATAGCTATACAAAAGCTAGGGCATGGCGTCTCAGCAGAGAGTTACTCCCTGCATGGGCACAACATAACTAAATAAAGCTAGGCATCATCTGGAGTGTGGCTCATCATAGGCACACATGTACATGATTAAATAAAGCGCATGGCTTAGCTGGGATAGTGCCTCTAGGAGGCGTACATGTACATGGCCACGGTCTATCTGTGCTACACTACTACTGCTGTATTCCCCTAAGCTGGGGCGTCTGGAGTCGCTGGGGCCGCGGGGGTCGCCTGCCAGGGCTTGTGGCCGACGTAGATGGCCGCCCCCTTCCAGTACACCGGCTGCCCCGCCTTGGTCTGCCGGAGCTGGAGGTAGGTCGGCCATAGCTCCCGTCGCCGTTGTTGCTGCGCCAGGGTCAAGTCGTCATCAATGGTGAAGAGAGTCTTCTCGAGCCGCTTGCGGCGTCGGAGAAAAGAAATCTTGTCCGCCGGGGTCTTAAAGGTGAGAAGGAGCGGGGGCGGCCCCGCCTTACCCCGCGCGCGGGGAAGGCGGTGGGCGACCAGCTCGATCTCACCAGTAAGGCCCATGCGATCAAGGATTTCTCTCTCAAAAGCGCGCGCAAGCTTTTCGGAATTCTCACCTTCCTCCATCTGGAGGTTCTTGACAATGACATTGAGGCTACGCTTGGCGAGCTCGGCCTCCTCGCGGAGGTCAAGCGTCTGCCGTTGGAGCTGGGCTGCGACGGCGGAGGTGGTGGAGGTGGTGTGTTGCTTAAGCATGTCCGCCCAGGTGGTGATGGGAGGAGCATCGCCGGCCAGGCCAGCCGGGGCTGGCTTGGCGGCAATGTCCTTCACCGCCTGGGCGGTGAGGCCTGCGGTGTTCTGCAGAACCTCGATAGCAATGGCGTTGTCCTTAAGACGCTGGTCGATGTCGCGGAGCTGGGCGGTGATGGAGTCGGTGGAGGCGGAGGGGGGGGGGGGGTGGAGGCGAGGAGGGCGGCGGTGGCGGTGGGGATGGTGGGGAGCTCAGCAGCCAGCGTGCCGCCAATTGCCGCCACATCTGCAGCAATGGGCGTCACGTGCTGTGAGAGGGCGGCGTGGAGGTGGTGGACGAAGGTGGATTCGGTAATGGGGGCGGGGTGCAGAAGGTTTGAATATGGGACTGAGCTGCAGAAGGATTGAATATGGGACTGAGCATATGGTAAACCAATGGGGTTCAGTTCATTGTTAATCTCCATGTACCCATATCGCCTCGCCCATGGATATCCCCACACCGTCGCCCTGATGCCCCTCCACCTTCCACACGTACAAGTGTCCCCCGCTCCTTCCCTTTACGCCACCAGTCTCCGCTGCCTACGTCACATATCTCGGCTTATATTTATTAATTAATTAATTAAGAACAAAAAACTCCGGTGGGAGTATATGTAGCACATATCCCAGAGAAGGGGCAATATGGCTTTTAATACATTCTAAGCTACTCCCTGCAAGGGTGGTCGGCTTATATGCAACGCGGCAACTTTCTTGCATCCTATCTCGAAGCCTGCAGCTTGAAGAAGCTTACCAGCTTACTACACATTGCCATCATGTCGTGCTCCCCAGCTGATCTGCAAGTCCCCCGCTCCCATGCCACTATAGTCTGCGTGGCCTATTCTCGCGTATCATCCGGCACCCCATCCATCATGAAATATGTGCTACATGACCTCCCCACGGAGGCATGTTATAATTTAATTTTTTTTTAATCCGGCACCGTGTCAATGGGATATATCTGGGGAATATATTGGGGAAGATCACGTGTGTAGTACTCCTACACACAGATCTCGAGTGATTTATCTAGTACCAAATCCGAAAGGCTTGCATCACTCCCCGGACAGGAGAACTTTTGCGGATGACTGTAGGTGTAAGTTGGCGATGCCATGGTAACCGGAGACGTCCGTCCTACAGTCAGCAAAATTGGTGCGAGAGGTCCCCAGTTCGATTCCGGTCGGATTCATTTGCAGATCGCGTTTTCCGCGTTAAATTCCGCGGCCTGGCACTGAACGCAAAGGTTTTCACCTTTGCGGAGTGTCTGATCAGAATATTGGGGAAGATCAGAATATTGGGGAAGTCCTATATTCCTGTTGCAATTGATGATAAAATCGAAATTTTAGCCTTGGGAGGTCGCCTAGAATAGGTGGTTGCGTAAGCACCAATTGACGCGCTACAGCATATCACGTGCACATGCCGCCTTGGCAGCCCTGTCTAGCTGTTCCAGAGGAAGGACATGTGCAGATTGACTTAGCAGGTGCAGTGGTCACATAAAACTTACGTCATGTGCATACAACGTGTTGTACCCGAGCAACCCGATCGGTTGCCATGTAGAATGTTCAAGTTGTACATGCACATGCCTGAAAGCCATCTAAATGTGCCGCCAACAGGTTCCTGATTACGAGCTCCGGCCCCCGTCGCCATGGGGCCACGTGTCCCAATACATTTATCTGCGAAGACAACTAGAGGACGTACACGTTCACGCCATGAAATATAGAGAATTTACAAGCCGGACTTTGGGCTCCGCGCGGTCGGGCTGGCCACCTGCCCGGCCCAAGTCGGGCTCACCGCATGCCCCGCCCTTGGCGGGCTGAAGCTGCGGTGGCTCTTGGGCGAGACCGGTTGCGGGACATGGTCCGGGACAATACGAATCACTGTGCGCACGATCCGCCTCGTGAGCACGCGCTCCTTGGCCTTGAGGTTCTGCTCCCACTTGTCGCGCCCGTCGGCGCCGCCGCCCTGCGCAGCGTCCTTGTTGTCGAGCATGGCCATGAGCGCCCGGCGCTTGGCGAGCTTGCGCGCGAGGAACATGCGGAAGCGGTGCTGGATGATGCAGGCCGAGCGCTCGCGGTCCCGCTGCCACAGCTCGGCGATCACCGCCGTGCGCGCGCGGTGCTCCGCCAGCCACTCGCGCTCCTTCTGGAGCTTCTGCTGGCGCTCAAGCGCGGCGCTCACCCTGGGGGGGGGGGGGGGGGGGGGAAAGGGGGGAAGAGGGGGAGGGGGGAGACAGGGAGGGGGTTAAGGAGGGTTGGCGCTTTGGGGATGTTGGGGGGCAAGAGATTGAAGGGTCATCAGGGCTGGATGGGTAGAGAGAGTAGGAGGATAACGAGGATCCGCTGGTTAGGGAGGTTGAGGAGGGACAGGGTTCAAGGGAAACTTGGGCGGTGATTGAGATGCAGGGCGGAGCGGAGGAAGGCCGATGAATAGGAAAAAGGATGGACGGGAGCACAGTGGGTTTGGGGCCTATGTTGGTAAGGGGGGGGGGGGAGGGAGAGAAATTGGCTCAGAAGCAAAAACCACGAAAGTCCACACAGCCAGCAAGGATGCCAGACCACAAGTGGATGTCTACGATGCCTTCGCATGCGACAAAAGGTTGCAGTCATGTTGCGATACAGGGGAGGCGCCTGGGTAACCGGCGGCCAGCTTGGGGACACTAAACCCGTGCTTCAAGCGCCCAGACATTATTTAATTTGATCTTGGTTGGGCGGGCAAAGATAGAGAGATCCGTAGTTGCCTCTATCCCCGCATCGACGCAACCTCCAGAGTCCAGACCCACCAGACAGAACCCTATACTTGCCCCTGTGACTCTTGTGGACGTTTGCATAGCAACAGACCCATGCCGACCACTACAAATAAATGCAGACCATACATAAATGACTGAACTTGGCATCACAGTAAAGCTGCAGTCATTCCTCACTTGCGGCTCTTGTGACTGGTGTGCATGCTCTCGAGCGCCTGCTCAAACTTGTTGTAGCGCGCGTCCTCCATGTGCTCGTTGATCTGGGTGAGGTCCGCTGGAATGACAGCGACAAGGCATAACGCACGAGTGCGTGCAGGCACGGGCATGTCAGGGGCACAAGCACAGCAGGGGAACAAGCACAGCAGGGGAACAAGCACAGCAGGGGAACAAGCACAGCAGGGGAACAAGCGCGGCAGGGGAACAAGCACAGCAGGGGAACAAGCGCAGCAGGGGAACAAGCACAGCAGGGGAACAAGCGCAGCAGGGGAACAAGCGCGGCAGGGGAACAAGCACAGCAGGGGAACAAGCACAGCAGGGGAACAAGCACAGCAGGGGAACAAGCGCAGCAGGGGAACAAGCGCAGCAGGGGAACAAGCACAGCAGGGGAACAAGCACAGCAGGGGAACAAGCACAGCAGGGGAACAAGCACAGCAGGGGAACAAGCGCAGCAGGGGAACAAGCACAGCAGGGGAACAAGCGCAGCAGGGGAACAAGCACAGCAGGGGAACAAGCGCAGCAGGGGAACAAGCACAGCAGGGGAACAAGCACAGCAGGGGCACAAGCGCAGCAGGGGAACAAGCGCAGCAGGGGAACAAGCGCAGCAGGGGAACAAGCACAGCAGGGGAACAAGCGCAGCAGGGGAACAAGCGCAGCAGGGGAACAAGCGCAGCAGGGGAACAAGCACAGCAGGGGAACAAGCGCAGCAGGGGAACAAGCACAGCAGGGGCACAAGCGCAGCAGGGGAACAAGCGCGGCAGGGGAACAAGCACAGCAGGGGAACAAGCACAGCATGGGGAACAGCCTGAGCACGGCCATACACACATCGAGGCAGAGCCAGTGAGGCAAGCAATACTACATAATGGTCATTTGCCCACAGGGAAGGGCATGGGGGAATAAGAGTACCACGCACCCACAGTAGGGTATACCGAGATAAGATTGGATCACGTGCAGGGGGGGCCCATCGCCACACAGAGGAGGACAGCAAGGGCATGCCCGCTGCCGCAGCAGTGGACCACGCGGACTCTCCAAGGATTCATCGCACTCCAACCAGTCCCCTTCGAGAGCACCCTCACTCATGACCAAAACACTTAGTCAAGCACGTGCCTCGATTGGGAGGGTAATGCATCCAAATATGCGAACAAAGTGCCAAGTCAAGGAACTCGCATCACTGCCCTGAGCATCTCACTGTCCTTCCCACCGCACTACCCTTACCTATGACACAGATGAGCTGGCGCTTGGTCAGCGCGCGCAGCTTGTCCGGGGTGACAGAGGACAGGAGCGCGGCGACACCCGCATGGTTGGGCACCACCCTGGGCCCAACCTTGGTCGCGGGGCTGACCGCGGTCTCACTGGCCGACTGCTGCAGGCCGCGGCCCACCATGTCGCGAGCGCTGCTGTAGCGAGCACTCCCACCCAGGGCTGGCGCGGAAGGGGACTTGGGCAGCTCGGCCTCTGCCTTGCTATCGTCAGCGGAGGACACACGGCTGAGGGCAGGGTATGCTTTTCTGGAGGCCCGCAAGCTAGGCATGTCCCTGGCCTCAATGTAAGCCATCAGGCAGGCAGGCGCACGAGTGGGCTACTGCTGTTGCCCTGGCCGAGAACTGTAGGCTCCACGGATACTTGTCAGATCGACTGGGCTAGCCGCCCCTGTGGTCCCCACGATCATGCTTATACTAAGGTCTTCGAAAAGCGCGGCTCGCACAACATATGCCGTTGGGTGGCAGCATACTCGGACCCGTAATGTGCGGCAAGGAGCAAAGTACTGAATTCATACTTCGGCCGTGATGACAAATTTCACTACCCTGAAAAGCCTTTTGGGCAGCCCTTTCCGCCGATGCTTGATATTAAAAATGTTAAGTGTACCGACTAGCTCAGTGTGTGTCGCGAAGTCTGCCTTCGTTGTCTACGGCTTGCGCTCAACACGTTCAAGTGCTGCATGGGAAAAGGAGCAGGCTGACGAGTAGGCTGCGCCGAAAAACGGTTTTACTTCGGGAATGCCGCCGATGATATATAATCTAAAATAACTGATAGCCCTTCATATTATTAGAAGAAAAATCCCGCATTAATTAAGGTCTGGCAGGAAAACCCAATCGACCATTGAAACCAAGTTCAAATCGGCCAGGCCTTTCTATAATCTCCCGGGAAAAAAATACACTCGCGAATTCAACATGTCGGCATGATATCGCTGACAGGCGTTAACAACTAGTGTAGGCCAGCCTGTTCCACCACAGCTACAGTACCATGACTGTTATCGTTTACTCCTGTCATGGAAGATAGTACAAGTTGATTTAGTGCTACAAAAGTGGGGCCCGCAGATCAACAGCATTCTTATTTGGCGTCGCTCGAACCCTTCAAAGGCCATAACAGTCCAGAATACGCTCCTGGTACGTTCAGGATCTACCAGCGTTGTCTTGTTATTTTCGAGCATTCGAACGCAGGGGTAGCCGTGAAGGATTAGTATAACGCCATGGTACGTATCTACGTGATTTGATCACTTGGGCAGAAAAGAGATGAGTCACGAGCGCGGCTGCCGCAAATGAGCGCAGTGCCCGTCATGAAATGGCGCGGATCTCTGCCAAGTGCCTACGTGTAGTCAGTCGTCCACGTCGGCGAGGCTGGTGAGGTCGACCTTTGGCGCGGGGAATCTCCACACTCTTCAGTAGTTAGCGTGCGTGAGGATTCCTGTAAGGTCAGCTGTACACATGCGGGTGTATCCGATGATGCAACTGTACTGTGTCTCCGCGAAGTAACTTTGTCTGTGGTGTCATGCTGTTCAGGGCCCTCGGCCGTTTCCAAATCTCTGCTGCGAATGTGCGGCTTGGGCCTCAACAGTCAACAACAGAACGATGTTGTTACCGTGTACCCATTGTTCTCCCCGAATGTTATCCCTTGAAACGTTATTTTAACGCCGGGGCGTCACACAGCGCACCTGAGCTTCCGGGTATATTCCAAATTAGAATTTCGAGAACGGGAGCCGCTCATGGAACCTATCGGCCGTACTGCTGTCAGCTGTGCGTCATACCTTGGGTCCACGTCATCAAGCTTGATCCGCGTCACGCCTGTGCGTCTTTGGCAGGCCACAGGCAAGCTGACTTGGGGAAGGCTTAGTCATTGTGGGGGTGCAGGCGAACGTCACCATTTAACTGACATGGTGAGGTAAGCCCGTGATTAGACCGTGCAAACGGCACGGATAAACCAGAAACACACACAAAAAGCCTCGGATGAAAAATGCCTTTGGTTTAACTTAACGATCGAGGAAATGATACATTTTGCTTCTCCCCCTCCTCATGCGCGCTACGTTTCGGATTTAAATGGTTTCGTCATGCGAGTCGGCGGGCGCAGAAATGCCGACCAAGCTGGCAGCGGGAATGTGGTGTCGAACCCATCACGGTTGATCGAGGGCGCTTCTACCGAGTGCAGCTGCCCGGCCTGCTCACCCCCAAACAGCGGGTGCCATTTGCCGCCGGACTGTCATAATTCTATTCAAGAAGCAGCCGCTAGCAACTTCGACGACGACGTCGACACTAGTGGTGCGTCAAAGCAAGTTGAGCAGCGACCGACAGACGGCCGAGTCGGACATGCAAATGCTACCACGGATCCGACAACGTCGTGGAAAAAAGCGTGCAGGCATTCGGACGCATACGGAAAATGCACTCGCGAGGCGCAACCCGGGGCAAATATGTGCACCGTTCATCAGGGCGTGCCCGCGGATTTTATGGAAGTGATCTTGCACGCCGCGGGGCCGGGTACGACCACACATGCGGCCAGCACTCATCGCATCCATTATCCGCAACCCAGCCGCCTTCGCCTTCCTGTGCTTGATTTGGCTTCTCAGATCGCGCGCCCGTCCAGTTCGTCTTCCTCGGCCTTGCATAGTCTTGAACGAAAACATGTAACGAGCACCACATATCGTATCGACGAACAGTCTGCTAATGCTGGACTTCACGCGTTATCAACCAGCATCGACGCTCCTAAACGCAAGTCGTTTGACGAGTATTCAAGGCCTGATCTGTTTGCCATCCAGAGGCACCACTCGTCTGGCGCATTGCCAGCGGTGCAGCTTGATGTTGGGCAAGGCGCCTGCTCTTCTCCAACCAGAAGACGGAAAACGGATACTGGCCAGGCTGATGCGTAGGGACTGCGAAGGCATGAGAAGGATGTAAACTTCACCAAGGCACCAGTTCGGAATATGTTTCGTGTATATTAAGTCACGTGATGATTTCAATTGTGTGTCATCTGACTTTGCAGGCACCGCGTAATTTTTTTTCTTTAAATCAAGGGCACAACAACACGTACCCTAGCCGTATCCTATCCTCTTATAGGGCCCTTGTGCATACATTGAGTTGCCGCCAATGCTGGCGATGGATGTTGAATCTCTTAACATTTGGGGTAGCGCAATTTTGCGACTGTGACTATCGACATGTCAGATTTCTTTGGTCTGATTTCCGATAAGCTGAAATTTTCTGCGTGGGTACCTGTAGGGGTTTCACGGCAAGTGGCCATCATCTGGAGATGGCCTGGACGTTGTAATCCTGGAGGGTAATCACATCCAAACGGCATGCATGGTAGGAAATGTTTTATGGTCATGCCATCTTTCGGACTGCTGCCCTGAAAATGTATATAGTACTTAGATCAACATGTTGTTGCTGGTTCATTTTGGTCGGCTTATCATGGAAGAGTACCTGCTCCACACTCCTATTATTTAATTAAGTGAGACAACTATTCCTGGACGCATGGCGATCCAACGTCGTGGAAGGACTAGAGTAGTTGTCTGAGAGGAAAGACGCGAAGACTGCGGGAGCGGCGTGGCTATCTGTAGGAAGACCTGCATGCAGGGAGACAGATGGTAACAAAAATAGTTTATAGGGGGAAAAAAAAAAAAAACTAAGAAGGAAAAAAGAAACACACACAAAAAGGTGTTTAAAGAGAAATTAAGAAGTATACATGAAAAATAAATGAAATTAAATTGAAATATATAAAAGAATTTAATTGGGTGCCTTCACTCTGATGTAAGTAATTCCTAAAATATATAAATAACAAAATTTAGACAATAACAATAATAAATTGAAAGTAGACAGTAATTGTAATGGTAATAGTAGTTGTAAATTAAAAATTAAATTATAACATGACTCTGTGGGGTGATCATGTAGCACGTATTCCCTTGCTTGATGGATGGAGGTGATCGAATTAAGCCGTGAAACCTGTAACTCTTTACTTACTTAGACAATCCTAACTACCCTAGCTACTCAGCAAAGCGCCCCGGCCTACCTGGCCTGGGGGAGGGGGGGTGCCCACAGGGGCTGGCGTGTGGGCGGCCTCGACAATGGTCTGCCACCTCTTCTTGTGATCTGCATGCATAGCAATAATAGCATGCAGTCCAAGCAAGAGAGAGGGAGGAAATGCGGTGCACAAACTAGTCTGGGACCGCTAGGTCGGCCAGCAATTACTGCTGTGTATACGGTTCATGGCAGGTTTACCAATTAACCTAAAGTTCTGGGAATGTCCTTGCATGGGGCCAGGTCAGGTCAGGATATGCTGCCCTGGCTGGCGGCCAAGCCACTGGGCCGGGGGTCAGCCAGACCGAGGGCGCGGTGTCGGGCTACCGGCCTGACTGGTGCGAGCAAGATGTCCTACAAATGCTAGCTATCCTGTAGACGCTGCCTAGTCTCGTCCGTAATGCGAGGCATGTACCCTTATACAAAAACTAGAATCGGACCGATGTGTGGAAAACCCTACATTCAGGACCGGTCGGAGCATGATTCCTGTAAACCACGTGCCGTCCAGCCGGGTGGTCACCTTGTCCGCGTGAGCGTCCATGCCTCGGCGCCATAGGTGAGCACCGTGAAATCGACCAGGACCTTGAATATAGCACTCAGCTTGCGGTCAAACCTCGCCCATGCAGGTCCTTCGAGTGCCTGTAGGTGTTGAGCGAACGGATCGGCCTGGCCAGCCCTAGCTTGGTAGTCCGCAGCCGAGGATCAATCGAGGGCGCCGCAGGCAACGCCCTCGCGGGGGGGGGGCAGCAACACCGAGACGGGCAGCCGTCTCGGGGTGATCGAAGCGGCGGAAGGGGGGGGGGGGCGCGGGCCCTACCTGTCAACTTAGGAAACATCGTGCAGGCCAACCAGCGGTCAAGGCTGATCGACCGGCGCCGCGCCGTCCCCTCGTGTGAGTCCATGCACCGGGGTACGTGAGCTGCCGCCGGCCGCCGAGCCGGTCGAGGTGGTACCACGTTTCCTTGCCCTGCCGTTTGCGAGCTTAATTGGCAATAGTACTTGTACTAGTACTCAGTACTGGTAGTCTAGTACTAGTGGACACTAGTACTAGTACTAGTAATAGTAATCAGTAATAATACTAGTAATATAACTTAGTAGTGTTTTTTCCCATCCATCCATCCATCCATCCATCCATCCATCCATCCATCATTCCATCCATCCATCCATCCATCCATCCATCCATCCATCCATCCATCCATCCATCCATCCATCCATCCATCCATCCATCCATCCATCCATCCATCCATCCATCCATCCATCCATCCATCCATCCATCCATCCATCCATCCATCCATCCATCCATCCATCCATCCATCCATCCATCCATCCATCCATCCATCCATCCATCCATCCATCCATCCATCCATCCATCCATCCATCCATCCATCCATCCATCCATCCATCCATCCATCCATCCATCCATCCATCCATCCATCCATCCATCCATCCATCCATCCATCCATCCATCCATCCATCCATCCATCCATCCATCCATCCATCCATCCATCCATCCATCCATCCATCCATCCATCCATCCATCCATCCATCCATCCATCGGGTTTAATGCTCTGTGACTCCCCAACACTGACGTCGGAGCACGAGTTTAATCAACGAGTAGTGTTTTTTGGATCGCTGATCAATTGAACTGTGCACGCAGCTCCACCACCATGCAGCCTAGCTGGCCGCCTCCGCAATGCCTTCTTTCAATACCGTTCGGCAGCTCAGAGAACCTCCACAGCACCGTCCGCCTCCACCTTCAGCAATCAATACCGGCGCCCTCTTCGATCTCCCTTCTTGGACGCTTCCTCGAGGAGCTCTGCCCCCCCAAGCCCCTTACCACTGGACCTTGACCGAATCCTCCATCCGCTCACTCCTTAATAAGGACCTCGGCCCTCGAGCAGCACGTGGCCCCCCTCGCTGCAGATGTGGCAGCCATGGCCGGGCAGCACGCTGGCTACCAAGCTCCCCATGCACCTCTCCACCATCTCCACCGCCACGGTCCTCCATGTACGTACTCTCCTCGCCTCGATCCACCTAGCTCGATCCATGTACATACGTGCACACCGCCACCACCCCCACCACCTAGCTCCATGCACCACCGATGTCATCACTGCCCAGCTCCGTGACATCGACAAGCGCCTCCAAGACAACGCCATCGCCATCCAGTGGCAGCCTGCAAAACACCGCAGGCCTCACCGCCCAGGTGGTGATTAGGACATTGCCGCCATGCCTAGGCCAGCCCCCGCTGCATGGCCCAGCCGGCGATGCTCCTCCCCACTGGTGTGGTCACATGCACCTCAGCAGACATGCTGAAGCACCACTACCACCTCCACCGCCTCCACAATCGCGGCACAGCTTATAAGCAACAAACAGCTCGACCTCCGCGAGGAGGCCGAGCTTGACAAGAAGCGCAGCCTTAACGTCACCGTCAAGAGCTTCGACCTTACAGTGGAAGGTGAGAACTCCCGACTACGTGAGGCTTGCCCAGGCGTTTGAGTGAGAGAGAAATCCTTAATTGGCCGCATGCCGGGCCTCATTGGTGAGATCAAGCTGGAGGCCCACCGCCTTCCCCGCTCGCGGCCGGGGTAGTAAGGCGGGACCCCGGCGCCTCCGCTGCTGCTCAGTCAGTCATCTTTGAGAGCCCGGCGGACAAGATTTCGTTCCTCGCAAGCGGCTCGAGAGGACTCACTACACCGGCTCTGGACGACGACTTGACCTTCAATGGCGCAGCTTAACAACGGCGATGGGAGCTTAATGGCCGACCTACCTCCGGCCAGCTGCGGCAGACAGCCAGGCAGGGAAGCCGGTTAACTGGAAGGGGGCGGCCATCTACGTCGCGGCCACAATCCCTGGCAAGCGACCGCCCCCCCGCAGTGCCCGCGCACCCTCAGCAATTACCCCAGCCGGCTAGGGACGTACTATAGCAGTAGCAGTGTATCTACAGTATAAGGCTAGCTTAGTAGCCATGTACATGTATGCCTATGATGGGCCCCGGCCACACCACTGGATGATAAATTAGCATTATTTAGCCATGCACAGGTGTCTGCCTATGATGGGCTCCACACCAGATGATGCATATAGCATTTTTTACTTAGTCATGCATGCTTTGCCCATGCAGATCGAGAGTTGCTCTCTGCTGAGATGCCATGCCATAGCTGGCCATCACTCCGTTGGGAGTAAATGTAGCACATATCCCTGAGAAGGGGCATATGGCTTTGAATGCATTCTACTAGGCTACTTCATGCAAGGGTGGGAATGTAAGCTACCCTTGCTCTAGGTGCACCAGGGCACCTGCACCCTCATGATCTATCACGCTATGCCCAGCTACGGGGGAGCATGTCATGTGGGGGAAGATCATCGTGGCTATACAAGAGCTAGGGCATGGCTTCTCGACAGAGAGCATCTCTCTGCATAGGCATAGCATGGCTAAATTCTTAATGCAACATCCATGGGGGTTCCATTATAGGCATGGCTTGGCTAAATTCTTAAATGCATCATCCATGGCCATTATGGGCGCGCACATGCGCTGGACCGGGCCGCGTGGTAGGCTAAGCGGCCTTACTAATCTACACTACTGCTATATTCCCTAGATTGGGCCGGGGTGCCTGCCAAGGCTTGTACGTGGTCGACGTGGATGACGTCCCCCCTCCAGTATACCGGTTTCCCCCAGCTGCGCTTTGCGTAACTGGAGGTAGGTCGGCCATAGCTCGCGTCGCCGTTGTTGCTGGGCGGTAGATCAGCGTGTGGGTCAGATTTGAAAGACGAAGCGATTGTTATTATATTCACGGCCGAATTTGGTGCCAAAACGTGAACGTTATGAGCTCCGCCGTCAGCCATGGCTAGCTACCTCGTGGCTCGTGGCTCTTGCGGACATGAGCAGCGTGATCGATGGATGGATGGATGGGTGGATGGGTGGATGGATGGATGGATGGATGGATGGATGGATGGATGGATGGATGGATGGATGGATGGATGGATGGATGGATGGATGGATGGATGGATGGATGGATGGATGGATGGATGGATGGATGGATGGATGGATGGATGGATGGATGGATGGATGGATGGATGGATGGATGGATGGACGGACGGATCGACGGACGGACGGACGGACGGACGGACGGACGGACGGACGGATAGATGGATGGATGGGTGGATGGGTGGATGCATGGGTACACGCAATCCTACCTGTCTAAGCTATCTACAATTCGCTGTGTATATAATAAATCAGAATAGTTCATGGCAGGTTTACCAATCTTTCTAGGAATGTCTTTGGGGCCAGGCCAGGTCAGGATATGCCGCCCTGGCTGTTTAGGGTTTGTAAACAAGGAGATCCAAGGCTATCGCAGGCCAGAAATCGGGAGAATCGGGACCATGGTAGCTCGAGCCTGCCGTTAAATCTTTTCCGCGTGTTCAAGTCGTTCAGGATGACATGAATATGAATATAATATATAATATATGGAGATGGAAACGTGCGTATACTTATCAAGAAGACTACCACTCATATACTACTTATACTCACTTCTGCTGTCTCACTTAACTTACTTCCTAGCTGGCGGGTAGAGTGAAGCAATTATATTCCTCCAGGGACGCATGCATGGCCTGGTCCAGCGTCGTGTGAGGACTAGAAATTATCTGATCGAGGAGTGTGCAAAGACCTCAGAAGCTGTGTGGCTGTTAATTTTATTCTGATTTGGCACGCCCAGGTTGTGAAATACGTGCGTATTGTCAAAATAAATACGGCAATACGCGTTTTTTGGGCCCCGACGTATTATACGCGTATTTGGTCCCGAATACGTGATTTGGACTTGGGCAATTTTCGAGGTTCGAGCCGGGGCAATGCTTGGCGCGAGGCCAGCCGGAACGTGGCGCGGCGCCTACCTCCCCCAAGATCTTCTACTATGCAAACTTGGCTCTATTACTACGAACTAGGCTTTTCGTCAGTCCTGAGTCCAGTCACTCCAGTTCATAATGACTTGTGCAAGAATAACCTTACTGACTGACTGACATAATGACTTGGCAGTTGGCAAGCTTATAACTGAAATTTCCATACACGAAGAAATTGCCAGCTGTGTTGGGAACGTGTGGCACGTAATATAGCCTGTATGATGAATATTGCATGGCGGTGTGCCATCGGATTTTGTGCTAGTTGTCAAACGTGTTTTTGCAGCCATGCCACACAAATTGCCGGAGCATAAATTTGTAGAAAAAAATACTGTCACGGTGAAGGATGCTCTGGGGAATACGGTTTCGCAGGTCAAGTTTAGCTGCTCATTTTGCGGCCACAATTTTACCAGTGGCGATGGCAAGCAGATCAGTGCGACCAGGATGCGCTCACATTTTGCGAGCATCGCAGGGCAGGGCATAGACGCCTGCCCTGACGCAAAGATTGGGCAGAAACGGAAGCTAGAATTCCAGGAGTTGTGGGCAAGAAGGCCGGGCTGAAGGCGAAGAAGCAGCGGCACCTGAGCTTCAGGGCAGTGGCGGAGAGCGGCCAGGGCCTTGCTTCGGGGTCGGCCATTGCAGGTGATCCTCGCCAGCAGACAATCACGAGGTTTGTGAACCCCACAAACGAAGAGGAGTGCCAGCTCCTGGTGGCCAACTTCTTTGTTGAGAACGCAATTTCCTTTTACGCGGCTCAGAGCCGCTCTTTCAAGGCGATGATTTCCGGCCTGAGTCAGTACAAAGGGCTGATCACTGCTCCCAGTCGGTGGCTGCTGGCAGGCAAACTTCTTCAGAAGCAAAAGACAAGGCAATTAGTTATTCATTCATGACCCATTTTGATATAGGATGATCAGATTTGATAGCTCGTTGTCTCATTCATGCATGGTAATGGTTGTCAGTGTTCTGACTTGACTGCACCTTGCCATGAGTGGTAACCATATTGCATAACTATACCCTAAAGCCTCAAACCCAAAAGGCCCATTCATAACCATGCTCTAAAGGCCGAATTGCACACTGTCGTATTTTGCCGTATTCAAGCCGACGTATTCTGCCGGGGTCTACGTATATACCCGTATTTTGGAGGCCGGCGTATTTGACGTACCGACGTATTTCACAACCTGGTGGCACGCCGCAAAGGTGAAAACCATTTGCGTTCAGTGCCGGTCCGCGGAAAACGCGATCTGCAAATGAATCCAGGCCGGAATCGAACTGGGGACCTCTCGCACCACTTTTGCTGACTATAGGACGGACGCCTCCGGATCCTAATAAGGCATCGCCAACTGACACCTACAGTCATCCGCAAAAGTTCTCCTTTCCGGGGAGTGATGCAAGCCTGTCGGATTAAAAAAAAATTAAATTAAATTAAATTAAATTATAACATGCCTCCGTGGGGAGGCCGGTCATGTAGCACATATTTCATGATGGATGGGGTGGAGGAAGCCGCGTGATCGAACTATCCTAACTCTAAGCTATCTAGGAAAATCCTAACTACACTCGTCAGAAAGCAGGACACGGTTGCAGAACGCCAGCAGAAGATCCTTAACCGCCAGATCAGGGGTCTTCAGCAGCTCAGCAGAAAGGTGGTCGGCACCGACCGCCGCATCGTACCGCAGGCGAGCAAGGGCGCCGTCCAATTCCTTCAAAGTGAAGGGGGGGACGACGTCGTCAGTGGCAAGGCAGCCCTCCTGCAAGGCGGGGACTTGGTAGTCCGCGGCCGAGGAGGGGGGCGCTGGCGGCGGCGGGGGTCCGGCGACCCCGAGGCGGGCGGCCGTCTCGGGGTGAAGCGGCGGGGGGGGGCGCGAGCCCCACCGGTCAAGGAAACATTGTGGGCCAACCAGCGGTCAAGGCTGACCGGCGCCGTGCCGTCCCCCGTGTGCTCCACCGGGGTGCGCTGCCGCCGGCCGCCGAGCCGGTCGAGGTGGTACCACATGTCCTTGCCCTGGTTGCGAGCCTGGCAGGCCTTGGCATCCGCGATGCACTGGGCCGCCTCCGCGTCCTGAGCGTGCTCGTAGGCCTCCACGAGGGCGGCCTTGAGCACTGGTTTCTGCAGCGGGTCCCGGTTGCGCTTGAGGCGGTGCCGGGCGGCCAAGACCTTGGGGTCCTGGCGGTAGAGCAGGCCGGGGCGGCGGCGGGGCATGACCGGCAGGTGCCGGGCCGCCAGCAACGGGGCACGGGCCGCAAAGCCCGCAAAAATGGCTGCGTTGGGGGCACCCTTGTCCAGCTCGTCGACGTCCGCCCGGGCGTCCAGGGCCGACAGGTACTCCTGGCGGCACCGGTTCCGCTCGTGCTTGGCGTCCGTCCAGTCCTCAGGATCTCCCTTGACCGGACGTAGAGCAGACCAGTCAGGGCGGACCAGTGCGGCGCGGCGCGCGGGGACGTGGAACCGGAGCCGAAGGGTCGCGCGCACCAACCGGTGGTCAGAGCACACCGTGGGCGTGTCAAACACTCGGGCGTCCAGAACCGAGGTGCACCTGGGCTGCCGTACCACCACGTAGTCCAGACAGGCATGACGGCCGTTAGGGCCACGAAAAGTGACCAAGTCCTGTGAGGGACGTTGGAATTGGCAGTTGACAGCAACCATCCCGCTATCCCGCAAAAAGGCAGAGAAAAGGGGAGTGTTGGCGTTAGCTTCCGTGTCAGCAGGCGCAAAGCGACTGCCAGCAGTGCCCACGGGGAGCGTGGCATTGGCGTCGAGCAGCATAACCAAAAAGTGGCGGGCCGGAGTGACCCCCTCAAGGTTGTCGGATTTGGTACTAGATAAATCATTCGAGATCTGTGTGTGTAGGAGTACTACACACGTGTCCACTCGAGACTTGTTCAGTCTCGAAACGTGAGACGGGCTGAACACGGCTGGAACCTTCTTGAGTTAATTTTATGTGGGACAACTAGTTGTACATAGGACGTCCTGCATGGATCAGAGTTGGGGACTTCTGACCGATCTACAAGCCACCTGGTGCGCACCACCATGTGGTCATGAAGTGCGCTGCTTGGGATCTCATTCCCCTGGATTTTCAGAGGAGATGAGCACCATTGGAAGACCTGATGGCCAGCACAGTGAATGCTGCAGTTGGGAGCTCGCTGGCCAATGGGAAAGTTTCCACGGCTGTGCATGGTGTACCTGGCAGTTTGCACTGGTCAGTATACCGACTGCCGAGGATGTAGCCCGAGGTCCACAACGTGACCAGTTGTCTCGCTTTACTCTAGCTTTCATTGCCCGGCAAGGTCGTCATGCATGGCATTAGTGCATGAGACAAATAAAACTGTTGTTTGAATATTACATAAGACCTAATATTCCTATACTACTATATCAATGAGACAACATATGCATTATAAACATAGGTGCCAATCTGACATACGGTCAGGATCATGCTGCCTATGTCAGTCTCAAAGGGACCCATGGCCTCCACCCTGGGGTGCAAGTACTTCACCATCGCCACCACGCTAGGCACACCAACAGCACTACTAGGGAAATGCACCATAGTGCTGTTGGTGGCATGGTGCATGCCACACGGTTTGCCCAGAACTATGAAAACAGTGACTCACCGCAAACGCGCGCGGCAGCATGACACTCATGGGGTTGACCGCGACTCGTAGCCAACGTCAGAGATTTTAACGCTATTTAGTTAGACAAGAAAACCTAATCTTATACAACGACCTCGCCACTTGGGGAGTATGCCAGTACTAGGGGGACACTAGAAAAGCATTTGTCATGCGCCTGTGGGGGAACCCCCCAAGCATCCACGCCCACTCATCCACCGTCAACAGCGTTGTTGTACACGGAACATCTCCTGCGTCACCGCCAGACAGCCGCCGACATTAGCACAGAGGCATTTTTTTAGCAATTAATGCCCCTGTAGCAAGCTACCTTAAAAACTGCTGCGCGCCAATGCTGTGAACGGAAGCAAGCTGGATCTCATGTGGACGAGGCAGGGAATGTATGGACATGCAAGAAGCTGGGAAAAAAGGAGAAGACCGTGTGTAGACCTGTCCGCTAGTGACAGGAAAGTGATGCTAGCGAGCGAGGCAGGTGGCTGATGGCCAACTAGGGCAGAAAGATTCTGTGGCAACCAGGAACCGGATGACCCGGTTTCACATGTGCTATTACTGTACTTGATGTGTCCCATCGCCATTATGAGACATGCATGTGAAAGAAAGGCCTGTCCGATAGTCCTCTATGAAGGCATGTTCATTAGTCCTAGACAGGTCTAAACAATTTTATAAACGAAGACGAGAGAACGACGAGAGAAAGACGAGAGAGCGACGAGAGAATGACACGTAGTCATCTAGACCTGCAGTCAGATGCCCAGAAAGTACGCATTACTGGCTACGGCACCGAAATGATGTCATGCTAACCCATGCACTGCACAACTGACGGAAGCCTCTAACTAACAATCCCAACCTCGCATGCTCGACGGGCACTTGGGTGCGGCGCACTTCTGGCTGCCAGGCGTGCCAGCCAACGCAGACCGAATCCAAGGAGCAACCGAATTCCCTGTGGAGCTCCGGACTGGGTTGCTCCTACAGCAACACATCTCACACACTCCTCACACCCATGTTCAAACCATGCTCAAGCGCTGTCAAGCCTCGGATACGCCGGATGGTGCTGGTGCGCAGTGAACCATCCATCGTTCACCGCCGGAGTCACTCACGCCGTGCATGTACCGACAGATTAGTAACATTGCTGGGAAACTTGGTAGCGCATCTAGGCAGAGGCTCACCTGTGCCCCTTCCCAGAAGCATATGGCATGAGACTCCTCGCCTCCCCGCGTGCGAATGGAACAGGTGGTTGTTCTGCCACCCAGCCGCAGATGCCGACAGCCAGGACCCAAAGTGTCCCTTCAAGGCCAGTCAGCCAGGAAGCAGGGCTGACCCCCAATCCCGTCGCTGCCACCATCTGTTCACCCTGCCACCTGTCCTGGTTCCCGAGATCAGGGGACGATGTCAGCATGGTGCGACTGATGGCATCACCACGGGGTGAATGGCATCACGATGGGATCGATGACATCACCATGGAGTTGATGGCATCACCATGGGGGTGGATGACATCACCATGCGGTCGATGACATGGTGACCCTGCGAGGTCCTCGCGCACGCGATTCAGCCACGCACCAACGGGGGACGTGAGGTGCAGCAGCTCGCCCGTGTGGGGGTGGGGCACTTTGAGCGAGGCCGCGTGCTGGGTGGCCAAAGGGTGGTGTCGGATGAGAGCAAAAAGCAAGCAAACAATGAAACAAAAAAGCAAGAAAGAGAGCAGCAGTGCGTGGATTAGAAGGGAATCAGCCAGGGGGAATGCAAGCCAGAATCAGCGACACCCAGCAAAAGGCCCAAAGGGAGGTTAAATAACCAGCAGAAACACCAGCATGCCCCCCCAGCAACCATGGTGCGGTGGGCGTGGCGAGCCCAGTACATACCTCAAGATGCATAAGGTAGTGGGATGGACGAAAGCGTGGTGCACGGGTCGGTCGGGTGCTCATGGGAGGGGAGAGGGGCATCACGTCGGTGGACGTACAGTCACGGATCGGAGAAAATGGGAGGAAGGGTAGACACCCTGAGCCTAGATGCACCGTCACTGCTGCTTGCATCCTCATTGCCTCCAACACGACGTGAACGAGTTAAGAACCCCCGCTACGTGCAAAAATTGTAAATAAGAGCAATTTTGATGATGAATGATAACTCTAGCAACCAGTACGCGTTTTGGACGGCGAAACACAAGTGACAGGTGCTCAGAGGGCGACCACACACGATTTCATCCAGACAATCATTTCGTGCAGACTTCCAACTCTCACCATCCCTGCCAACAGGGGCATACCAGCAAGTGCCATGGAAGATGCGCCGACATCCGCCGCTGCCCCGCCCCTGAGGAGCGATGGCCCTCCGAATCCATCGCCCCCCCCGCCACCCCCTCGGCACCCCCTGGACGACCTTGCTCGGTGACAGATGCGGGCAACTCCCACGCGCACGCCGGCGCACCCCCGTAGCGCACGTCCCCGAGAAGGGGCATCCCAAGATGCGCGCAGTGCAGCCGTATCTGGTGGGTGCGCCCCGTGACGGGGAACGCCAGCACTAGACATGCCCGGCTGGTCTCCGCAGCCATTACATTGATATCCGCGGCCATTTCATTGGTGCCCGTTGCCGCTTCGTCGGTGCCCGTAGCCAGTACACCGGCATCCATGCCAGCTGGCGGGTCGGCATTATCCGAACCCCCGTGAAGTCCACAGTCGCGGGTTGTTGAGCCCTCCTGAGGGGCTGACCGTGACTCTGAGGGGGCTACTGATATGACGCCAGATGGACGGGGTGTCCCCCGTGTCGGCGGGTTGCTGTTGCAGGGAGCTGGCCCTAATTCGTCTGCACTACCATCAAGCCTGGGGGGGGTTACAGCGGTCGCCTCGTCATGTCCACCGGTGGTGGTGCTGCTGGTGGTGGTGGTGGCCGCAGCATCACGCCCACCCACCGCTGGTACCCAGAAACCGACGTCGGTTGAGAGCAGGTGCGTGAAGGCATCGAATGGCTCCGCGGCACCCCGTGAGGCAGATGCGGCTTGTGTGGGATTGGTCGCTTGTGGGGGAAGTGCGGATGATTGGCGGGACGCCACCTGGCCGCCAGGTGGGCATGGTGCCAGGCCGGCGTTCACAATACTAACCGTGTTGATGGGCATTTCAGCAGGTACTTCATTCGTTGCTTCGTTCGGTGCTCTGTCAGACACCTGGTGCATGTTGCTGGTGGTGCTTGTCCCTGACAGTTGGTGTGACCCACTCGCAGTGTTTGGCACCTCTTGTTCTTGTGTGGTGCTGGAGGATGGTCTGAGGGCGGCGCTGGCGTGCGGCAAATGGTTGACGATGGCACGTGGCACCATCAGGCGCGTCTCCATGGCCTTGACCACGGACCTTCCTGGCAGCTTCATGCCAACGCTGCCCGCAGGGTAGATCCGCCACAGGCCTGCACCATAGGTACATGCGTACATGTGCGGGAGGCATGGGATCAGAGAATAGAGTGTTTAGAAACTCAGGGGGGCGCCATGGCAAGGAGGGTCAAATCCTCCTCAAATCAATGCACATGAAACTACAATGCATGCTTCACAGCATGATGCCGTATGTGTGTCCTGGTGGTCGCTAAGCGGTGGCTTTTCCAACAGGAGAAAAAAAGCATCCAAGAGGATCAAACTACCTCAAACACCATGCCACTTCGGTTCCAGGTATTGCACATACCTGACCGTGCCCGGCCATGCCCTGTCCTCACGTTCCATTGCTCCCACTGGGGCAGGACCTCGCAGCTGGTTGCAGGCGAACCATTGGCCGTTGGTGGATCCACATCATAGGCCGATCTTGACAGCGCTGGACAGGTTACGGCCTGGGAAGCCTGGCCATGAGGCATGAATGTGGCGCAGTCTAAGTGTAACTTTATGGATGTGGCGTCTCGTGGGGCGCACAAGGCCACGTATACCTTTTCCACCTGGCCGTGGCCGGAGAACGCCCTGGTAAGCGCCGAGTTGCCCTCGGCCCGTTTGGACAGGAGCATCACGCCGCTCGTGTCTCGGTCCAGGCGATGCGCCATGTGCAGGTGCTGGTCCCTGGCAGCCTCCGGCTCGTCCAGATCGTCGGGCGCGCCCCGACAACCTTTCTTTTTGCTTCGTTTTTTCTTCTCTTTGCCAGGTGGGAAGGTCTGAGACCCTGCCGCCAGGTCTCCTTCCGATGGGGAGGGAGCCGCGTCGAGCGGCTCGCCGGCACACGGCGCCACTTCGGTGATGAGACTTGCATTGGCGCAGTTTGTAGCTGCCCTATCTCCCGCGTCGGTTTGGGCACGCGCCGTGAGGTAGCTCGCTACCGCCAAGCGGACGTCGTCACAGTACACTCCGAGAGGCTTGTCTATCGCGATCAGCCAATCGTCCTCAAACAGAACCATTTCGGGCGTGATCACGAGTTGGGCCCCTGCCACCTTTGCTGCAGCTGCGCGCATGCTCTCCTCCAAACCTGCAGCAGCTGAAGGGAGACTGGGGGGGCTAACGGGCTCCGGCCACGACTCGGCTGGCTGGCCAGGAACGGCCTCCATGCTGGGAATATCCAAGAGAAGCGGAAATCAGGGCCACATGGGGCAGCTACTCCTTTGCAATTACAATGGAAATCTTCACAATGCTAGAACTGATCAACCAGCTCACACTCTGACCTTGCAAATTCATTATTCACACAATGCCACTGTGACCAGCATGCAGTCCCTTATTCTTTGTGTAGCCCAGTAAGCTAACGGGTGTAGTACTACCATTACCCTGGCCTAATATCCTGCTCGCGCCATTGCGCAGAATGAACGCCCTAACCTTCTATTGGCGCATCATCCCCGTCAGACTTCCATCAAGTTTATGTTATACCGGCCGCCGCGGCGGAGGCACCTCTGTCTCCTTGAAACCTACGACATCGATGCAACTTCTGCGGTCGGAGGCGGACATTATTTACGTTTTCCAGTTTTGACGGTGGGCACTCAGTGGGCAGTGGGCACGACGGCACGTGCGTCCTCTGTCCAGTGTCCAGTCGCTGCGGCCGCAAGCAGTCGCACATTTTCGCTATGCGCGGAGCCGGGGTGAGTTGGGTGGTGCCAGAATTAAAACAGAAAAAGGACGGGAAAACCAAGCTGTAGACACTGCTACCCTGTACACCCCCACCCCCAGGTTTAAGATCATGAGGCCCTGGATTTGACCTCTACTACTACTATAATTGCAGTATAATGTAGTATAACTTATTATAATAGAATCACAGTATTAAGATTCTTTAAGATCATGAGCCCTGGATTGGTCGGACCCCAATCTTAAACGCGGGGGTGGGGGTGTACTCTGTCACTGCCGTGATTAGACTTCACCAAGCCGGACTTTCAACGATTTCACCAACACTGGCATTGTGTTGCGCGAAGGGCCTGTCCGGCCGTCCCCTTGAGGTCCACTCTGGCATTCGATTTTCCCGCGCAATCCTCGTCGCTGTATTCCTGACTAGACCTGCTGCTTTTGCCGGGCGAAGAACACTGCCAAGGTGGTCATGACTCATGAGTCATGAGGTGCTCATCAATCTCGTGCTCCATTTAAAACAAGCAACATCTTTCTAATGGTATGCAACATGCGAGCGTCTGGACACGGCAACTGCACAGATTAGAATAGAAAGACCCGCCGCTGCTTGCATTAGGTCTCCCAATAACTTCAAATTGCTATCGCAACCTGCGTCCACGGTCAGATGGTACCGGTACTGGATGTCCGACATGCAAACTTGCTACGCGACGTAGGGTTTGATTCACCTTGCACCGCCGTGCTGCAGACATCGGCCATGACGTGTGTGAGAGCGGTGGTCTAAATGTCGGGAGGGATTAGCCGATAGAGAATGCTGGGCAGCTTCGCTCTCGCTCCTGCCGCGCCGCTCATTGCAGACTTCGTTCGTATAGATGCGTGAATAGTTCTTGGAAAATCAACTTCGAAATCATGCTCAGCGCCCGGGCCGGTTGGTCGCAAGAGAGCCGGCAATAGCCCGTGATTGCAGGCGGATGGAAAACCTGTTACCTCGGCAAAGAGAATGCTGCATATTGCTAGCTCCCTCTAGCGCGTGAAAGGTTGCTGCAGTCTGCTTGACACGCGGCGCGAAGAGTTAGGTCCAAGCTAGTAACAAAATGTCCAAAATGGAGAAGCTGGCCGCCCTGTTGGCCAAGCGGCTCAACAAGTCGGTCTACGCCGAGAGGGAGTTCTGGGACACCCGTCATGCCGAAGGGGAAATAGGCAGCACGACCGACGCAAACAACGAGTGGTATGTCGGCTACGAAAAAATCTCTCAGTTTCTTTCGGATCACATACCTTCGAAAGACGCGGCTGTCCTTGAGATCGGATGCGGCATGTCACGGCTAAGCCTGTCCATGGCCGCGGATGGCTACAGGAACCTGCAAGCCGTGGATTACTCGGAGGTGTGCATCGAGAGGCTGACCGACGGCCAAGAACAAGAGCTACAACGTCGTGCCAATGGCAACGCAGAACCGTCGGGAACACTGGAGCTATCTTCGGATGGGGCAGCCCCAGGGACGAGTGGTCCCAGGGAGCACAAGCACCCACCCTGCCGAGTGAATTTCCAGGCATGTCGACCCGCTATGGTTACATGTCGCCTGTGCGGAGCACAGAGATGATTATTACAGTGTATAATACGGTTAGTGTACTTATGATTCGCCGTACATAGCATTGCTGTATTGTGCTTTTACGTACTATAAACCGTACTACGTACTATTTAACTCTGGTGGAGCAAGGGAGCTGGGGTGTGATCTTGATGCCAGATGTTTTGTGTGAAAAGTATGCCGTTTTTTGGGTTCATGAACGAGCCGCACTTTGGGGAACTCGGGCCTGCCGGCTCGGGCGGTTTGGAAGGGTGCGTTGACACTCTTTTTTCGCCCAACGGCATTCCTTTGCATGCTAGCTATCATCTTCCTATGCATTGGGACGCTCGTTACCTCAACAATGGGTGCTGGAATGCTAGTTGTTGAAATGCTAGCCGTTCGGGGTATACTGGAATCCTGGTTACTCAATCGCTACTTACTGGCATGCTGCTTTCTGGTATGCGAGTGACAGGTATGCTCGATATTGCGATTCTGGATAGTGGGATGTTATAATCCTACTATAATGATTAGTACTAAATTGAATTGGCCCATTCAGTGAAACCTGGGGTTCTTCTGAAAATGGGCTCCTCCAGATAATGACGCTTACCGCCAGAACGCGCTGGGTGTTTGTCGGCGTGCCGGCCATGTGCCCTCTGCTGCGTGGGGGGGGGGGGGGGGCGTGCGTGCAGGTGATGGACATCCGCAAGATGAGCTTTGCAGACAGCACGTTCGCGGCCGTCATCGACAAGGGCCTGCTGGACACGCTGTTGAACTCTAATAATAGCGCGCAGGACGTGGGCGCCGCGCTGCGGGAGGTGCACCGCGTGCTGGCGCCTGGCGGCCGGTATCTTCTCTTCACGCACTCTGAGGTCGAGGCGCGCAGGGAGCACCTGATGCTCGGGGAGCTGGGCTGGACCCTGGCAGGGTCCCACCCCATCCAGAAGAACATGGCGGTGTTTCATCTCCACGTGCTACAGAAGTAGAGCCTACAGTGAGCAACTGGTGCAAGTGGAAGCAGGAATTGCTTGCATAGCATGGGTCATGTGCAGCATGAGTCAAGGTACATTGCCTCATGCATGCCGAAATGGTAGGGATGGCATGGATCTGGCGGGCATGCTGGAGAAACAATTTGGCTGGTTAATAGCCAATAGCTAGCTAGTTTGGGAATATAGATTTCTGGCCTGTGCTGGTTGTCTCATGGATATTAACACTGGGCCGTGACGAAGACCTGCACTTTTCGATTCTGTGAACAGGCTCCGATACTGACAATGAGGCCTGGTATATTAATTCCTCTGTCCTCAATGCACGACATGCTTTTGCAGGGTTCATACTCCGCGACTCCACAACGGAAGCACGAGCTTAATCAATTTCTTAATTATAATTTGCAGTAAATGCGCACAAGCACGAAGTTGCTGGTGCATATGGTTTCCAATGTAAGCGACCTGCACGATTGCGCGCTGCCTATGTTTATAGTAAACTTCAACATGCATTCATTTATACTGCTATATGCTAACATACCTAGCTTCCACTTTTTACATCCGCATGCAATGCTTATGTATACTGGTTAGCTGTACATGTGCACTTGTGGCGCCAGCAGGTATGTCGTGAACGTTGCCATTATACACGCAACCGCATGGTGCCTATGGACGTCGTGCATGTGTTAATGGGCCGGCCACATGCATGCGGCCAGCTAATAATTAAAGAACGAGCTATAGAGCTGAAGGCACGTACGGCCACTCAATAAATTTGGTACTCATCATAACATTCACTTGAAAAATAAATAAAAACTGGACTGCATGCCTTTGAATGAGCAACGGAAGGCAAAAATAAATAAATACCGTGCCCAGGTACAAGGTGGCTCGCATGCACAAGAACCTGGAGCAGTTCACAAGATCAGTCCTGACTGCCCTTATCTACATGTAGGCAACTACGTAGCGGGGCACGCGAGGTGGCCACCTGGACAACCCCAATTGCGGCGCATCCCCTGACGATGCCTGGCACTTCCTGCACGACAAAGCCTTTGCGGTTGCGCCCTTCTGCTGCGCTGCGCAGCACGCCGTGTGGTACCCGTGCCCGCAAGCAAACAAGACCACCTTGGCGGAATCCTTATGCCCCTCCGCCGCCCCTGCCCCAGGGGGCTTATCACCCCCTTGCGACGACAACGTACCATCAAGGCCTCTCCCTTGCCCAGAAGTCCCACCACCAGATTCTGACGCCACCCCAGGCTCCTTGTCCGCCCCAGACTGCTTGGCCGCGACCGCGCGAGTGAACATGTCCATCCCGCAGGCCAGGCAGGTGGCGGCACGGATGGCCATCGCGCCTCGGTGCAATGCTTGCAGCTGACGCACGGACCGATACGCGTCGTCGGCCGTGGCGCTCATCGCGGTGGCCAGTATGCTGGCCTCGTACCCGCACGAGGCAAGCATCCCCAAAATAGACGCGCGGAAGTCGCCCAGTTCGTCGCGCCCGTGCTCGGCCAGCAGCTTGCGCAGAACGGCCTGCAAAGGCAGGCACTCCGTCGCGCTCGTCATGACATCCCCCAGTAGGCTCGTGAGCGTGCGGTGCAGGACACCCCCAGCCCGCCGCTGCTGCAAACGCCCCCAGTCCCCAACCACCTCTCCCCCGCTCACCTCCATCGTGGCCACTTGAGCACCCACTTCCCCGGACACCGCGCCCTTGTCCTTTCCACTCACGACCACCGCACCCTTGTTTGAGTCAACCGCAACCACAGCATGGCCTTGCCCGCGTTGACTGCCATCCCGCGAGGCGGTAACAGGTTGCTGCTGACGGCTACCCAGCGGGGCGGTCCCAGGCGCAGAAAACAAGGCGCCGCTCCCACCCAGGGACGCTCCCTTTGCGCGGCGCAGCGCCAGCACCAGCGTGTCCACCAGCTGGAACCAGAGCTCCTCGTAGTCGGCCGAGGGCAGCCGGTGGGCGCTGCGCCGGCACAGGTGGATGCCCGACTCGAGGGACTGTGTGAGCAAGGCCAGCGCCGCGCGCTGCGGCGAGACTCTTAATGATGCCCCTTTGGCGTGTCGGTGCAACGATGATAATGAGGGTGGTGAGGAAGATGGCAAAAATGATGATGAAGTTGGCGCGCCCAATGGCTGAAGATGTGGGAAATTACTGTGTGTGTGGCCCATGAGATGGCCTCCGATGCCACCCCCGGGTGTCCGAAACAACCCGCCCTGCGAGGAAGATGTGGCCCCTGTACGGTTGTCCAGCTCCATGTCGAGATCCATGTCATCATCCTCGCTGTCATCACCATCCTCGTCATCATCACCATGCGTCATCCCACCGGCACCGGCTGCGGTACCCGCCACCCCTTGCCCCATGCCCCCATCAGCAACCAGGCCATGCACCGTGCTCCTTCCACCGAGACGCCCCTTAGCTGCGTGCACCGCCGAAGCAAACGCCGCCAGGTGGGCCTCCAGGTCCCTGAGCACCAGCGCCAGGGCCCCCGCCAGGTCGCCCATCTTCTCCAGCAGATACACCGACCCGTCGGTGACCCCATGCTTGGTGCACAGGGCCAGGCAGCGCTCCACGTGGTACCCTTCCCCTGACGCCAGGAAGGGGAGAACGCGGCCCGGGTCGTACTCACACAGCCGCTCCACGTACAGCTCCGCCATGGCCTCTGTCACGACCACGCCTGAGGATGCCAGCAGTTCCACCAGGCTGCCCTCCGTGTCGCCCTCGTCGTTGCTGACATCATCATCCGGCCACTCTCCAGACGACCACGCCTGTGCTGATGGGTCGACTGTGTCCGGCAAGCCGCCGAGTTTCGACGCCTCCCCCTGCGTCGTTCCAGTACCCGCTGGAGACGGCACCCTGTGCTCTCCACTCCGTGCTTTCTGCTGCCATCCCTCTGCCTGCTGCGACAGGGCTTCAGGGGGAGGCTGCTGTGATAATGCTGGCGGCTGCTGCTTTCCCCCCAGGTGCGCTGCCATGATGCCGTGCAATATCGCGTACTGCAGTCGAGGGGTGGACCCCAGCTGGCGCACGAGCGCATCTGCCTCCCGCGCGAGGCAGCGCAGGACCAGGCGCAGCGCGCCGCGGCCGTCGCGCGCCATGAGAGTGGGCAGGTGGGATATCACGGCCTGCTTGAACGCGGAGATGCCCTCGCGGGTGCTCGCTGCGCCCGCCGTGTCTGTGCCTATAGGCCGGTCCTGGGAAGTGCCTTCCCGCTCCGCCTGCGCAAACACGCCGCGGATGTAAGCATAGACCTCTGCGGTGCGCCCCGTGTCCTCCAACAGGCACGCCAGCGCGTCGCACCGCCGGCCCTGCCAGCTCAGAAGCATTGCGCACGCCTTGCAGAACCTCGCACGCTCCGTCAGCGCGGCACACCAGGGCAGATCCAGCGCATCCCTACTGCTGCCCTCCATCACTGCCACCATGAGCTCCTCTCGCTCCGCCCTGTCACTGTCCTCCGGTGCAGGGGGGCCCAGGGCCAGGTACTCCAGCAGCCGCACGAGCGCAGCAGGGGACAGGCGGGCCGACCCGGGCGCCAGCAGAACCGCGGCCACGAAATGCAGCATCGCGCCGGCGTCCTCTGCAACGAAATGGGACATCGATGACACGCCCCCAAATTGTCTCCAGAGCCCCCTGGTCCCTGACCCATCGCCAAGTCGCCCTCGCGTCCCTGAACCATCGGAGGCTCCCACTCCCCCTTTGCTGCCCGGGCCATCGGTGGATCGTCCCTGGGCGCCCGGCCCCTCCCGGCCAGCCGTGCCTGCCGCGCCGGCGTCCCCACAGAGCCCATCCCCACACAACCTGTCACTGGACGCGGCGCCAACCGTGTCGCTGGACCCAGTACCCAACGTTCTGTGGCCGCTGGACGCGATGTCCATGAGCGCATCCGCCAAGCGCTGGGCCATGGGGTGTAACGGATCCTCCAACGTCTGAGGTCCTATCTGGGGGCCAGTCACGTGCATAAAGGGCCAGTGTGCGCGGCGATTGCTGCCAGTGTGCAGATTTCCCTTGGCCTCACTTCCCTGCGTGCCTGCCATCCTCACGCCCCCCTGGCTGCCCTGTGCCCCTTCTCCGGACGCCAGCGCAAGGAACGGCTCCTGCAGCACCTGCAGGGTCGCGCCGCAGTCAAACTGGAGCAGGTACCGCAGCCGCGGGTAGCGCATCGGGTCGCCCTCCATTCCCCCTGCCGCCTCCCCGCTGCTGCCCGAGAAAATACCTGCGCCCTGGCCGTGTTGATGCCCCTGCCGACCACCCCCCTGGCGATCATTGCTGCAGCCATTGCCAACAGCATCGCCACCACCGCCACCACCACCGTGACCGCCGCCTCCTTCCCCCACGTCCTCACCCAGCAGGTACGTGAGCAGGTCGGCGCAGCGCGCGCGCCAGTTGGCGCTGCCGCGCCCGCCGGCCCCCAGGTGGCTAACAGGAACGCCGGGCGGGAACGGCCTCCCCTGGAAGGAGAAGCGCAGGTAGACGAGCAGCTTGTAGACCAGGAAGGCCTCCCCCTCGTTCCTGGGGGTTGGGGGAAGGCCATGCACGGCCGGAGCTTGAGATAGACCCATGTCCGTCCTGGTGGGTGCAGTTGCCACTCCCCCTGTTACTGCTGCTGCGGCCGGTCCCCCTGCTGCGGCTGCTGCAGCTGCTGCTTGGGTGCGCTGGCCAGAAGCTCTCCCCCCCCCCGCCGCCGCCGCCTTTCTCCTCGCCGCCTGATACATCTCTGCCAGCGGCGTCACGTAGTCGCCCATGCCCACGTTGAACAGGTAGGCGAGCGCGCTGTACAGGCCGTGGCGCAGGCATAGGGGCAGCACTTGGTTGAAGTCGAGGCTGGCGATGTCCATGTGGAGCACGCAGCGCTCGACGCGTTCCAGCATGTTTACGCTGGCGATGGGGATGCCGCCAGAAGCCATGTTCACTCCGCCAGACGCCGTGTTCAGGCCGCCAGAGGTGAGAAGGTTGTTATTGCTATTGCCGCCTGCTGCTGTCACGCCGGAAGTTGCTGCCACGCCAGTGGGAACCCCGGCCTTGCCCCTCCCCCCCCACCCCGCACACCGGCACCTGATAGACCTGGATGAGGGGCGAAAGGCCCCACGCCGCCCGGCCCCCCCCGGCTGTACAACCCCACCAGCGCCTGCATGATCTCAGGGGGCATGCACACGAGCTGGTCGCTCAGCACGTAGGGTTCCAGGTGGCCCACGAACGTGTCGCGTTGGCCCGCCGATGACATCAGCGGGTACACGTCCTCGAACAGGAGGCCGGCCTCGCCCAGAGACAGGCAGAACTCGATGGAGGCCTGGGATGCGAGCGCGAATCGGGCACGGATCAACTCCACAATGTCCTCCTCCTCCTCCTCCTCCTCCTCTTCCTTGACACTTGCAGGACCTCCACCACCGCCACCACCGCAGCCAGCACCGCCAGCACCGCTGCCAGCATCACGATGATCGCCACGATCTTCTCCAACCTCATCCTTGGAAGCCCCATCACCAGCAGCCTCGTCACCAAGACCGACACTGCTGCCCCCTGTACCTAGCCCCGCTGCCACCCCATCCCCTGCCCCTTCCCTTGTTTCTCCCCTACTCATCCCCTGGCCATGCGCCCTGTCTGCTGCCACGTGTGCCCCTGAACTCCCCACCTTGCTGCCGCCACCCACCGCCACCTGGCGCTCCCTGGCCGCCATCCTCTCGCTCCGCCGCATGGCCTCCGACATGGCTTCCCTCTCGGCCGCCTCAACCACCCACTCGAGGTAGCGGCGCAGGAGGGAGACGAGGACCGGGCGCACATCCGCGCGCACACGCGGCCACAATACGAGAATAGCCGCCGTGTCGACCACACCAGGTAGAACCATCCCCCGAGCGTTTATAAACGTCCCCTGCAGGCCATCGCCACCGACCTCACCGCCGCCACCACTACCAGAGGCAGAAGCAGCAGCACCACCCTCCCCCCTGTGGTCGTGCTCTGACCAGGGACCCTGGTGCAGCCGCGGACGGACCTCCGTTGCCCATGAGCCGCCGATGAGCTGCCCCTGGCCCCCGCCCCCTATCCGCGTGGGCACTCCGTCGCTATTCGGCGTGGGATGGCCATCGCCGGCCATGGGGGAACCGGCCAGATACCCGTACGGCGGCGGCAGCGCGGCTCCATTAAACACGTCCAACCCAAACGCGAGCGCCTCCATCCACTCTGCCCCTGAGGCCATCGCGTGCAGCCGCTCCCGCCACCCCCTCAACCGGACCAGCTGGAGGCAGGAGCCGCCCAGGCACAGGAGATCGGGGCCGAGCCCCTTGACCGCGACCGCGCCGTGGAAGGCCCGCTCGGGCGTTCCATAGCTGTTGCGCAGCCAGTCGTGGTGGGCGAGCGAGCCAAGGCCCGCGCCGGGGGAGAACCCTGGCCCGCCTGAGGGGTGCGCCTGGACGCCGATCCCGATACGCACCAGCGGCTGGATGCCTCCGTCCACCACCTCCTCCTCCTCCTGCTGCTGCTGCTGCTGCACCGCCTGGGCCACCGCACCCACGTCCCCTCTGGACCTGCCGGATGATGCCGATGCCGTGCCACCTGCACTGGCCACGGCACCTGAATCGGCCATGGCCCCTGCTGAATTGGAAACACCGGCAGACCCCCTTTGGTTCCATGCTCGTGACCCTGCTGAACCCAGGGACCTCCCAGGGCACAGGAAGAAGAGGATCTCTTCTTGGACGGTTGCGACAGCGAGCAGCGAGCACGGCTGTGAGACCCAGGCCACCCCCGCAGCGTCCGCATCCAACGGCCACGAGGCACGCACACGGGGAGTCACCTCCAGGGGGGGGCACCCAGCGGAGCCACCCCCGCCCCCGCTGCTACCGCCAGCACCACCCCGCGCCCCAGTGCCGGCCGCTTGCTTGCCCAGCAGTGCGTTGGTAACACCGGCACTTGCCGTGCTGGCAAATGTCACTTCGATGGAGAGCACCTGTACCACCCGCCCCTGCGCCACCGCCAGGAGGACCTCCCGGCCAATCATGAGAGGGGATTCGAGGGCCGCCAGGCCACCACTAGCACCCGTTACCCCGCCGGCAGCGTTAGCGTCCCCCTGCCTCGCTGCCGGCGGCGACGACTGCGCGCTGGCCAACGACACGGAGGAGGGCCGGTGCCTGGGTCCCTGGCCGCCAGGTGGCGGCGCAAGGGTGGATGTGGCGGACGCCAGAGCAGCAAAGGATGGGGACGAGGCAGCGGAGGAGGCCGCAGAGGCTGGCTCTGATGAGGGATGGGACGACTGGCCCCCTGCCCTTGGCTGCTGTGGGTGCAGTTGGGTGCGTTGCTGCTGTGACTGCTGTTGGTTGCGGGGGGCAGACTGGGCTGACTGTGTCATGAAGGATGCGGGCAGGAAGGCAGTGGGCTGCCAGGCCAGGTAGGCCATGCAGTTTGCCCCCTGCAGGTGATCCCTGGGCAGCCGCAGCAACACCTCCATCTCGGGGAACAGCCGCGCAACGATCAGGCTCTGCCAGGTGGCGAGTGCAAAGATGCCCGCGCCCGCCAGCACATCGCCCACGTCTTGTGCCGGGGCAGTTGCCCCCGAGCCGCCACCTGTACCACTGCTACTGCCGCCAGTGCCACTACCGCCACCGGTGGTGCCTGCATCCGGCACGCCGGGAAGGAGCAGGGGAAACAGGGACCGCCCAGAGGTCTTGGCGGCCTGTGCTGCTGCCCCAGCATCGGCGGCATGTGCGGAAGCATCGCTACTACGAGCCTGTCCAGATGCTTGGCCATCCAGGGAGGATAGATGCTGTTGTAGGGCGAGGGGGATGAGGTGGCGAGGGTCAGCTATCACCGTGAGTGTGGCGAGTGCTAGCACCGAGGTTGCCCCGCCGCCAGCTGGCGATCCTTCCAGCACCGCCGTGTGCTGCGCGGTGATTCGCCGCATTAAAGGCATGGTGACGAGCGAGTGGAGCAACACGGTGCCGCCACAGTCGCAGGTGAGAAGCCACGCCAAGGGGGCCGCGACGCCCACCACGCGGTTTGCGCGCTGGGGAGGGGAGGGGACGAATGCCAGTTGTATGACGGCCGTGTGGTGGGCTCCGATACCCCCCTTTAACAGGGACCCTCGCTGTAAGTCCCAGAGGTTCACGGCCCCGGTGGAATACCCGCTGGCCAGCCAGTCTCCCATGGGGTTGAAGCCAAGAGAGGTCACGCTCCCATCGGGCGTGCCGGCGGTGCCGAGGATGAAAGGCCGCGGGTCATTGGTGGATTTACTGCTGGCGTCCTCGGGGGGGACTCGTCCTGTTGTCTCGTCGACATTTCTGGCGACCAGCACACAACCGTTATCGGTCCCAACGGCCACGAAGCGGGCGTGGGCGGCGAGGCACGTGGCCGCGCCGTGCGTCTTCCGGAGCCCAGCGTTGGTCACGGCGCTCGCCATCTGGCCGGCGAACTCGAGCCCTGCCAGCGCATGGCCGGCGTCTTGCAGGTTGCGATTGGAGGTGGGCTTGTTGGGCAGCCCGCCCTGTTGCCGGCACTTTTGCTGACGATGCAGGACGAGGGTCTGCGAGGCCATCGTCGCGATCTTCTCGCGGTCGAGTTCGGCCTGTGCATGCTCCCAGGCTTCGATGCCCTCGATGCTGAGGAATTCTGAGGGATATGCAGCCATGGCTATTCCTCAAATCTCTAGCAGCCACGCAGAAGGAACAGATCTAACGGGGGATTTCGACGTGATGTCATCCCACGAATGGATCGTCATCCTTGCTGCAGGAGAAATAGATGCCCGTGCGAGTGCGAGTGGCAGCTCGTGCCCCGGCCCGGCTCTACTGCACAGGGTGACCAGCTAAAAGCCCACGCATACCCCTCACGCATATGGTTCACGATAAAGAACCTTGCCTGTTGCCACCCTTGTGGCAATGGTGAATTTTTTTTGTACGACACGATAGTGTGCAACGGTTAAAACTCGCACGTATTCATTCTCGCACTTATGCCACTTCCCTAGCTGCTTTTCCATAACATTTAGAAGCCATCCTACAGCCCGTTGCCAGCCGGTTCAGCGCATGACCACAATTTCTTTAACGAGCGCTGCTTCTTAAAATTACAGTCGCTGGGCGCCATTAACTTGCTCAAGAAAAACTACAGACCCTGCTGTACAAGAAGAGATGTCACGCTAGAATTTATTTACACCGTCGCACGGGCAATTTCACAGAAAAAGAATTAGTTTGTAACTGCTGGCATCCGCACAGGCTGTCATGTCGCCTACTAATGCTGCCTCTCGATTCCCGCCACGTGGCACGTCCGGGACTTAGATACGACACGCAGGTTGCAAGGTTGAAAAATGGCGCGAGTGTTGATTGTTCGAGTCACGTGGGCAA